>CM032230.1:146745000-147047500 GCA_019009955.1 Riptortus pedestris
ACGGGAAGAGCAGTTGTACACATAGAACCATTGCCAAAAACAAAATAAAATCTTTCCGTCTCAAATGATTTCCCGAGCGAAGCCGGGTATCTTGGCTATATATATATTAAATACACACACACACATGTTTACATATTAAGTGAATCAAAATTCCGTTGGTCACGAAATCACACGTAAAAGGCTAGACCAGTTTCGGTAATTCGTCTTTTCTTGTGTTCGTTATTGTCAGGAGAAGGTTCTTATGAAAGAAAAAATAATGAATATTGTGCTGAGCATTAGGAAATTCATGAAATCTTAACGGCCATATTAAATTTTCTAAAGACTGAAATAATACCGGAGTAACGTTTATAATGTATATATATATATATATATATATATATATATATATATATATATATATATATATATATATATATATATATATACTTTATAAAAAGTATATATCCTTTATAAAAACTATATATATTTATAAAAACTATATATAAAATATATTAAAACTATTGCAGGAATCGACAATTTTATTAGGCACAAAAGAGAAATATTGTCCGTCACGCAGATTTTCCACGTGACGTTTTCCAGTAGATAAATCTGCCCAATAACACCTGTAGTAGTAAGGTATCTCTAAACCTATTCAAGAGGGACGAATAGTTATGGAAACGGCCGCCAGAGCTCTCGGCGGAAATTCCCGAACATAGCCGACTCCTGCCGACGACACACAGAATACAAATATCTCGGTTAATGTTCAAGATACAGAATAAATGTATAGAACAATATTTATAGTAAATTTAATTTGAAACCAGATAGACTCTTTACAATTTTTCGATCCAACGTATAATAACGAAGATATTTCTAATTTTCAAAATTCCCCTCTATAAACCCCCTCCCATATTCCGATATCAGCCATTAACGAATTTGATCTTTCTTTTTAAATAATACGATTAAATTTCTAAACCTATTCAAGAGGGACGAATAGTTATGGAAACGGCCGCCAGAGCTCTCGGCGGAAGTTCCCGAACATAGCCGACCCCTGCCGACGACACACAGAATACAAATGCAAATATCTCGGTTAATATTCAAGATACAGAATAACTGTATAGAACAATATTTATAGTGAATGTAATATGCAATAAGATTAATTCCACACAATTTTCCGATCCGACGCATAATAACGGAGATATTGTGAATTTTCAAAAATCCCCCTCTAAACCCCCCTCCCACTGGTCCGATTTCAGCCATTAACGAACTTGATCTTCCTTTTTACATAAAACAATTAAATTCCGAGTTTGGTAAAGATCAAACAAAAATTGCGACCGCTAGAGCGTTAACAGACAAATATATATATATATATATATATATATATATATATATATATATATATATATAATTTTGAACGGACCTCATTTTCGTCATCTCCTGGGTAGGATCGATTTGATGAAATTTTTCGAAAATCGCGTCATGAGTACGACCTCAATAGCTGATTTCCCCTAAGGGAAATCTCCTAATAAAAAATCGCCACATTTCGTTTTTGGCAAACGAGATAATAACAGAAATTGTTTATTTTGCTAGAGAGTAAATTTTTTTTAAAACGTTTTGTTGAATAATGAAATATAAACGAGATATACTCTAAAATTTATAGTGGGAGTCAACAATTTTCATGGGGACTGAAACGACTGAACGAAACTAAATAGAACTCGGTTTGTGAATTAGCATCAACTCCTATGAAAATGAGCTATATTATCGTTTCTAAGGGCGAGCAGGTATGAAATGAGAAATCGCCATAATTCCTGCCGTGTTTGCTTTTCGTCAAAAGTGCACATGGCAAAAGTTATTAACTTTTGAAGTAACGTTTGCCGTATAACACATTACTACATTACACTAAATTTTATTGATCGAGACCATTTTCATTAGTACTGTTTTAGCAGATTTCCCTTAAGGGAAATCAGCTATTTAGCACATACTCTCGACGCGATTTTCGAAAATTTTCTTCAAATGTCCATCGTTCCTACCCAGGAGATGACGAAAATTAGGTCCGTTCAAAATTATATATATATATATATATATATATATATATATATATATATATATATATATATATATTTGCCTGTTAACGCTCTTGCGGTCGCAATGTTTGTTTGTTCGTTACGAAACTCGATATTTAACCGTTTTATGTAAAAAGACAGATTAAGTTCGTTAATGGCTGAAATCGGACCAGAGGGAGGGGGGGGGGATTTTCGAAAATTCAAAATATCTCCGTTATTATACGTCAGATCGAAAAATTGTATAGAATCAATCATATTGCAAATTACATTTACTATAAATATTGTTTTATACATATTTTCCGTATAATGAGTATTAACCGAGATATTTCTATTTTTTGTAATGAGTTCCTCTTTCAGTAAACCACTACTCCTACTAGGGGCATATTAATAATAAGCTGATATCTAATGAACCACCTCATTATTAGGTTAAATACAAAATATTGTTTTCAAAAAAGCTTTATTTTACGAGGTACAAACAAATACGTTCTGTTGACCCCCCTCCTTTTTTTCTTGGACTACAAAAATCTGAGTGATTGAGATAGAAATTATTTTGATTCATTTCAAATTACTCCACTAAGTATAATAAATAGTTTCCAATAAAATTAATATTTTTTATTCAGATATATTTCATTAATTGCTGGTTTTTCCGGTCTATCTATCGATACTGCACTACAAGGTTGGCTAACCTGTTTGTTAAGAATCCAGCAGTATTACGTTGTTGGTTACGTTCTATTATTAATTACAGTACTAGATATAATAAATAGTTATATGAATAAAATTTATAACTTATATTCAAATATATTTCCGTAATTGCTTTTATTTCCGGTAAAAGCTGGCTAACCTGATTGTTTACAACTCAGGCTGTTTGGTATCAGGAAGGTTCTCACCATTTGACTTGCCCTTTATTTGTTTACTTAATATTCACAGCAGTATTAAGTCTTACAAATAATGGATATTCTGTGGTACTATTTAGTGTTGGTGTAATAAGTGTTCAGAGCGCTGCTATCATTAACAGTAAGTCCATCTTTTGTGTTGTTGTTTTTTGAGATTGAATTGTTTTTAACTTAATCTCGGAGCCTAACGGACGAGAGTTACTTTCCCGCCAAAAGCTAGTTCGGTCGTTTCTTTGACTGGCTCGGCTCTCGTGAAATTTCTCTATTGTAAAACTTCACGTGGGAAATCTGCTTAGTTTAAGCCCCTACGTAACGGACTTTTTTATAGTAAAGCAGAATTTTATTACAGTAAATTTCATTAAATATAGGCATATTATGACAAGTGATGTTATATTTTTAGACTTATGTGACAGTTCTAAGTATGATTCGGATTAATGAGGTTATAAGTCTCCCCCCCACCACCGTATTTGGTCTTTATTTTCACTAGAAAAAAACTTTGTTATTACTTCTAATAGAAATGGAAACTATAAAACATTTCGAATATTTTAATTTTTATAATGTGTTTTTAAACAAAGTCATTTTGAATTTACACAACGTGTGGCAGTGGAAAATGTGAGGAATGAAACTCTTTAATTCTGGTATGTATTATGTTATTTCCTCAGATATGTTAACGTTATTGAAATAACTATACACAATCTATAACCATTAAACATCACTTGGTAATGTCATTATGACAAATGTAAAACGTCCGTCACGTAGGGGCTGCGTAAACTAAGCAGATTTTCCACGTGAAGTTTTACAATAGAGAAATCTGCCTAATAAAAGCTGTAGTAGTAAGAAAAATCTAAACCTATTCACGAGGGAGGAATAGTTTTCGTAACCGTTTTGGCCGCCAGAGCTCACGGCGGAAAGTCCGAACAGCCACTGCTGCCGAGCACATGCAGAATACAAATGCAAATATCTCAGTTAATATTCAAGACATAGAATAAATGTATAGAACAATATTTATAGTACATTTAATTTGCAATAAGATCGGTTATGTACAATTTTTCGATCCGACGTATAGTAACGGAGATATTTCGAATTTTTGAAAATCCTCCCCTCTAAATCCCCACTCCCACTGGTCCGATTTCAGCCGTTAACGAACTTGATCTTTCTTTTTACATAAAACGACTAAATATCGAGTTTAGTAACGATTAAACAAAAATTGCGACCGCTAGAGCGGTAACAGACAAATATATATATATATATATATATACTAGCTCAGATACCCGGCTTCGCCCGGGAATTCATTTGGGGCTGAATGGTGATGGTATTTTTTAGCAGGCTTTACATTGTACTATACTTTGACATTTACCCGTCCCAGTGTTTAGGATTAATACCCTTCGTTGCCGGTGATTTGCTAATAATAGAATTATTTGTTCGATAATTCTTCACAGTCTTCCATATTTTAAAAGGGAAAAAATCTGCTAAAAACAGGCATATCAATAACGACGTTTTAATCATTGCGAAAAGGCAGAAAGTGAATGACATCGAAATTGTAAGTTACCGGGCACAGAAGCCAATTTCAAAAACCAAGTATCAGTCAGTGACGTGATTGAGAAAAACAATTCACACAAAATATAAATAACAACAATTTCCTTTGATCTACCGATAAGAGTTTCCCTCCTCACCTTTGTCACAAGCCCCAATCATTTTTCCAATCTGACCTTTTCCACGTTCAGATATAATTTAATTGAGTGAGTGGTGTTGGCCGTCTTTTCCTTTTGTGACTTTGCTGTGCCCAACTAATTTTCCTTAACGTCTCTAATAACCTATGTAACATATATAGGGCCATGCTCGCGGAACCTGAAGGCTTTGCTGCGGTTATATAAGACTGAAAATGATACATCAAACATGAACAACATGATCTAACCTGAGAAGGTGAAGTAAACAGAAAGACTGAGCCAGTCAACATACTGGTCCCATACATGGTCTTATACGTGAAACATCTCCAAGAATATTTTCAAACAAATGTGACTACAACTAAAAAAAAAAGTCCGTCACACGGGGTTGCGTAAAATAAGCAGATTTCCCATGTGACGTTTTACAATAGAGAAATCTGCATACGGGTAAAACAATACCACCGTGAGTACATACAAACGGTAATGAGAAATCTTTCAGTTAATTAAAATAAATTCCTAACTGAAACGGCTTATGAATTGTAAGAATAATTTATATTTTAATCACTCAAATTTTAGTAGTCCAAGAACTAAAGGTAAGGTAAGGTTAAAAACGACAGGTAAGGTTTGAAGAAGCTTCCACCTGAGCCGAGTACTGGTGGAAATGGCCGAACTATACCCGACCACAGACTTCAGAAAAATGCAAATATTTCGGTTAATATTCAAGATAGAGAATAAATGTATATATCAATATTTATAGTACATTTAATTTGGAATCCGGCGTATAGTAACGGAGATATTTTGAATTTTCGAAAATCCTCCCCTCTAAACCCCCCCTCCCACTGGTCCGATTTCAGCCGTTAACAAACTTGATCTTTCGTTTTACATAAAACGACTAAATATCGAGTTAGGTAACGATCAAGCAATAATTACGACCGCTAGAGCGTTAACTGGTAAATATATATATATATATATATATATATATATATATATATATATATATATATACATAGATAGATAGATAGATAGATATAGATATAGATATATAGATATATCTATAATTTTGAACGGACCTCATTTTCGTCATCTCCTGGGTAGGATCGATGGACATTGGATTGATTGAGATGACGAAAATGAGGTCCTTTCAAAACTGTATGTATGTGTATATATATATATATATATATATATATATATATATATATATATTATGTGACCGGTAGGTAGATTTATCTCTTGTTAAACCTCACCCGGGAAATCTGCTTAGTTTACGCAGTCCGAACGTGGCGGACTTTTTAAGAAATATTATCGTGGATCAGTGAGCGGGATGAGAAAATATTCGAGCTGTATATTTCTGTCCGATGGCCGACGACCATGTTGGTGGCTTATGAGACATACATTAGCTACATGACCAATTAGAATATCGTATGTACAGCTGTATGTATAGTATTATTATTATTTATTTGAGATGCCGCTACAATGGCGATTAACATGTTTTAATATAATTTTACAAAATTAAATAAATATTAACTTTTTTTCAAAGCTAAATGTTACAAATGTACAAAATAAATAGGACCGTACCGCTTCAATGGCGATTCATATTTAAACATGTTAGAATATAGCTTTACAAGATTAAATAAATACTAAATTTTTTACACACCTAACTTTTACAAATGTACAAAATAAATAGAATGGATAAAACTAAATATAAATTGTTAGTATATTTACAACATGAGGAAAAAATATAAAATAAAAATAAAACAACAAAGAAAAAAAAAGATAAAGAAAAATAAAAGAAAAACTATAAATAGTTAAACTGGAAGGAGGCAAAGCTTATATTCCACAGTGCTTGCTATATATTACTTTCATAATGGTGGATAGTAGGTTTTATATTTCATTAAATAATCCACTATTTCTTAAATACTTAATAACATCATCTATAAACTGGCTATTGTCGGTCAGTAGTTTGCATCCATTTGTGGGCCATGGCTACGTTTTCACTTGTGTGCAGTCAGTTAGTATGTGTTTTACAGTCAGCGTTCTGTTGCAGTAGCGACATATAGGTTCATCTTGTCTGCTCATTAGATATGAATGTGTTAGTCATGTGTGTCCTATGCGTAGGCGTGTAAGTACAATTTCTTCTCTTCTAGAGTGTCTATTACTTGAAGTCCAGTTGAGCGTGTTTGATTTCATTTCTCTAAGTTTACTGTCAGTGTTATACCATAAATTATTCCAGTCGTTAATTACGAGTTTTCTTATTCGAGTGAAAGCGTCTTGGTGAGTTATGTCCAAAAAATCTATTTGTTCAAGTTCAGTTGATAGTTTGGCTGCTTTGTCTATTATATCACTTTGAGATATGTCCACATGGCCGGGTAACCAATAAATAGTAATGTGCTTTTAGCAGATCAGCTATTGAGGTCGTACTAATGACGCGATTTTCGAAAATTTTCTTCAAATGTCCACCGATCCTACCCAGGAGATGACGAAAATGAGTCCGTTCAAAATTATATATATATATATATATATATATATATATATATATATATATATATTTGTCTGTTAACGCTCTAGCGGTCGCAATTTTTGTTTGATCGTTACGAAACTCGATATTTAACCGTTTTATGTAAAAAGACAGATCAAGTTCGTTAATGGCTGAAATCGGACGAGAGGGGGGGATTTTCGAAAATATCTCCGTTATTATGCATCGGATCGAAAAATTATACAGAACCAATCTTATTGCAAATTAAATTTACTATAAATATTGTTATATACATTTATTCTCTATCTTGAATATTAACCGAGATAATTGCATTTTTATGAAGTCTGTGGTCGGGTATAGTTCGGATTATGTCGGCCATCTTCGTCTTTTCTCGGCTCAGGCGGAAGCTTCTTCTAACCTGGCGTTTTTAACCTTACCTTACCTTCCTTACTTTGTGAGATTTATGCAAATACGTTTAGTTCATCCGCCCCCCCCCCCTTCTTTAGTTCTTGGACTACTAAAATTTGAGTTATTAAAATATAAATTATTCTTACAATTCAGAAGCCGTTTCAGTTGGGTATTAATTTTAATTAACTAAAAGATTTCTCATTATCTAATCACGGTGGTATTGTGTTACCAGTATGCAGATTTCTCTATTGTAAAACTTCACAGGGGAAATCTGCTTAGTTTACGCAGCCCCTGCATGACGGACTTTTTTAGTTTATGAATATTGTTAAAAATTTCAATAATAAGGGGATTGGTGGAGTATATGTCTTCAAGTGACTTTATTGAACTTAACGAGTCTGTACAAATGACTATTTCTCTTTTAGTAGTTGTGATCTTCGTTAGTCCTGAGAGTATAGCCTGTAGTTCTGACGTGTATGTTGAATTGTAGTCATGTAGTTTTTTGTGCACAGTATTGTCTCCTACAACTGCAGCTATCCCAGTCCCATACTCTGTTTTGGATGCGTCTGTGAATACGAAATGAATAAATCTCTCCCGTCTAATGTGTATGCGTTGAATGTTTGTTTATATATGGTAGTCGAAATGGGGTATTTTTTACAGTATTTAGAAAGGGAAATATTTATATCAAGTTTATTACTGAGTGACCAAGGGGGAAAGCCATTATGTCTGTAGTTTGAAATATGAATTTCAGGTATGTCAGTAAATGTAGCACCAGTGAGTCACATATTATATTTACAAAATTATCTCAGTCGGGTCGAGGTTGATAACCAACTATAGGTTATAGTGTTAGCATGTGTTTATTTTATCTTTTCAAATATAAGTGTTTCATAAAATTACTGTTAAGTTGTTATATTAAGACATGAACTTAACCAGTAATTTTATGTAACACTTATATTTGAAAAGATAAAATAAATAAACACATGCTAACACTATAACCTATAGTTGGTTATCAACTTCGACCCGACTGAGATAATTTTGTAAATATAATATGTGACTCACTGGTGCTAGAGGCGTCTAAGCGTCCTTGCAGGCGTTCCACTCATGTTCACTACAAATTACATTTAACGATCAAAGCGGGCACACAACAGTTCCTTTTTTAAAATGTTTCTCAGTTTAGGCTCTTGTGAGATACACGCACTTTTTTTTAAGGTAACCTAGCACTAAGCTAATTTTTTTATATCGTATGGTACCGATCAAACAAAAATTGCGACCGCTAGAGCGGTAACAGATATATATATATATATATATATATATATATATATATATATATATATATATACATATATATACAGTTTTGAACGGACTTCATTTTCGTCATCTACTAGGTAGGATCGATGGACATTTGAAGAAAAATTTCGAAAATTCCGTCACGAGTACAACCTCAATAGCTGATTTCCCATAAGGGAAAACTGCTAAAAGTCCGTCATGCAGGGGCTGCGTTATCTAACCAAATTTCTGACGAACTCCAAGTATTTGCATTTATCTCAAAAGTTACTTATTACTTTTTATGTAAAGTAACTTTTGTTTTATACTTTTCATTTTATATATATATATTTTATGTATATAAAATTGTAACGTCTGTCTTTACATTGATTTTTTTCTCGAAATTTCACGATACTTTTTCATTTCACATGTCATTGACACCATAACTGCATTTTGTTTCTTTCGTGTATGTATATTTGTTTGTTTGTTACCTTTTCACGCATAAATGGCTGAACAAAATTTTATGAAACTTAGTATGTATATTACTACTAACCCAACTTAGACATTAGGCTATATTAATATTCTCTGAGATGAACATGAGTGCGGGTCATAAGGAAGGCCTGAAAGAAAAATACGCGCTATTTCGTTGTCTATTTGTTTTTCGACAAACGTGCACTTAACAAAAGTTGTTTAATTTGTTATTTAGAGTAACTTTTGTTTTATACATTTTTTTTCGGGAACAATGTATGAAGCAAGTAATTTGCGTTGAAATATTGATATTCTCATTAATTCATTCCAATATGAATTCCAGGTGCCTAACCTGGAAAAATTAATTCAAATCTATGTTAATATTTTGACCTTAATAATTCAAAGCTATGCATAATGCACAGGAGGTGGGAAATATGACACTATGAGGAGGACAGTGAATTCACAGCAACGATGTGTAGAAACCATAAACACTGAGACGGGTAAATGTCAAAATATTGTGCAAAGTAAAGCCTTGTCAAAAAAAAAAAAAATACCACACCATTCTACCTCAAATGAATTCCCGGGCGAAGCCGGGTATCTGAGCTGGTGTATATATAAATACACACACACTAAAAATAATAGCGGGAGTCAATAATTCTAATGGGCGCAAACGAATGAACCGAACTAAACAGAACGCGAGTCTTAAAAAAAAAAATAAGCTACGTTACCTTTTTAAGGGTGAGCAAGTGTGAGGGTTCTAAGGCATGAAATAAAAAAAAAATCACCATAATTCGTTCCGTATTTGTTTCTTGTTACTTGGTAATGTCATTATGTTAAAAGACATCATGCGTATAAACTTAATATGATAGTTTAAAGTGTTATTGTGGAAGCCTTGCTATAAAAAAAAAAGTCTGTCACGCAGGGGCTGCGTAAAATAAGCAGATTTCCCACGTGAAGTTTTACAATAAAGAAATCTGCCTAATAACAACTGTAGTAGTAAGAAACCTCTAAACCTAAAACATTATTTAGGGCGTATTAACCCAGTAGTTTCTAGCCCCAAAAAACAGTTGACCTAACCTCTAAACCTATTCACGAGGGACGAATAGTTATGGAAACGGCCGCCAGAGCTCTCGGCGGAAAGTCCGAACATAGCCTACTGGCGACCACACGCATAATACAAATGCAAATATCTCGGTTAATATTCAAGATACAGAATAAATGTATATAACAATATTTATAGTAAATTTAATTTACAATAAGACATGGTTCTATACAATTTTTCGATCCGATGCATAATAACGGAGATATTTCGAATTTTTGAAAATCCCCCCTCTAAACCCCCCCCCCTCCCACTGATCCGATTTCAGCCGTTAACGAACTTGATCTTCCTTTTTACATGAAACGATCAAATACCGAGTTTGGTGACGATTAAACAAAAATTGCGACCGCTAGAGTGTTAACAGACAAATATATATATATATATATATATATATATATATATATATATATATATATATATATATATATATAGTTTTGAACGGACCTCATTTTCGTCATCTCCTGGGTAGGATCGATGGACATTTGAAGAAATTTTTCGAAAATCGCGTCATGAGTACGACCTCAATAGCTGATTTCCCTTAAGGGAAATCTGCTAAAATCTCTCACGCAGGAGCTGGGCTAACTAAGCATACTTCTCACTTGCGTTACGTATTTGAATTTATGTCAAAACGTAGTGAGAACAATATTTGGTATTTAGGCTTCAAATAAAGTGCTTTATATTATAACAGCTTATTGTTAATGTGACATAAGTCGGAGTGGGGGTTTACTTAAGGCCGAGAACATAAAAATCCAAATATCACGATTATTAATCAAGATACTGAAAACATATACATAAGATAAAATGGTTCTATACATTTTTTCGAGCAGAGGCATAATGACAGATATTAGGAATTTAAGATGAGTTGTACACGAAACCTTTAAATATCGAGGTGGTAGCTATCGAACAAAAAACTTTCGTCCTCCAGAGGTCAATATATGTATATATATATATATATATATATATATATATATATATATTTATATATGGAAATTTAAAAAAAATTGTGAAAACTCGCGTCATGAGTACGGCTTTAATAGCTGATTTCTCTTTAGGGAAATCTGCTAATAACATCATTATTCAGTCAAGAATGATTTCCCAGGCATCGCCGGGTACCTTAGCTAGTGTATATAGAGTTTGGCTACTATAACAGAAAAATTGCAACCGCTAGAGCTGTAACAGACAAGTATCTATCTATCTATCCATCTATCCATCTATTTATCCATCTATCTATCTATCTATCTATCTATCTATCTATCTATCCATCTATCTATCTATCTATCTATCCATCTATCTATCTATCTATCTATCTATCTATCTATCTATCTATCTATCTATCTATCTATCTATCTATCTCTCTCTCTCTCTCTCTCTCTCTATATATATATATATATATATATATATATATATATATATATATATATATATATATATATATAAAATTGTAACCTCTGTCTGTACATTGATTTTATTCGCGAAATTTCACTCTAACTTTTCGTTTCACATATCACAGACACCATAACTGCATTTTGTTTTTATTGTGTCTGTTTGTTTGTTACCTTTTCACGCATAAACGGCTCAACAATTCATTCCAATTTGAACTATGAGGTACCTCACCTGGAAAAATTAATTCAAATCTATGTTTATAATTTGTCCTTAATAACTGAAATCTATGCGTATTGCACAGGAGACGGGAAAGATGACAATTTGGAGGACAGTGAAGACTTACATAAAAAATTATTTTTTTTATTAACAAATGCCAGCAATGGGGTATTAACCCTAAACACTGGGACGGGTAAATGTCAAAATATTGTGCATAGTAAAGCCTTGCCAAAAAAATAACATCACCATCCAGCCTCAAATCAATTCCCGGGCGAAGCCGGGTATCTGAGCTAGTATATATGTATATATACAATGTTGAACAGACATCATTTTCGTCATCTGCCAGGTAGAACCGATGGATATTTGAGGAAATCTTTTGAAAATCACGTCATGTTTACAACCTTAATAGCTCATATGCCTAAAGGGAAATCTGCTAATTATCCGGTTGCATTGTGGGAGAATCATGGACATTCTTCGGTTATTTATGAAGTTTATAGGTGTTGATTAGAAGAAAGAGGATGTTTATATGAGCAATATATATATTATAGGGCTTTATATATACAACGAGGTATAAACAGTTGGAACAAACTCGGCAACTTCTCTCAACAATGTTCTTGCTCCTTCAACCCTTCTCGGGTTATTTACTTCTTCCTAAGTTTATTTAGCTAATAAACATGAACAAAACCTACCATCTATTTATGTGAAATATATTCCTTTGATTATTTAGCAAATGCCTTTACAATTGTAAAGTTCTTCTGCACAACTATGTAATTTGAAGGTCTGTAGCCAATATATTATTCGCATGCCAATTCATTTATTTATTTATACAGGAGCACCCGCATCTTGGCGATTTGGCTCAAAGTTTCACGATGTAAAATGAAAACAAAATTATAGAAAAATAACAAAAACTGAAACAACAAATAAAAAATTAAATACAACAAATAATCATTAAATACTAGTAATAAAGACAATTAATAAACATTAGACTAGTAATAAAGACAACAATTTAAAATGGTTTTAATAAAAAAATGATGTAATTCCTATATAAATAGTACATTTATATTATTTTTTTTTATTTATTCTTCTATTTTATTTATTTAGTTTTGTGCCCCACGGCGATGGTGGTTGCCATTATTAGGATTATATATTTACTCCTTCATGTGATTACCTTTTTGTACTTTTATATTAGGGAAAATATTTCTTTAATATCTGATTCTTTCTCATATCCGTGCTTTGTCTAAAGAATATAATAAAATTTAACCGTTTTAAATCTATTTAGGCATGCTGTAGACCTATTCTATTTCGTATTATTATAAATTTATTTAGGTGTGTCGCAATTTGAGCGTCATTTCACAATATTGTCATTAAACAACATAAATTAATTTTTAAAAAAATATGTTAATGGGATACAGGCGGTGATTATTGTTAAAATTAAAATTGTTTCCAAATGAGAAGTTTGATAAATTGAAATACGTTCTTTTAAAATTTTCCATCAATCCTAGGATGTAAATAAATGTAAAAATCTTAGTTTTTAGTGCCATTATACGCCTGGAAGATAATTTCTTCAGCTTAATCATCCCCTACCCTCTAACTTTAATTTAGAAGATGTGCAAATTTTGGAAATGAAAGGCAACACAGCTATAGAAGAAAAATAACACAAAATGTGAATAAAGCAGAATATAGAAAATGTTACTATTTATCAAAATATTTTGAATGATGTGTAAAAGATTTAATTATTCTCTGTAATGACTAATTTATAAATAAAAGACTTATTACAAATATTGGTAATATCAAAAACACTGGTCTTACATAAAATAAAAAATTGAAAAATTCGTAGCGCAGGGACTGCGTAAACTAAGCACATTTCTCATGTGCTGGTATAACAAACTTGTGATCTCATCTCAGCACATATTCCCTATTTCTATGTAAATCCACCGATGAGTAGAAGGGGAGGGGATTACTGGAGGCTGAAAATAAGAATGCACAAATAACTCGCTTAATACATGAGTTACAAAAAAAAATGCAAGGAACAACAATTGTAGAATATCAATAGTATAACTCGATTGGATCTATAACAATTTACAATCCCACCCTTAATAAGGGCAAAATTTTGAACTTTCGAATTCTCCTCCCTCCATAACGGCCGTATTCCATGTCTGATTTTTGCCAATAACAAATATGATCTTCAATATTGTCTGAAACGGTCAAATTCCTAGTTTTCTATAGATAAAATAAGCATTTTCGAGACAAGGACATAAAATCTTAATTACTGACGTCAACGCAAAACGAATGTGCATGTATCTCGCACAATAAAGGTCTCGTGAACACAATATTTGGTATTTAAGCTTAGGACAAAGATGTTCAGGGTATAACAGCTTATTGTTAACATGACATGAATAAGAGTGGGGGTTTACTAAAGGCTGAAAACTAAGATATACTCTAAATATCTCGGATAATATTCATGATAAAAAAAACATGTATAGGTATTTTAATGCATTTATAGGTATTTTAATTTGTAATAAGATTTTTTCTATCAAATTTTTCGATCCAACGCATAGTAACGGAGATACATGGAATTTTAAAAATTCCATCTACACCCTCCTCCCACTTGTCGGATTTCAGCCATTAACGAACTTAACATTTCGTTTTCAGTTATATATATATATATATATATATATATATATATATATATATATATATATATATATATTGTTACGGCCCATTTTTACCGTCGCCGAAGACGGGCGATTGAGAAAGAAGGCAGGCGGGAGATTGGTGCGCGGGGCAGGCTGCGCGAGAACCTAAGACAAGAAGCAATTGCCGGGAGACAAGCTAGCGGCAGACAGCAGCGTCCACCTCGAGCTCCAGTGAGGATTTTTGGCTCCGGATAAACGCTTTGGCGGATCGGAATGTTATACAGCTAGAAGAATAGCAGTTATTTCATCGTACGAGAGGTACCTAAGTGCAGTTATTGTGTTTACTCTATTCAAAAGACAAGGCCTATTAGTTAGTATTTAAAAGTCCCCATGGGAAGTATTGTTTAAATCATTTATGTATTTAGTATTTTCCTTTTATTGTTCAAGAGATAATTATAGTTGATTATTATTGTAAATAAACTGATTTGAATTGTAGAATATTGGGTCTTCGTTGTTACCTGAGGAAACAAACAACGTGGCGCCCTTATTATTTTAATTTTCTGCCTATTGAAGTTTAATTTATAAACCCACACCCTTCTCCACTGAGCTTGGCAGTCTTGTTACCCAGTCTGTGGGTAATATATATATATATATATATATATATATATATATATATATATATATATATATATATATATATAATACATATATATATATATAAATATAATATAGATATATATATATATATATATATATATATATAAATAAAATCTTCACATACCCTGTTTTTAAAGAACACCATTTTCGTTATCTCGTGTGTAGGATCGGTGGACATTTGAAGAAATTTGTCAAATATCGCGTCATGAGTACAACCTAACAGCTGATTTCCCTTGAGAAGATTTTCCGATTACTACATATGACTAGGTGAGTATGGTTAACGTTAAGGTAGGTTAGTTTGCTAAACTTGCCTAGTTCAATTGATTTTATTACTAGTTGCGTGCTAACACTGCTTGAATAAGGGTCGTCGACTAGACAGTTCTAGATTCCCGCCCTCGCCTAATCTAGGCCAGTTTTTTTCAGGAAAGCATTCATAATCACTGCAATGCTTATTAAATATATGCGATGGCAATACTAAATTTACGTACTGTTCACGTATTTCGATATTATATATATATTCTATTTTCCTTTGCACATTACCTATGCACAAAGGGCGATAATTTAGTACATGCCCCATACTACTATAGTTTATAACATGTATGTTCATAATACATCATGATTTTGTATAAAAGAAATGTAGATCGTAAATTTGTTCTTGAAATTAAAAATAAAATGGGAAACAAAAAAAGTCCGTCACGCAGGGGCTGCGTAAACTAAGCAGATTTCCCACGTGAAGTTTTACAATAGAGAAATCTGCCTAATAACAGCTGTAGTAGTAAGTAACCTCTAAACCTATTCACGAGAGGGACGAATAATTACAAAAACGGCCGCCAGAGCTCACGGCGGAAAGTCCGAACATAGCCACTGCTGCCGAGCACATGCAGAATACAAATGCAAATATCTCAGTTAATATTCAAGATAGAGAATAAATGTATATAACAATATTTATAGTAAATTTAATTTGCAATAAGATTGATTCTATAATATTTTTCGATCCGACGTATAGTAACGGAGATATTTTGAATTTTCAAAAATCCCCCCTCTAAATCCCCCCTCTTACTGGTCCGATTTCAGCCATTAACGAACTTGATCTCACTTTTTTTTACGTAGAACAACGCTTAAATATGAAGTTTGGTAATCGATTAAACAAAAATTTGCTACGACCGCTAGAGCGTTAACAGACAAATATATTAAATATATATATATATATATATATATAGATAATTTTGAACGGACCTCATTTTCGTCATCTCCTGGGTAGGATCGATGGACATTTGAGGAAATTTTTCAAAACTCGCGTCATGAGTACGACCTCAATAGCTGATTTCCCTGAAGGGACATATTAATTTGTCTTCATTAAGAATATATATATATATAATATATATATATATATATATAGATATATATATATAATATATATATATATTTAATTTATTTCCTTCCTGAAGTAACCCTACAGGAAGGGGACTTATTAGCCACAAGTCCCGTACATAACATTTTTTTTTTAAACTATAATAACATAAAATATTTGTACAATAAAATTATTTACAACAAAGAAAAAGAAAAAAAAAGAAATGAAAAACAAAAACAAATTTTGGATTCAATGCTGAATAATTAATTAATTTAACTGTATTTCAGTTTCAAATAATTCAAGAAGTCATACATTTCTTCAGAAAATTGTTTTAATGGTTTATTATGTTTATAAAATAATAGTTTTTCCTCAACAGGCCAATTTTCTTGTCAGAATTTTAATTGGGATTTAAAGTCTTCTCTTTAGTCCGTTAGTAGTCTTCGTTATACGGTGACACATCAACAACGCGAAGTAGCATTGGGACTATTGGATTGTAAGGCAAACTGCTTTGTTCAAAAGATATTGTGTTCAGAAGATGTTTGTCAAACTGACTTCTGTCAGTATAACGAGTGTCGAACGAGCTTGGCTTCACAGCCGTATCCGAAGAGTGTTGGAAATACACTTCAAATACATTTCCGATAAACTCAACTTTGTTCCCTAGGCTAGCACCCCTAGGAGCGAAAGTATATATATATGTTGTGGCCAAACCATTATGTAAAAAGTTATATTTATTACTTAAATAATATTTAGTAAATTAAGATAGAGAATGGCGCGAGTCGGTGGCAGTCGGGACTGCTCGGCTCCTTTCGGAACCCAGCTGATTACAATCGAATGCGTGAAGAGTGTATTGTTCTACCGGCCAAGTGACTGCAGTCTCCAGCTTCTTCCAGTTCTAAGAACTACATCAAGCCCAAGGCTTTTCCACTGGAACAAATAGTCATCTCGGAGCCCAGCAGTCCCAGGACGGTGAAGACAAATAATAGAATGCCTTTGAAATCAAGTATCAGGCACCTGATTCGTCCATCTGCATTCACCCAGGCTGTGAGTTTCTTCTTCCTTCATTGGCGTGGATCGATTCTCGCTTAAGGCGATCATCATTCTTCTATTGTTCGTTTGTATAGTCACATTAGTTATTAGGTATTATATGTGTATATAGTCTTAAGTAATTTTAGATGTTTTAAAAAGGAGAAATTATTCAAGGTCCAAGACCGTAGGGGAAATTTATTTAATGAAATTTCTTCTTTTAATGAAATGACATTTATTTCATTTAATTATTCAAATAATCATTTTTTTAAATGTTTGTAATTAACAGTTAATTTTTAAATAACCTCTATAACTCAGTTGAGATTAATTTAGTTAATTTATCGGTAAGCATCTATATGCATATTTAGTTTATATAATTTAGTTCATTTAGTTATAAGCATATTTATTATTAATCTTATTGTTTGAAATAAGTACAATATAATTCAATGTTTATACACAATCCGGCATTATTTTATTAAACATATATAAATATATATTAATTTTCTATACACCAGCCTATGGTAAGACGGATTAGGCAGGAAAGGATCACTTTGACCCTCTACCCGCCGTCCAATATATATATCTATATCTATATATATATATATATATATATATATATATATATTTATATATAAAATTGTAACCTCTGTCCGGACATTGATTTTTAGCTGCAATTTGTTTCTTTGTTACCTTTTCACGCATAAACGGCTGAACCGAATTTTATGAAACTTGGTATGTATATTACTACTAACCCAACTTAGACTTTTAAGCTATAAAGCTATATTAATAGCCTCTGAGACGAACAGGAGTGGGGGTTATAAGGGAAGCCTGAAATTAAAAATAGCGATATTTCGTTTCCTATTGGTTTTTCGTCAAATATGAACATAACAAAAGTTGTGTATTTTGTTATTGAGAGTACCTTTTGTTATATACACTTTTTTCGTATACCGAATTATAAACGAGATATACGCTAAAACCTACAGCGGAAGTGAACAATTTTATTTGGTACAAAAGACCCAACCGAAATAAATAAAACTCGGTATATGTATTACCATTAACGCTTTCATTATAACAAGCCATACCAACATTTCTAGGGACGGACAGGAGTGGGGGTTATAAGGGAGGCCTGAAATTAAAAATAGTGATATTTCGTTTCCTATTGGGGTTTCGGCAAATATCCACATAACTAAAGTTGTTTATTTTGTTATTAAGAGAAATCTACTCAACAACTCTTTTCAATATGAACTACCAGGTACCTCACCTGGAAAAATTAATTCAAATGTTTGTTAATATTTTGACCTTAATAATTCAAATCTATGCATAATGCACAGGAAACGGGAAATATGACAATATGAACGACAGTGAAGTCTTACATACAAAAAATAATTTCATTATTAACAAATCCACGGAAACGACGGGTATTAAACCTAAACACTGGGACGGGTAAATGTCAAAATATTGTGTAAAGTCAGGCCTTGCCAAAAAAATACCATCACCATTCAGCCTCAAATGAATTCCCGAGCGAAGCCGGGTATCTGAGCTAGTATATATATATATATATATATATATATATATATATAAATATATATATATAAAATTATACCTAACTGTAACATATAAGGGATAATAGAAACAGCGGACGTTTTAAACACCGTACTTAAAAAATAATATATTTAAGTCTTCCTTCTATTCTTTATTCTTTTTAACGCCTACATCAAGAATAATGCATTAGAGTGAGTGGCATAACTTTCTGAATGAAGTTAAAATAACATGTTATTGGATTGTTTCGATTTTCCTTATTATGCGTACTAATTTTTCATCACTTTGATTGTTTGTTCTTATATTATGTATATTATTTATTTTTTTTCTTTTGTTTCCTTTTCTTTTCTTTTTATTTTATTTTTTTTAACCTCAAGAACATATGTATGAAAATCATTTCTTGTATACAAAACACGATGTATTATGAACATACATGTTATATACTATAATAGTATGACACATGTAGCAAATAAACGCCCTTTGTGCATGGGTGATTTTGCAAAGGAAAATATATATATAAAAAAAAAGGGAGAATATTATTGCAAAAAACTTACTTACCGAAAGAGAGAAAATAGAATATTTAATGTTGTCTATAATAGTATACTATTTATCCGTAAAAGTTCTTCCAATAGCTTATTTTGTGGTATAACACTTCAACAAATTTCCTGAGTTCTTTACTGCACTTATATGATAAAGTTCTATCCTTAACAGGCCATCGGTTTGTTATTTTTATAACTGTCTCTTTTAAAAGGTACCTTTAGTTTGAAAGCAGTGTACAGTTATGTCTGAGATGGGAGTGATTTTGTTCTGTAGTAAAGTCTGATGGGCATAATGAGTTACTAATCAGTTTAAATCTGTTTAGATACACTTTACTTGAACCATGTCCTGTTATTAAGTGTGTTGTGTAAAGGTCAGTAGGTGTATCTTTAATTTTAGCTGATTTCCCTTAACGAAATTTCACCTTCGTTACTTTGTGAGATTTATGCAAATACGTTCTGTGCATCCGCGCCCCCCCCCCTTCTTTAGTTCTTGGACTACTAAAATTTGAGTTATTAAAATATAAATTATTCTTACAATTCAGAAGCCGTTTCAGTTGGGAATTTATTTTAATTAACTGAAAGATTTCTCATTATCTAATCACGGTGGTATTGTGTTACCAGTGTTCAAATTTCTCTATTGTAAAACTTCACAGGGGAAATCTGCTTAGTTTACGCAGCCCCTGCGTGACGGACTTTTTATATATTCGCAAATTCGGGAATGAAAGTCTTTTAATGTTGTCCTTTATTTGTTATTGTCCATTGCTGTTGCCTTTTGTTTGTGGTGTCCGTGTGTAGTAAATGTTTAATGTGTCTTTTATATTAAATATATATTATATATTTATATGAGTTACAATCAATATTTTCTGAAGATTTAGAGCCTGACTTTGCTGCTTTATCAGCAACTTCATTACCCAAAATCCCAGAATGTCCAAAAATCCATACAAAATTGATGCAAAATTGTTGTTGAAAGATCAAAAGTAATGTGTGTCCATTTTATCTATGATAAGGTATATGTATAATTTTGATCATCCCTTATTTTCGTAATTTCCTTGGTAGGATCAAATGACATTTGAGAAACCTTTTGAAAAATCGCGTTAAGAGTAGAAGTAGCTTACTGAAGAACTGAATTTTTTTTAATTAATTGTTTGAGTTTGGGTGAAATCCCGTGGTTTTATTTTAAGTCGGAAGACAAGTAATCTGCAAGTGGTTTTATTTATGTAGGAGTGTAATGTCGGCGGCGTTTTTTTAATCTGAGATGACAAACCGCACTCTACTATTAATATATGACATCTGGACTCTTTTAAGAATAATTCTAGCGTGTCTACAGAAATAGAATAATGGATTCTGCTCCAATGCCAGCTAAATACACTTCTCAGATCATTTGAACCGCCCCCCAACATACACACTCACACAAACCAGCCTTTTGGTCTTTAAGAGAAATCTGCTATTCAGGTTAAAATCATATTTCCGCTATTTGAGAAAATGTCTTCAAAAGAAATGAAATGTGTATAATTCCATAAAATGCTATCATAACATTATAGGATATGTCAAATATTTTTCTTTAGTTTTTCTATAATAATAACATTTTTCTAAAATCATGTAAATTAACTTATATAAAAAATTATTGAGTTACATTTATACTTATATTCGTATATATCTATCTATATATATAAAATTGTAACCTCTGTCTGTACATTGATTTTTTTCGCGAAATTTCACGATAACTTTTCGTTTCGCATGTCATAGACATTATAACTGCATTTTGTTTCTTTCGTGTATGTTTGTTTGTTTGTTACCTTTTCACACATAAACGGCTGAACCGAATTTTATGAAACTTGGTATATATATTACTACTAACCCAACTTAGACTTTAGGCTATATTAATTTTCTCTGAGAAAAACAAGAGTGGGGGTTATAAGGGAAGCCTGAAATTAAAAATAGCGATATTTCGTTTTCTATCGGTTTTTCGGCAAATACGCACATCACAAAAGTTGTTTATTTTGTTATTTGGAGTAACACTTACGTACTTATGTTATATACACTTTTGTCGTATACCTAAGTATAAATGAGTTATACGTTAAAACTTTAGCGGTAGCCAACAATTTTATTGGGCACTAACGGCTGAACCGAACTTAACAAAACTCGGTATGTCAATTAGCATTAATTCTTAAGTTATATTAACATTTTTAGGTTCGAACGGGAGGGGGGTTATAAGGGAGGCCTGAAATAAAAATTCAACATATTTACATGTATAAGAGACGGGAAATATAAAAATATTGAAGAAAGTGATCCTTATCGAACAAATAATTCTATTATTAGCAAATCCACGGCAACGACGGGTATCAATCCTAAACACTGGGATGGGTAATTGTCAAAATATGGTGCAATGTAAAGCCTGATATAAAATACCATCACCTTTCAGCCTCAAATGAATTCCCGGGCGGAGCCGGGTATCTGAGCTAGTATTATATATATTCGTTAGAAACTTATGAAAAATCCTAAGAATACCAAGTATGAAATTCATCCATTTAAATATTTATACACAATAAATTAGTTCATTAACAATCTTAATACACTCTAAATATGTGACATTGTTTTACGACCCTAAAACATACATTATTTTATTTGTTGACATTCAAATTTATTAAAAGATAACAAGCTTTATGAGTGATGAGAAACTTGTCCCAGCTTATAGAGACAATGTACCTCATCACAAATTATTTTAGACCGATATTTATGACAAATATTTAGTAATTTTATTTAATAATAGAACATTTTTGAAAGTATTCATCTTGTGTAGAAAAATTCCGTCTCGCAGGGGCTGCGTAAGCTAAGCAGATTTCCTATGTGAAGTTTAGCATTAGAGAAATCTGCATACTGGTAAAACAACACCACTAAAGTAAATACAAACGGTAATGAGAAATCTTTCAGTTAATTTTGATAAACTCTTAACTGAAACGGCTTCTGAATTGTAAGAATAATTTATATTTTAATAACTCAAATTTTAGTAGCCCAAGAACTAAAGAAGGGGGGGAGGCGGATGAACAGAACGTATTTGCATAAATCTCACAAAGTAAGGAAGGTTAGGTAAGGTTAGAAACTACAGGTTAGGTTAGAAGCTTCCGCCTGAGCCGACTTACGAAAACGGCCGAACTAACCCGAACAGCACCCGACCACAGACTTCATAAAAATGCAAATATCTCGGTTAATATTCAAGATAGAGAATAAGTGTAATTTGCAATAAGATTGGTTCTATACAATTTTTCGATCCCATGCACAATAACGGAGATATTTCGAATTTTCGAAAATCCCCCTCTAAACCCCCCCCTCCCTCTGGTACGATTTCGGTCATTAACGAACTTAATCTGTCTTTTAACATACAACGGTTAAATATAGAGTTTTGTTACGATCAAACAAAAATTGCGACCGCTAGAGTGTTAACAGACATATATATATATATATATATATATATATATATATATATATATATATATATATAATTTTTCATGGGCCTCATTTTCTTCATCTCCTGGGTAGGATCGATGGTCATTTGAAGAAATTTTTCGAAACTGGCGTCATGAGTACGACCTCAATAGCTGATTGCCTTTAAGGGAAATCTGCTCAATCATCTGTCATACATGAGGTTCTTAAATATATTTTTAAACAACAGTAATTTTTTAATAGATTTGATACATTTGGGCAGAGCTTTAAAGAATTTTACTCGTGAAAATGATAAGCTTTTCTAGAAATATTTATATTTATGTTTGGAAGTTAGCTATCGAGGTCGTACTCGTGAAGTTTTTCTTCAAATGTCCATCTATCTTACCTAGAAGATGTGTATGTGTGTTTGTGTGTGTGTGTGTGTGTGTGTGTGTGTGTGTGTGTGTGTGTTTGTCTGTTACGACTCTAGAGGTCGTAATTATTGCTTGATCGTTACCAAACTCGATATTTAGTTGTTTTATGTAAAACGAAAGATCAAGTTCATTCATGGCTGAAATAGGATCTGGGGGAGGATGGGGGTTTAACTTATTCAAATATTGTCATATACATTCATTCGTTTTCTTCAGAAAACCCCCACTTCTACTCATGCTATATAAACAATACTCTGCGATTCAATAAACAACTTTAGTCGAAGCATAAATGCCAAATATTGTTTTCAAGAGACCTCTTAAGGTCTTAGACAACTAAAAATTGATTGATTGAGATAAACATTATTCTGATTCATTATAAATTGCAGTACTAGATATAGTAAATAATTTTAAATAAAATTAATATTTTTTATTCTGATATATTTCAGTAATGGTTTTTCTATCCGGTGAGAGGTTGGCAGACCTATTTGTTTACACTTCAGACGCTTCTCGTCAGGAAATTATTAAACTTTACTGAAAGATTTCTTATTACCGTTTGTATTTATTCACTTAATATTGACGGTGGTGTTGTTTTACTAGTATGTAGATTTATCTATTGTTTAACTTCACGAGGGAAATCCGTTTACTTTGCGCAGTCCATGCGTGAGAGACTTTTAGTATTATTATTTTTACTAACAATTTAAATTATAACTCTCGACTAAAGGTAATTTAAATTCCAGCCATATTGGTAATAGTAGATGACGAAGCGGGGGCAGGACCACAAATATTTAATTAAATCGGCCAACGAGAATGCTGTTGCTATGTGTTCCAGGAACTTAGCAACCCCTATTCTATAAAACCGTGCTACAAAATTAATTTATCGACTGTCGTTCACCAATAACTTCTCAGAGCTTGTTAAACACACATTTAACACTATTTTACTCAATCAAAATTAAATTTAGGTAGTAATTAACTGTCTAATTACGTCAATTAACAGACATTACAGACTATGTGAAACTCAATAAAGCCCGTTAATTTCAATGAGAACAATATTTGGTATTTCGGCGACAAATAGAGTTCTTCATAATATAACTGCTTATGGTTAATACGACATGAGAAGAAATGGGGGTTTACCGAAGGCTGACAGCTAATAGATCCAAATATTTCTGTTAATAATGAAGATAGTGAAAAAACAATATACATTACCTCATTTATACAACATTACATTTGCAATAAGATTGATTCTATACAATTTTTCAGTCAGACGCATGGCAACGGAGATATTTCGAATTTTCAAAATTCTCCTTCTCTAACCCCCCCCCCTCCCACTAGTCCGCACTAGTCCGATTTCAACTGTTAACGAAGTTTATTTTCAATTTTGGTAACGATCATACAAGAATTGCGACCGCTAGAGTGTTAACAGACACACACACATATATATATATAATTTTGAACGGGCCGCATTTTTGTGATTCCTTTGATAGGATCGATGGATATTTGAAGGCATTTTTTGAATATCCTCTCATGAGTACAACCTCAATTACTGGTTCCCTCTATGGGGAATGTGTTAAACTTGCTACAATTTATCAAAAAACTATCACTCAGTTACGTGTTAAGTAATTTTCCTCGTGCTGCTACATGAGCAGCATTAGTGATCTCATTTTATAATAGACTCCGTTTCTAAATATCCTGGTCCGGGAGTTAGAAGTGGAGTTTACGGAAGCCTTAAAACATGAAAGTACAATATACTATTGTGAAAATTAAATACATGAATAATCCTTCAGAGAGAGAGTCGCGTATTTGGGAAGTGCAAGGTAGATCAAAGAAGCCGACAGAGGGTCGAGCTCCTACTAGACCCTTCCAGTCCAGACGTCGAAGGGCCCAGCCAATTCCCCTTTGATGTATGCCGACGACCTATATAAAGAACCGGCCAGCCGCGAGCGAGTCAGTTTTCTTCTCAAGTGCTCATATGTGCGTTCGGTGCTACAGTGCGACTTAGAGCAGTGCAGTAAAGTGTTGTGCCGTGACTGTAAGTAACAGTGCAGCGCCGCGAAGTAAAGGACAGTGCAGCGCCGTCTTTTGGTGTACTTCAGTGACCGTGAGCGAATTATTGGACTGTGTAATCTGAGGAACAGTGACGCTACCAATGTAAACTGTGTGTAGTAATTAAGAATAATTACCAAGTGTATTGTGCATTGTGAAATGTGAGTTTTTAATTTTGCAATCCAAAAGAACTCTTATTAACAACGTTTATTACTGGTTTGGTAATAAAACGTAACAATACTTTATATTTGAACACCATTTGTAGACCAAAAGAAGTTTAACGATAATCGGCTCTTGAGTTTTTCCCGATCAGACTCAAAATAATGGATTTGAAAAATGGAATTTTCATATCAATCACTGTAAACTACCCTTAATCCTTCTATTTCGTTAAATAAATAAAAAGTCCGTCACGCTGGGGTGGCGTAAACTAAGCAGATTTCCCTCGTGAAGTTTAACAATAGATAAATCTACTTACTGCTAACAAGAGACCACGGTGAATATTAAGTGAATAAATACAAACGATAATAAGAAACCTTCCGACGCGTGTCAAATGTAAACAAATAGTTCTGCCAACTTCTCACCGGAAAGAAAAACAACTAGTGAAATATATCAGAACTTAAAATATTAATTTGATTGAAAACTACTAACTATATATTGTATAAGATATATAATCTTGTGTATGTAAGTTATAATGAATCAGAATAATTTTTATCTCAATCAATTAAAAAAAAGAAAAAAAAAACCCTGTGCATAGCCGAAAACCTATTCATAAAGCTAGATAGGATGAAAAAAGGAGGCCTGAATATTAATAAGACGGGAGAAGGAACCAGGTTGAGGCATGTCTCGGAAGCCTCTCTCATGGCTCTCCGGTCCCGAGGCCTCAGTCACAGGGAATCCTTGGTTCCTGTCACATCATTGTGAAGAGGTTAGTCATTGTCTCACTTCTCTATTTTTCTTCTTTTACGTTTTTTGTATGTATTGCTTTCTGTAGCTCCTCCGGTGGTTGTTCCTTCATTTTTGGTTTTTTAATTTTAATTGGACTATTCGTTTTTTACTATTTATTCTATTTTAGACTTTTTAACTGTAAATATTCATTTATTTATTTTAACTATTTATTGAAATTGTGTATATATTCTACTGACAAGTTTTTAATTTTTAATTTTAATCTGTGAAAATAGTTTTTCTTATTTCAGTAAATATTCTCTGGGACACTAATTTTATATTAAAGTTGTATGTTTTAACTCTTGACCATGTAACATGTTCATACATTTTCTAAATTTTTCAATTAAATGACATATTGTACAACGTTTTTATGGTATTTGTTTGCCAGCAGGGCACTGATGATGGAGCGTATGCTCTGAAAGCGCTCTGTCACAACGAATAAAGAACAGTGAAGGAACGAGGCGTTTTTTCTTACCTGAGTCAATCAATTAAAGTTAAGTAGTCCAAAAACATAGGGGTCCCTTGTCACCCTGATCTCCTTAAACTTTTACATTTTGACATAAATGCAAGTACTTTACAAAGTTATGTACGATATATCATTTCCTATCGGCATCGGATCTAAAAATGTTATAGAACCATTTATGAATTAAAGATAATGTGCTAAAACCCTTCATTAAATTAAATCTAGCGCTTCTGTCCTCTAATTAATTAATAGCTGAAACATTCAATAACTTAAATACGAAGCGGGACTAATCAAAGTTATTTTTATTCTATAGATTTGAGAAAAAACATTTAAAAATAAAGGGTGCTACTATTGTCAGTTCTCATTTGAGTATGATACAAAAAAAGGGAATTGAAAAAATAAATAAATTCCGTGTGTATTGGCTGCATCTCTTTGTATTGTTTAATATTCATCGGCCCATGTCTCCTCGACGAGTTTTAGCATTTTACTCACTTCCAACAAAAAATGTTGACAGCTCCTCATTCAGAATTATCTCGCTCATTCAACAATCGTATTTAATTTCTACAAATTATTAACTACTCGGATTATTCAACACTTATTAACTCGAGGGGCTTAGGTTGGTATTTAAATACGTTTAAACTGTTGGAAAATTTAAAACTGCACTATAATTAATATAGTTATTTAATTAATCATTCTAACCTAAATTTTTCTTTTGTATACACTTTTATTATATATGCGGGGGCTCAGGTTAGCCATGCGAGTTAAAGCGTTGACCTTTATCTCACATGGTAAACCTAGAGTGGCGAGTTCGATTCTTGCCTGGGCAAAGGAAATTATTTAGTGACGGAATTCATTAAATAACGTCCTAAAATCCCACCCTGGCTAGAAAAGGGTGGTAACTTGTAGATAACCCGCCCCAATTAGCCTAAGTAGCAAAAAGTGGACGTTAATAAATAATAATATTATATATGTAAATTTTTGATTGTATTTTCAGCAAATTTCCTGTAAGTAATCTCCATTACAATGAGTCGAAAAATTCTCGACAACCAATGCTATTAATGTTCATCAAGTGTTGTTATATACATTTTCTAGTAACTAGAATTTTACGAGCGTTATTAGTATTTTCTTGCTTTCATCATAAAATGAAAATCACGAAATATCGACTTAGGAATGGGGAATATATGGTGAGATGACCATACTACTGTGTCCTTTCAGCATGTGGGAAATCTGCTTAGTTCGCGCAGCTCCAGCGTGGCGGACATTTTTTAGCAGATTTCCCTGTAGGTAAATCAGCTATTGAGGTCGTACTCATGATGCGAGTTTCGAAAAATTCCTTCAAATGTCCATCGATCCTACCCAGGAGATGACGAAAATAAGGTCCATTCAAAATTATATATATATATATATATATATATATATATATATATATATATATATTTGACTGTGAACGCCCTAGCGGTCGCAATTTTTGTTGGACCGTGACCAAACTCGGAATTTAATCGTTTTATGTAAAAAAAAAGATCGAGTTTGTTATTGGCTGAAATCGGAACAGTGGGAGGGGGGCTTTAGAGGGGGGATTTTTGAAAATTCGTAATATCTCCGTTATTATGCGTCGGATCGAAACATTGTATAGAATGAACCTTATTGCAAATTAAATTTACTAGAAATATTGTTATATACATTTATTCTGTATCTTGAATATTAGCCGAGATATTTGCATTTGTATTCTGCGTGTGGTCGGCAGGAGTCGGCTATGTTCGAACTTTCCGCCGAGAGCTCTGGCGGCCGTTTCAGTAAATATTTGTCCCTCGTGAATAGGTTTAGAGGTTTCTTACTACTACAGTTGTTATTAGGCAGATTCTCTATTGTAAAACTTCACGTGGGAAATCTGCTTAGTTTACGCAGCCCCTGCGTGACGGGAGGAGGATTTTAGGCAAGGTAAGAAGGACGTCATTCTTTCACTGAAACACTCCTATGAACAATTATCACAAATCATTGTATATATCCTTGGAGTATATGCAGCTGGTAACATAAATGCAGTATAATTTGGAAGGAGAGGGTGGAGAACCCTACTGAAATAAACCTTTTTAGCCCTTTAAAGGAAATCAGCTATTGAGGTTGAACTCATGACGCGATTATCGAAAATTTTCTTCAAATATCCATCGATCCTACCCAGGAGATGACGAAAATAAGGTCCGTTCAATATTATATATATATATATATTTGTCTGTTAACGCTCTAGCGGTCGAAATTTTTATTTGATCGTTACCAAACTCAATATTTAAACGTTTTATGCAAAAAGACAGATCAAGTTCGTTAATGGCTGAAATCGAAACATTGTGAGGGGGGGGGGGTAGAGTGGGGATTTTCGAAATATCTCCGTTACCGTACGTCGGATCAAAAAATTGTATAGAACCAATCTCTTGGATATTAACCGAGATATTTGCATTTTTATTAATTGTATCGGAAGAAATGAGATCGGCTAACTTCGGGTCTAGTCGTGAGTTTCCGTCAAAAGCTAGTTAGGCCGTTTCCGTAGGCTCTCGTGAAATTTCTCTATTGTAAAACTTCAAGTGGGAAATCTGCTTAGTTTACGCAGTCCCTGCGTGACGGACTTTTTTATTTGTTATATTCACGTTTGTCGAGAAGCCAAAAGGAAATTAAACATCGCGATTTTTCATCCAATACAACTCCCACTCCTGTTCACGTTAGAGATCATTACCCTACATGCTAAAGATGTTGGGATACTGGTAATACTCAATCCAATTTTTGTTTAATCCTCACGAAACTCCGTATTTAATCGTTTTATGTAAAAAGAAACATCGTTCGTTAACGGTTGAAATCGGGCCAGTGGGAGGAGGGTTTAAAGGGGGGAATTTCGAAAATTTAAAATATCTCCGTTACTATAAGTCAGATCGAAAAGGTGAATAAAACCAATCTTATTGCAAATTAAATTTACTATAAATATTGTTATATAGATGTATTCTCTATCTTGAAGACTAACCGAGATATTTGCATTTTTATTAAGTGTAACGGACGAGCTACGGCCGCTTCTATTAGTTCCCACCGAAAGATAGTTCGGCCGTTTCCGTAACTGTTCGGCTCTCGTATGGAGGTTTGTCTATTGTATAACTTCACGTGGGAAATCTGCTTAGTATGCGCAGCCCCTGCGTGACGGACTATTTTCCTAATGGATCAGCGGGAGTCTTAACAGTACTTCTCACAGGCCCTCTGGTGATAACCAAATGCTGAATGGTGATGAAATGAGTTTATTTCCACTATATGTTGACGTAAAATAATGTAATACGTCAAATATATTTGTTCATGATTAAATAAGTGACTACTATTATCTCAATTAACCCTAGAATGGTAGTGATATTATTTCCCACTTAATGGTATTGATACGTAAATTTTACGTGTGCAACTGGTAATTGGTGAAATTATTCAAAATTTGTTAATGTTTGGGACTATTTTTTTTATTTTATTAAAAGATACACTTTTCTTTAACTTAATATCTAATAATGTGCACGGCAATCCTTTCAGGCGCTTGGTTCGAAACACGTTCCGGAGGTTGTGTGCTCCATTCATATCCATTCTTACTAAGCACAACCCCACCTTCTACATTTATTGTGACTGATCTGTCAATATTGTGTGGTTGAGAGGTTTTAGGTTTCTTTTGCCTCTGTATTTCTTCTCTTTCTACGATTGCCTTGATGTTTTCTAAAATTTGCTGACTCTCATCGCTATCTAGCCCACTCTATGTTGCAATCATTTCCGAAGGCTCAACCTCCTCATCACTTGGAGAATACTCCGGATCATCATCGGATTATCAATATCCATCTATTTCATAATTGTCATTTTCCCCATCTGACCCATCGGAGAGTTCTTTCAACAAATTTCTTCGTCCGTTGAATATTTTTTCTCCATTTTTCAAAGACTATAAACAGATTATTATTATTTATATTCTCTCTATACATCTTTGTCTTTTTTATATTAAAAAATAAAAGTTAAAAACATTAAAAGAAAATAAATTAGAATATAAAAATAAATTGAGAATAATATTAACTAAGTTATGGCAAAAAAACCGGTTATTAGTAGCGATACGTAAATTTTACGTGCCAAAAAGTTGCGGTTAATAGTATTGATACGTAAATATTACGTGTCGTTTTTATTTCAAAAAATAGTATTGGATGAGTGGGAAGGTTCACTTAGCTGCACTTGGCGGAGGTCAAGTCCGAACTGTCTGGAGGGCTCATAGCTGAGGGCTGGGGGTGGTGGGGTCGTTAACGGCCCTTTGATAACAGTTCAAACCAGATCATACGTAATTTTTACGTACACTACCATTTTAGGGTTAATTTCTTAACATATTATTGAACATTTATACTTACATATTACATTTGTCAAAAAATAGCTCAAATTCCACTAAATACTTTTTATAAAATCCATCATTTTAAATAATTATATAAAATGAAGTAATTTTTAATTTATTGACATGCAAATATATTAAAGGGTGACGAGCTATATAAATAATGAGAAACTTAATCCAACTTAAAAGAGACAATTTACCTGACCATAAATTGTGTATTTTTGTAGTTTCATTTAGTAATTAAATAGGTATAGTTTTGGTAACATACCTCTTTCACAATGTATTTTTTAGTTGATTGTAAGACTAATAATATGATAAATCGAATTAAATTAAGAGAGAATCATGAAATTTAAAAGAGAGTATTCTAAAATCTGTCTTAAAAGATATATTTCTGTCTGACTCATATATTTCTCATTTGAGTGATACATGGACCTTCTAGATGTATATCTAGAATTATATATCAGGAGATAGTGTTTTAATGGCTTCACAGGTTTTAAATAGAAACCAATTCCTTAACTTCTAATTTACTCGACTCAAAATAGTCCTTGTATTTATTACTTCCTAGCTTACAACTGCTCATTCCTCAACAATTACACTATAACTCAAAAGTTTTCATTTACTGGACTCAAGCTTTCAACTTCACAGATTTTCCTTAAGGGAAATAATCTAGTGAGGTTGTAATCATGACTGGATTTTCAAAAAAACTTCCTCAAATGTCCATCGATTCTATCTACAAGATGTCAAAAATGAGGTCCGTTCAAGATAACATGTCTGTTACCGCTCAAGCGGTCACAATTCTTATTTGATCTTAACCAAACGCGGTATATAAGCTTTTCTCACCAAACTAAAGATCGAGTTCGTTAATGACTGAAATCAAAGAATTATGAGAGAGTTTAGAGGGGGAGGAATTTCGAAAATTCGAAATACGAAAAATTCCATAGAAACAATCTTTTTTCGAATATAATTTACAATATTGTAGTGGTTACTTTTAAAAAAAATAAAAACATATGGTAGATAAAATTAACACCATTGCTTGAAAAAACATATGATATGAAAAAATGATCTTAGTGCTAGGTTACCATCAAAAAGTGCGTGCATCTCACAAGAGCCTAAACTAAGAAACATTTTAAAAAAAGAACTGTTGTGTGCCCGCTTTGACCGTTAAATGTAATTTGTAGTGAACATGAGTGGAACGCCTGCAAGGACGCTTAGCCGCCTCTAGCACTAGTGAGTCACATATTATATTTACAAAAACTATCTCAGCGGGTCGAGGTTGATAACCAACTATAGGTTATAGTGTTAGCATGTGTTTAATTCTTTTATTTTTTCAAATATAAGTGTTACATAAAGTTACTGGTTAAGTTCATGTCTTAATATAACAACTTAACAATAAATATTGCTTTATACATTATTTCTTTATCTTTAGTATAATTAAATGAGATATTTGCATTTTTCAGTTCTCAACCTGTAGTAAACCCCCACTCCGACTAACGTCATATTATCAATAAGCTGTTATATCATAAAAAACTTTACTCCAAGCTTTAATAAGAATTATTGTTTTCATTAAATGTTTTCTGTGCGGTGACGTCATCGATCAAGATTACTTAGAAATCAATCAATCAAGAACGTTTACTTAGAAAATTAAGAATATTTGGTGTGATGAGATCTATAGTGAGTCATACCCACCCTCCTACTAATGTCATACTAAAAAAAGTCCGTTACACAGGGGCTGCGACTGCTCTATATTTAGTCGTTTTATGTAAAAAGAAAGATCAAGTTCGTTAACGGCTGAAATCGGACCAGTGGGAGGGGGAGTTTAGAGGGGAGGATTTTCTAAAATTCGAAATATCTCCGTTACCATACGTCGGATCAAACAATTGTATAGAACTAATTTTATTGTGAATAAAATTTACTATAAATATTGTTCTATACATTTATCCTCTATCTTGAATACTAACCGAGATATTTGCATTTTTATTAATTGTGGGCCGATAACGGATGACTGAATTTCCCGCCAAAAGCTAGTTCGGCCATTTGCCGTAACTGTTCGGCTCTCGTATGGAGATTTCTCTATTGTATAAATTCACGTGGGAAATGTGTTTTGTTTACGCAGCACCTGCGTGACGGACTTTTTATTCTTGCCATTACTAATCTCGACATATAAGTGTTTAATGCAAAACATTAAGAGATGAATTTCGTTAACGACTAAATTGGAACAGAGGGTGGGGGAGTATTTATTTACTTGATATTGACGGTGCTATTTTGTTGCTAGTAAGTAGATTTATCTATTGTTAAACTTCACTAGGGAAATCTGCTTAGTTTACGCAGCCCCTGAGTGACTTCTTTTTCCCTTGTTTGTTATCTGACACAACATCGCCAATTTCGGAATCCTCCATTATCAATAAATAATATAATGTGTTCACTCTAATAACTTCACTAAAATAATTCAATACTCTAGGTTTACTAAGTAAACCAACTTTGACACCGCCGACTCTACATTGGGAACAAAATTCTTTCGTTGTTGCGGTGCGCCCGAGGAATCGTAAATATTCATGTCTGTCTCGCCAATGATTTCATCGATGCCAAAAAACCACGCCAATTTCTGAGAGATAATTATTAGCGCCAATAGCTTTGCCAGTCGTGTATTTGGAGAGTTGAAGACCTTAAGAATACAGTTAAGATGGAGTCTGAAGGTGTATAAGTACAGAGGCATCTTTCCGGTTTCCAACGGAGCGCATAGCTGGGGCATAACTTCTAAATGAAATAAATTCCTTTCCTCTCCTTAAACATAATCACATTATCCGACGAGTATTAATTATTTTAATTAGTAAATTTAATTAGTACAATTTATATAATGAGAGTAGATCATTTACTAATAATAGCATTGTGTTTATTTTTGCCCCGAGAAGAAGGTGTATTGAATAGAATTAATGGAATAGTTGGCAGAGAATGGGACCGATGCCAGGCAACTCCAGCTGGGCGCATTGCAGATCTCTCCCCCCTCACGATACTTACAGTTTTATATTTATAGGTTTGTATCGTTTTTATGTCGTTATGTTTTTCTTAGCTCATGTTATTTACCAGTGTTGCCTGTTCTCAATAACAAACATATAAAGAAAATTATTCGGCTGAAGTTAATGGACACCAAGAGCAAAAAAGTCCGTCACGCAGGGGCTGCGTAAACTAAGCAGATTTCCCACGTGAAGTTATACAGTAGAGAAATCTGCCTAATAACAACTGCACTAGTAAGAAACCTCTAAACCTATTCACGAGGAACGAATAGTTAAGGAAACGGCCGCCAGAGCTCTCGGCGGAAAGTCCGAACATAGCCGAATCCTGACGACAACTCACTGAATACAAATGGACATATCTCGGTTAATATTGAAGATACAGAATAAATGTATAGAACAATATTTATAGTAAATTTAATTTGCAATAAGATTGTTTCTATATACATTTTCGATCCGATTCATAATAACGGAAATATTTCGAATTTTTGAAAATCCCCCCATCTAAACCCCCCCTCCCTCTGGTCCGATTTCACCTGTTAACGAACTTGATCTTTCCTGTTACATAAAACTATTAAATACCGAGTTTGGCCACGATTAAACAAAAATTGCGACCGCTAGAGTGTTAACAGACAAATATGTAGATCATCGTATATATGTCTATATATATATATATATATATATATATATATATATATATATATACTTTTGAAAGGACCTCATTTTCGTCATCTTCTGGGTTGGATCGATGGATATTTGAAGATATTTTTCGGAAATTGCGTCATGAGTACGGCCTCAATAGCTGATTTCCTTTAATGGACATCTGCTAAAAGAATGCAGTAACAGAAATGAAATAGGTTACAATGAACACAGATTGTTGCTCCTCACAATATAACATTTTTCTCTTGTCTTTTAATTTCTTTGGATTTTAAAATGAATACTTGAATTGTAATTTTTTATATTTTAAATAAACATTTTAATCTTAGGAAGATCTTAAATATGGCACTGTTTTAAGAAGATTTAACTTACGCGGAAATTATTCTTCATATGCCCATCGAGACCAGATACACACACACACACACACACACACACACACACACACACACACACACATATATATATATTATATATAATATATATATATATATATATATATATATATATATTATATATATATATATATATATATATATATATAAATATATATAAAATGGTGTTGATGTTTTCGACTAGGTTATATTTACATATAAACATATACGTGTTGTTGTTTTTTTGGAGGTTTGGTCAATGTTGGTGGGAAAAAAATCATAGTTTATGCCGATAATTAGAGAATATTATTTTCTCTTCTTCAGTGCTGTAAAACTACAGGTTCTACTTTATAATATTGTACATTTTTGTTAAATTAGAGTGTTTTATTATTATTATTTATTAACGTCCACTTTTTGCAACTTAGGCTAATCGGGACGGGTTATCTACAGGTTACCACCCTTTTCTAGCCAGGGTGGGATTTTAGGACGTTATTTAATGAATTTCGTCACTAAATAATTTCCTTTGCCCAGGCAAGAATGGAACTCGCCACTCTAGGTTTACCATATGAGATAAAGGTAACTCGCATGGCTAACTTGAGCCCCTTAAATTAGAGTGTATCAGGACGCGTTTATGCTATTTTTACTTACTAAGACTAAAGATACTTAAAAACTACTATACATATTGCACTTTTGTATATCTATGGTATATTGTCTTTGGTTTGTTGAACTAGATTATAATTATTATTCTAGCTATTATATTATGTGAGAACTATTGTTATATGTTATTTAAATTGTTGTTATATTTTTTTAAAGCTATTACAACATGAATATAGCTTTAATAAAATATAACAACAATTGAAATAACACATAAAAATAGTTCTAACATAATATAATAGCTAGAATAATAATTATAATATATAAGGATCAATATGAAGGCAAATTATAATATAGTTCAACAAGCAAAAGACAATATACTGCAGATATACAAAAACATTAGGCTGTGAGCCTGCTCAATGTAAACAGACCAGGGAAGATTATTGTAACCAGTATTCCTAAGTGCAATACTTTATGTGCAGTAGTTTTTAAGTGTCTTTAGTCTTAGTAAGTAAAAATAGCATAAACACCTCCTGTTACACTCTAATTTAACAACAATGTACAATATTATAAAGTAGCACCTGTAATTTTACAGCCCTGAAGAAGAGAAAATAAAATTCTCTAAATATTGGCATAAACTAAGATTTCTTTACCAAGCCTCCAAAAAAACAACAACACCACACACACGCACATATATATATATATATATATATATATATATATATATATAAAAATTGATAAAAGTTTTGAAAAAATGCACATATGGAGATATGCATGGGGTGTGCAGAAATAAAATATTCTTACACATAGGGTTACTATGAAGAGGAAATACGGGAAAAAAACCTCGGGATTAAGTTGCGAATAATTTCCTAGTTTTAAGATGTGGATAATTTTAATTTAGTCTTCATAGCTCCCCATCGACTATTATAATACAACCAAATACAACTCACGACCACTACGACACAAATGGACACAATCTCTAACAGAACACGGAGACACAGGCATTTATTTAACAATATTCAAAATTCAAGGCAACCGGAAACGTACTTGTGACAAACAGACAACACAAACAATTTTATATATCCTCCGTGACTGCTCAACACTTAATCAAAATAGATCAAATTTAATAATAAACATAACCTTAATAGGAGGTAAGTGGCCAGAACCACCTCATATATTATTTGAGGCGTTTGGTTTCAAAACCAGGTACATCCGTTTTTTACAAAAACATTTTTTTTTTTAATTTTTCATAAGTTTTTAATGCCGGAAATGATGTATTGGACGCGTCTGTTCCAAAACCATCTAGATCCTTCCAAAATCAATACCGGCAGATAATGAAAAAAATGTTTTAAACTGACTTTTTTAAAAAATGAAATCTATTTTGATCAGTCCTGAAACATTTTTGAAAATGCATGTATCTGGTTTTGAAACCAAACGCCTCATTTAATGAATATAATAAAAAACTCGTAAAGTTTATCGAAAATAGATACTGTTGAACCAAAAATACAGTTTAAAGTTGATTATGAGGAATGAGAAATATAGTACAACATATTCTGCTTTTCACAGAGTCGCGAATTAAAGAAGGGACTTTTCAGTTTCATTTCTTATTATTTCGCAATTTTATTTTATGATGATGACCCATTAAATTTGAAGTATTGAAAAATTGATTTAAACCAATCCATACATGCAATATGGCAATGGAAGATGTACTCAAATAAATGACTTCTCACAGAGTAACTAGCAGAAGAAAAATAAAAAATAAATGTAAAGTTCACCTAAGGTAGCCCAATAGACAATCAGGTTTTCCTGCTACAGGATACAAAATTATTTTTCTTTACAAGTCATAAAATGTGCCTCTGACACAATAATTGTGCGTTCTGTCCAGCTTCCACCACCTGTGGCCCATTGTGGTTGCACAAAGAGAAGTATTATCATTTTTTTTCTTTTGCAAAAGAATCAGAATACCTTCAGCTCTTGACCTGGACACTCCGAACAGTATAGACCACCACGCTCATACGACTGGCAATTGATTTTATTTATGAGATCATCATATGAGATATATATATATATATATATATATATATATATATATATATATATATTGAAGCAGAGGTCTTCAGAGTTGTGTTCGGTTCAAATGATACTTACTCTGAGTTAGCAGAGGTCAATCTTCATCTGAGAATGTCGCCCCAGCAGCCATGTAGTGGTCTTCCTGTAATTAAAAAAAATTATAATATTAGAATTTTGAGAAAAGAGGAATTAAAAAAAAAAAATAAGTACATATTTTGGCTACAAAGTGACAGATGTAATGATGTCATCTATATAAATAAAAGGCAGTAGGGTCTGCCTAAACTAAGCAGATTTTCGAAGTGAAGTTTTAAAATAGATAAAACTACATTCTTGTAACACTTAACACCACCATGCAAATGATAACAAGAAATCATTCAGTTTATTAGGTTTATTGAAATCTATTTACTATATCTAGTACTGTACTTTATAATGAACCAGAATAATTTTACCTCAATCACTCTCATGAACGGTAATGATTTCGTGAATATCAGTCAACTATTCCATGCCTCACGTATACAACAATACCACAGAAATTTTACGAAAAAAAAAGGGATTAGTCAGAGCATAGTTAAAACAATATTTATATCTCGACGGGAAACCATTAAAAATTTCATTGTTTCAATCGCCACATTTTAGCTATTGAGGTTGTACTCATATCGCGGGTTTCCACAACTCTCTTAAAATATCCATCGATCCTCCCCAAGAGATCTCCAAAATGAGGTCTGTTCATAATTTTATATATATATATATATATATATATATATATATATATATATAATATATATATATATATATATATTTCTGTTAACGCTCTAGCGGTCGCAATTTTTGTTCGATCGTTACCAAACTCGGAATTTAATCGTTTTATGTAAAATGGAAGATCAAGTTCGTAAATGGCTGAAATCGGACCAGAGGGAGGGGGGGGTTAGAGGGGGATTTTCGAAAACTCGAAATAACTCCGTTACTGTCGTCGGATCGAAAAATAGTACCGTATCCATCGTATTGCAAATTACAGTGACGATATATATTGTTCTATACATATATTCTGTAGCTTGAATATTAACCGAGATATTTGCATTTGTATTCTGTGTGTGATTGGCAGGAGCTGGCTATGTTCGGGACTTTACGCCGAGTGCTCTGGCGGCCGTTTCCGTAACTATTCGTCCCTCTTGAAAAAGGTTTAGATATACCTTACCTTACTACTACAGTTGTTATTAGGCAGATTTATCTACTGTATAACTTCACGTGGGAAATCTGCTTAGTTTACGTAGCCCTAGCTTGACGGACTTTCTACTTATGGGATGATTTCTACATAAGTTAATCCCATATTTATATTTACACGAGAAACCATTTCTAATTCAACCTCTCAACAGCGAGTAACTCTCTAGGTATTTAAATATGGATTGGAATCGGATATTCATACAGAATGTACCAATAGTCATACTGAAAATGTCAATAATTTTACCAAAGGAATAAATTAATTAAATGTGTACAATTCGATTATAAAATATAATATTTTTTCCCCAATTTTATTTTATTTTATTAGGAATATTACTGTCCATATTTAAATGAATTTGATAATGTGTTATACGTTCAATACAATAGTCCTCCATCACTCTTGACAGATGCTACACCCCTTCAGAAATATAATATTAATAACTAGCCGTGTTACCCGTAGTTGACGGGTTGAAATAGAAATGATTTCTAAGGGAAACCATCCCGCCATTTTCACCAATAACACAAATGCTCTGTAACATGGGCATTAAAAGTGCTGTCATTCGAGGAGAGTTATACCCGGGAGTAAAGCAGTTAACAAATTTATAATTAGAATTGTAGTAATCCTGAAGATGATTGATATAATAATGGGTTCCCGTCGAAATATAATTTTTGGATAATCAGAAACACTAAATAATCCCTCTGGATTTGTGCTGGCTGGTGGAGGTCCATCATCAACGGAAGGATCAAAAAGGTCAAACACCTCCACTCTTAATATTTCTTTATTACAGGCAAAGTACTTTCGGGGCGAACTGTCCCATCATCAGTGCTCGTGAGTTGGTTCCTCTTGACCCGACATCTCCGGCGAGACTGGGCTCCATCCTCGCCGGAGATGTCGGCTCAATAGGAACCAACTCTAGAGCACTGATGATGGGACGGTTCGCCCCGAAAGTACTTTGCCTGTAATAAAGAAATATTAAGAGTGGAGGTGTTTGACCCTTTTGATCCTTCCGTTGACTAAATAATCCATTTATAGCCTTTTAATTATTCATATTTCTAATACTGATTGTGAGCATGAAGCGTGGAATGTCAATTAAACAAATATTGTCGAATTTATTGTCGTTCTTCTTAGTCTATATCTAATATGATCTTAAGCTTTCCATAAAACCTTGAAATGTCAAATTTTCCAATGGTAAAACCAAATTTCTCAGGATTTGGAGGTCCATCATCAACGGAAGGATCAAAAGGTCAAACACCTCCACTCTTTATCACCAAACCAAATCTTTATAACCAAATTTGTGACCGTTCTATGTATGAGTATGTAGTTTTGAATAGACCTCACAAAATTTTACGAATACTGTTTAATGAGTGTAACTTCAATAGAGGGTTTCACAACGTGACATTCATCAAACTGTAGTTCCGTAAAAATTAATTGTTGCAATAAGAAAAAGGAAGTGTCATGAAGAAGACATTGCACTGTGGTACCACGGCATTCGCACATAAATTACTTCCACAAAAAAAAATCATTCTCATTCAAAATTCGGAAATTACAAGTCAACATTCAGCACTCTATGTCCCATTCTATAATACAAAAAGAATGATCAATCTGAGATCCTGCCAGCTCAAAATCTTCTAAAATGGAGAAAATCTAGTTCAAAATCTATTTTATTTTCTAATAACTAGGTATATATCGTAATATGGCTATTTTTTGTCTGGAACTGACCCTCTGTACAGAGTATTTATAAATAGAAGAAATAAATAATTCCAAATTCCCGTTATTCGGTTAAAGTTTCAGAGAGAAACCTTATAAAAAATATATTCAGTAAGAAGCCTGAGAAGGTTCCTGACATGGCAGAAATACAAGGGAAAATGGGGCTTTGCCTTCAAATGCCAACTACAATCCTTGTATCCCTCACATCACTTGAATGTGGTGGAAAAATGTATTAATCCAATGGAACTAGAACTCAAACATATATCTTTTATTTTACTTCCTTGTACAGAGTAAAGGGAATACAGATTTCAAACGAAATTATCCGTTTTGAACTTTCTTGAGCTTTTTTTCACTAGTTTCGTAGTGACGTCATTTCCTGCGTACATATCTGGCATAACTGAGAAAAGACCAGTCTTAGAATGATGAAATTTCATATGTAGGAATCATGTACCACATAGTTTAGTAAGTAGATAAATATACAGTAGGTGTATACAGGAGCCATCCCATTAAATGGGTAGATAAATATACAGTACGTTTTTACAGGAGCCTTCCCATTAAATAGGTAGATAAATATATAACATATTTGTTTATGTAGAAGAGCCTTGCAATTTAGAAGATAAATTAATTATATAGAATGTGCACAGAAAAACCTTCCAATTAAGTAGATAGATAAATACATAAAATGTTTGTAGAGGTGCCTTCCAATTAAGTAGTTAGACAAATATATAGACTACGTATAAAGGATTCTTCCAATTAGATAGATAGATAAATAAATAATCTGTGTGTAGGGGAATCTTTGAATTAAGTTGATAGATAAATATATAAAATGTGTACAGAGCAGCATTTCCATGAATTAGATAGATAAATAAATATTAGTATATAAAGGAGTCTTTCAATTAAGTAGACAAATAAATGAATAAAATTTGTATAGAGGATTCTTCCAATTATTTAGTTAGCTAAATATATGACTGTGTTTAGAGAAGCTATTCCAGGAATTAGATAGATAAATATATAGAATGTGTATAGAGGAGCCTTCCAATTAAGTAGATAGATAAATATATAGAATGTGTATAGAGGAGCCTTCCAATTAAGTAGATAGATAAATATATATATATATATATATATATATATATATATATATATATATATATACTAGCTCAGATACCCGGCTTCGCCCGGGAATTGATTTTAGGCTGAATGGTGATGTTATTTTTTTGGCAAGGCTTTACTTTGCACAATATTTTGACATTTACCTCCCAGTGTTTTTATTAAGGACAAAATATTAACATAGATTTTAATTAATTTTTCCCGGTGAGTTACCTCATAGTTCAAATTGGAATGAATTGTTGAACATATTTATATTTCTACGCAAATTACTTCCTCCACGCATTGTTCCTGGAGAAATGTATAAAACAAAAGTTAATCTAAATAACAAAGTAAGCAAGTTTTGTTATGTGCATGTTTGACGAAAAAAATAAACAATGCAATATAGCGCATTTTTATTTCAGGCCTCCTTTATAACCCCCACTCCCGTTCTAACCTAAAAATTTTAATGTAGCTTATAATCATGGAAGCATTAATGCTAATTGACATACTGACATTTTTAAAGTTCGGTTTAATCGATAGCGCCTAATGAAATAGTTTACTCCCGCTTTAGTTTATAGTGTATATCTTGTTTATAATTTGTTAAAAGACAAAAATATATAACAAAAATTACTCAAATAAGAAAATAAAACTTTTGTTATGTTCTTATTGAGTCGCTTGCTGTCTTTCCCAATGAGCGCATGCAAGTAGCTCTGAAGATGGAGACATTAGTCTTTGAAAGCGCTTAGCGCTGAAATAAACAAATTGTGAAGAATTGGACGTTTTTTTCTCTCTCTCCAAGTAAACATTCTTCACTACCAACAAACACTGCCGTGGAATATCCAATTAATTCGATAAATAAATAAATATACAGTGAATAGTGAAACCTGCTAACAAAGTAGATGGATAAATAAATAGTTATTGTATAGAAGAGCCTTCCAATTAAGTAGATAAACGCGTGTAAAGTATGTGGGTAGGGTACTCTTCTAATTAAGTAGACAACTACTTTACAGGAGTTTATTATGTTTCATTAGCGTGGCCTTGACAGGTTATCTCTCCCATGAAGGATCTACAATTTAGTTAAGCAATTTGGAGAAACCGGAAATATTAACAAAAATCTCAAGATGAGATGGAAGGAAGAGTGTATAAAAGAAGAGAGAAAGCACTTTTATGATGATGTTGGTAGTCCATTGGTTGTTTATAGGGAGTCAGCTGATCCCCAGCCGCCATCATCTGCATATTTAAGGGAGGGGAGTGCTGCTCTCTACCAGCCGGATACTTCATTAACTTCCTATTAGCTAATAAACTCCCTTCAATCCGCCTACTACACACCTATTCACACACACACACGTCTCGCTTTTTCAGGAGATTTCCATTATGGGAAATCTCCTATTGAGATCGTACTCATGTCGCGATTTTTAGCAGATTTCCCTTAAGGGAAATCAGCTATTGAGGTTGTACTCATGAAGGTATTTTCGAATTTTTTTTTCAAATGTCGATCGATCCTACCTAGTAGTTGACGAAAATGAGGTCCATCAAAATTTTATTTATATGTATATATTTGTCTGTTACCGCTCTAGCGGGCGCAATTTTTGTTTAATCGTTACCAAACTCGACATTTAGTCGTGTTATGTAAAAAGAAAGATCAAGTTTGATAATGGTTGAAATCGGACAAGTGTGAGTGGGGGGTGGGGTTTAGAGTGGAGGATTTTCGAAAATTCGAAATACCTCCGTTACTATACGTCGAAACATTTTACAGAATCAATCTTATTAAATTTACTATAAATATTGTTATATACATTTTTCCTCTATCTTGAATATTAACCGAGATATTTGCATTTTTATTAAATCTGGGCGCCTAACGGTCGTGAGTTACTTTCCCACCAAAAGCTAGTTCGGCCGTTTCCTTGACTGGCTTGGCTCCCTTGAAATTTCTCTATTGTAATACTTCACGTGGGAAATCTGCTTAGTTCACGCAACCCCTACATGACGGACTTTATTTATTTTCAGATTCTGTTAAAACTATTTGTAAAACCGAAAATCCATATAAATATAAACGAATATTAAAGATAATTTAATGCACTACATAGACAGAAAACGTCCAATAACATTAATTCATCTGCTGAATTTATGTAAGAAACGTAGGTACATTGAAAATTCACAAAAATAGATTTTTTCTGTAATTGTTGAATAATGGTAACATTACTAAACTGAAATGAGTGAAGAATGTGAAACATTTTGCAATAGAGTGAAGAAATTAATCGCTTCTTAATTAGTAATAAGTATAAATTAAAAAATAATTTGAAGTTGGAAATTAAATGCTTTTAAATGTTTCTTAACATTGTAAGAATTTATTTTAACAAAATAAATTGAAATGTGAATGAATTATTTGTGGAAATAATCAATATATTTTAAAATTTAAATATAATAATAATTACCTTCCTTGTTTATAACCTGCACTTGTTTATAACTGCACTACTTCACAATCATCACTAGTTGTTTTATAACTATGCTTATAACCTTTCACAACCATTCTTATAACCTACCAACAACATTGTTTGTTCATATTCTGGTTAGCTCTGATCCTGTATTACACGCTTACAGAAAAAAATTTAATATTACACTCGTGCCGAAAGTAGAATTTACAACTCTCGTGAAATTACCACACGCGCTTCGCTCGTGTGGGTAAACGTTTCACCTTAGTTGTAAAATGATCTACTTTCGTCACTTGTATAATAAATAACTATTTTTCCATTCTATTAGGATTAGGAACATAAATCATATGAACAATTAGCAGATTTCCCTTAAGGGGAATCAGCTATTGAGGTCGTACTCATGGCGCTATTTTGAAAAATGTCTTCAAATGTCCAACGATTGTACCTAGAAGATGAATAAAATGAGGTCCGTTTAAAATTATACTCGTATATATATATATATATATATATATATATATATATATATATATATATATATATATAAAAGGGTGTAATCCGTAGGTAAGCTATAGATACACAGAGCCGACGTTAATAAAAAGCATAATATATTTCAATAGCAGGGTTTGTGTTTCTGTTACATTTTGCTGGTAGAAAAGGAATCTAAATTGCGAAAAATTTAGGATTTTATATTTCAACTCGTTTAGCAGTTCTGACCCATTTCGTCTAATTTGGTTTGAATTAAAAATGGTTTCCCGTAGACATCTACATAAGGCTATTCTAATCCTTCAATCCCACCAATGGGATAATGTAGTCCAAGGTGACCCTATTATCACCCTCATAAATATTCAGAAAGTCCGTCTCGCAGGGGCTGCATAAACTAAGCAGATTTCACACGTGGTATAACCTACACAACTAACCTATTCAAGGCTTACAAAAAAAAAAAAAAAAAAAAATCAAATAACTCTGTCAATATATAAGTCACAAATAAACACATAGAGCAACAAATTGTTGAACATCAATATTTTAAAAGATTGGTTCTATAAAATTATTGGATCCGAATCATAATAAAGGATGAATTTGAAATTCCAAGTTCATTCAACAATGGATATGAACATTATAGTTGAATTAAACGTTTAAATACAATGTATACAATACAAAAAATAAACATTTTCGAGTATAGACCGGAAAATTATAATAGACGACGTCATCTCAATACTTATGTGTCACAAAGTAAAAGTTTAATGTATACAATATTTGCTATTTAATTTATTTATTTATTTTTAATCTGAGACCCAGCTTCTGATTTGATTTGTGATAAGGTTGTGTGACCCACCGGGGGTGAGAAAGGATAGTTCCCCTTCTGCTGAACTATGGCTCCATTTTAAGGGAGGTGGTATTTGTGATTAGGCGTAATGGAACTAAAAAAATGTGGGTGACCCGGTAGCTGGTGATACCGGATTGGTTGTTTAAGACGAGAATAAAGTGGTTTATGATATAACAGTTTATAGATAATATGGCAAGAGTTGGAGTGAGGGTTTATATATACTTTTATTTATTGAATAATTATATATAGGTCGTACTCATGACGCGATTTTCGAAATATTTCTTTAAACGTACACCGATCCTGCCCATGAGATGAAGAAAATTAGGTCCGTTCAAGATTATATATATATCTATATATATATAAAATTGTAACCTCTGTCTGTACATTGATTTTTTTCGCGAAATTTCACGATAACTTTTCGTTTCACATGCCATAGACACCATAACTGCATTTTGTTTCTTTCGTGTCTGTTTGTTTGTTTGTTTGTTTGTTTGTTTGTTTGTTTATTTGTTTGTTTGTTTGTTACCTTTTCACGCATAAACGGCTGAACCGAATTTTATGAAACTTGGTATGTATATTACTACTAGCCCAACTTAGACTTTAGGCTATATTAATATTCTCTCAGACGAACAGGAGTGGGGGTTATAAGGGAAGCCAGAAATTAAAAATAGCGATATTTCGTTCCTTATTGGTTTTTCGGCATATATAAACATAACAAAAGTTGTTTATTGTGTAATTTAGAGTAACTTTTGTTATATTCACTTTTGCCGTATACGGAAGTATAAATGAGTTATACTCTAAAAACTATAGAGGGAGTCCACAATTTTATTTGGCACAAAAGACTCAACCGAACTAAACCAAACTCGGTATGTGTATTAGCACTAACGCTTTCATTATAATAAGCCATACCATCATTTCTAGGGACGGGCAGGAGTGGGGGTTGCAAGGGATGCCTGAATTTAAAAATATAGGTATTCCGTTTTCTATTCGTTTTTCAGTAAATATGAATATGAAAAAAGTTGTTTATTTTGTTATTTAGAGCAAGTTTTGTGATATTCATTTTTGTCTATTTTAATATGTTGTCCTTAATAACTGAAATCTATGCATAATGCACAGGAGATGGGAAATAAGACAATTTGGAGGACAGTGAAGACTAACATAAAAAATTAATTTTATTATTAACAAATGCCAACAACGGGTAATAACCCTAAACACTGGGACGGGTAAAGGTCAAAATATTGTGCTGAGTAAAGCCTTGCCAAAAAAATACCATCACCATTCAGCCTCAAATCAAATCCCGGGCAAAGCCGGGTATCTGAGCTAGTATATATATATATATATATATATATATATATATAGATATATATATATATCTTTGTCTGTTAATAGTCTAGTAGTCGAAATTTTTATTTGATTGTTGCCAAACTTGATATTTAATCGTTTAATGTAGAAGAGAAGAACACTTAATTTATAACTACAACAGGCTAAAAATTATACAAGTTTCTGCCCCGACAACAGAGGCAGATGACGAAGTTTTGGAGGAATTTTATCCAAATCTTCAAATAGTAATCGAAAAACATCCTTCTAGGCTCACTGTCATCATGGGAGATTTCAACGCTAAAGTGGGGCAAAAATGCATGAGAAATCTTTAGGAAATCATGGCTTTGGTCAAAGGAACGAGAGAGGAGAGAGACTGTTAGAATTTACTGAAAGCAACAACTTCTTTATCATGAATACATTCTTCAAGAAACCACCCCATCTTAAGTGGTCCTAGATAAGTCCAGACACCTAAAAATGAAGTTGATTTCATAATAACTCATAGTAAGGATCTGGTGAGAAATGTCCAAACAGTTCTGAAATAGATATGGAAGTGATCATACACCTGTTCGTTCTTCACTGAGTTCAATAATTCCCAGGAAGAATGAGAAGAAAACGAAAAAATTAAATACAAGGTACTCTACCATCTGCGACTCGGGACTGCCCACTACCAGCAATCGATCCAGGAACTGTTAAAATAATATATGTATGTATATGTTAGGACATTCTTGAACTCAAAAGTCCTCAGCTAACGCTGATTTTGCTCAAACGTTTTAATAATGTCTGCATATAATACCTGTATTCTCATTGTTATTTTCTATGTACAAAATATGTAAATATTAAGTGTAAATTTTTATAAATGAGCAAATAAAGGATTGTTATTGTTATTGTTATTATGTAAAAAGAAACCTGGAGTTCGTCAATGGCTGAAATTGGGGTTGGGGTTTAGAGGAGAGAATTCAAAACTATATCCGATACTATACGTCGGATCGAAAAATTGTATAGAATCAATATTATTGAAATTGAATGATATATAAATGTTTTTTCATTCATATTTTCTGTAGCATGGATATCAACGAAGATATTTGGATTTTATAGTTTTCCAATTTGAGTAAACCCCCATTCCTGCTCATGCCATATTAATAAGAAGCTTTTATATCATGAACCACTTCATTACAAGGTTAAATACAAAATATTGTTTTCATTGAACTTTTACTTTCTGAGAATATGCAAACCCGTTCCGTTGCTCTCCCTTCTTTAGTTCTTGGATTACTAAAATTTGAGTGATTAAAATACATATCATTATGATTCATAATAAATTAAAGCACTACCTATAGTAAATGGTTTTCAATAAAAATTTATAATTCCGTCACGTAGGGGCTGCGCAAGCTTTGCAGATTTCCCTCCTGAAGTTTAACAGTAGATAAATCTACATTCTAGTAGCACAAAACCACGTTGAATATTAAGTCAATAAATACAAATGGTAATTAGAAATCTTTTAGCAGATTTCCCTTAAGGGAAATCAGCTATTGAGGTTGTACTTGTATATATATATATATAAATATATATATATAAATATATATATACAGATATATATATTTGTTTGTTACCGCTCTGGCGGACGAAATTATTGCTTGATCGTTACCATTCTCGAAATTTAGTCGTTTTATGTAAAAAGAAAGATCAAGTTCGTTAACGGCTTAAATCGGACTAGGGGAGGAGGGGTTTACAGGAGGAGAATTAAGAAAATTCTTAATATAGAGAGGAGGATTTTCGAAAAATCGAAATATCTCCGTTACTATACGTCGCATCGAAAAATTGTACAGATTCAGAATTTACTATAAATATTGTTATATACATTTATTCTCTATCTTGAATATTAACCGAGATATTTGCATTTTTATTAAATTTTGGGCCGATAACGCATTTTTGAATTTCCCGCCAAAAGCTAGTTCGGCCTTTTGCAGTAACTATACTGTTCGGCTCTCGTATGGAGATTTCTCTATTGTATAACTTCACGTGGGAAATCTGCTTAGTTTACGCAGCCTCTGCGTGACGGACTTTTTAAAAATTTTAATAATTTCCTGACAAAACTGTAAACGAACAGGTCTACCAACTTCTCACCCGATAGAAAAACAATTACTGAAATATATCAGAACATAAAATATTAATTGTATTGAAAACTATGTACTATATCTAGTACTTATGATTTATAATGGATCATAATAATGTTTATATCAATGAATCAAAATTTTAGTAGTCCAAGAATTTAAAACTGGGGGGAGGGTCACATGTACACATTTGCATGTGTCTCGTATAATAAAGGTCTCTTCAAAACAATATTTGATATTTAAGTTTTGAATAAAGTGGTTTATTATATAACAGTGTATATGTAACATGAATAGAATTGGGGTTTGCTGAAGGCTGTAAACTGTAAAATGCTAATATCTCGGCAGTAGTCCTTACTCGTTTGAGGCACGGCCATTCACGAATAACACAAGGACACCTCATGACTATTACTGAACCACCATTATGTACACTCTGCAATACACAACTAACTATCAAACATTTACTTACAGACTGCTGACTAATAACCGACAAGAACTTACCCACCAACCAATCTAAACTACTACACGACGACAGCCCAACTATTAAAAATAACACTATTTTTTATTGGTTTTTATAAGGTGGCTTTATCTAATCTATTTTAGTTTCATAATAAGAGAAAGTGCGAATCGCTTAAATTGCTAGACACCTAAATAAATAAATTATATCTCAGTTAATATTCATGACAGTGAATAAATGCATATAATTTCCCTTTAAGAAGACTGTAGCCATTCTACAATTTTCGTTGAAACTGACAGAGAGATGCTTTACCTTGGGGCGGACATTACTTACCATTGTACAATGCTCACAGATGGTAAGTGTAAATTTTGACATTTCCCACAGAACTCGCCAAACTACAAACAATTGTAGATACTTTTGAATTCTCTCCTTGTGTGAACTGCCTCAACTTACACCTCCTGACGTTATATAAAGAGCAGTCCGGCCTTGGAGAAGCCAATAACTTAACATTCAAAATATAAAGAGGAATCAAATACCTCTTGGTCCCAAGCCAGAACTATATATATAAATATGTTCCCGCGTTCTTACTGACGGACCTTTATTTATGTTTTTCACTCATATTTAACGAACTAAAGGCCACGTCAACACATTACCATGATGACCCCCTAAAACGTGTCCCATTTAAAAATATCTCCCATCCTTTGTTTTGTAAATAAAAGAATTATGCCACAGTAAACATTGGCGACAATATATTCCAGCACCAATTTTATTTTGTTTGACACTTAACGGCAAACAAGGATGTGTAGACATTCTAACGAAACATTAACTGTACATCACATATTGACTAACTATCAACCAAGAGACAATTTAGACATTCCACATGAATTACAGGAACTTTTGACCGATAACAGTAATTATTATTATTATTTATTAACGTCCACTTTTTGCAACTCAGGCTAATTGGGACGGGTTATCTACAGGTCACCACCCTTTCCTAGCCAGGGTGGGATTTTAGGATGTTATTTAATGAATTTCGTCACAAAGTAATTTCCTCTGCCCAGGCGAAATCGAACTCGTCACTCTAGGTTTACCATGTGGGATAAAGGTCAACGCTTTAACTCGCATGGCTAACCTGAGCCCCTAAAAGTAATTACATAAACTCAGTCATTAAACATCTAAACGACATTAATATATACAACACTCTATAATCTACAATTTCTGCACACTACTCTTCACTTCTTTCCTACACTAGTAGTGTGTGTACACTATAACTTTCCCCCTTTTTTTATTTATTCTTTTTTTTGGTTCCCTTTTCCTTACTTTTAATTATTTATTTATTTATTTTTATTTCGTTTTTTTCCTTCCATACTTACGTTTTCATTTATATTGTTTTCAGCACCCTGACATCTCTATACACAATATCGTTTGCTTCATAGAAGACTGGTATGCCAAAAAACCGTTTCAAAGATCACCGTATGCCATAGATCACTCTTTTTTCGTTTCTTTTTTCTTTTTTGCTTTTCGCTTTTTTGTGAACACTTGATTAATGAGTAAATCGCGGAACTCATTTTAATAAATAACTGAATTTTTGTTTTAATGGCTTTTAAAAATATCGTTAATAATACTATAATACTTTATTCATATTATATTAATAAGGGATGATAGTCACTACCACATAAATTACCATAAGTGAGACGAAATTCTACTAATGTTAATAAGAGAACAAATTAGAAAAAAAAAATTATTTCCCATATGTCCCGTAAATTCTTTTGTACATAAATTGTGTTTGCTATAATAATTACAAAAATCCGTCGCGAAGGGGCTGCGTAAACTAAGCAGATTTCCCACGTGAAGTTATACAATAGACAAATCTGCTTAATAACAACTGTAGTAGTAAGAAACCTCTAAACCTAAAACATTATTTAGGGCGTAATAACCCAGTAGTTTCTAGTCCCAAAAAACAGTTAACCTAACCTCTAAACGTATTCACGAGGGATGAATAGTTATGGAAACGGCCGCCAGAGCTCTCGCCGGAAAGTCCGAACATAGACTATTGGCGACCACACGCAGAATACAAATGCAAATATCTCGGTTAATATTCAAGATACAGAAAAAAAGTATAGAACAATATCTATAATAAATTTAATTTTCAATAAGATTTATTCTAGGATCGATGGTCATTTGAAGAAATTTTTCGAAACTCGCATCATGAGTACGACCTCAATAGCTGATTTCCCATGAGGGAAACCTGCTAAAATCCGTCACGCAGGGGCTGCGTAAACTAAGCAGAATTCCCACGTGAAGTTATACAATAGACAAATCTCCATACGATCACCGAACAGTTAAGGCAAAGAGCCGAATAGTTTCGACAAAGGGCCGAACTTGGTTTTTGGCGGGAAAGTCAGTCGTCCGTTACGGCCCAAATTTAATAAAAATGGCAATATATATATATATATATATATATATATATATATATATATATATATTCGTCTGTTAATGCTCTAGCAGTCGCAATTTTTGCCATATCGTTACGAAACTCGATTCATGTAAAGCTAATGGCTGATATTGGACTAAAAGCCAAAAGCTAGTTCGGTCCTTTGTCGAAACTATACGGCCCATTGCCTTAACTATTCTGCTATATGGACATTTCTCTATTGTATAACTTCACGTGGGAATTCTGCTTAGTTTACGCAGCCCCTACGTGACGGATTTTAGCAGGTTTCCCTTATGGGAAATCAGCTATTGATTTCGTACTCATGATGTGTTTCGAAAAATTTCTTCAAATGTCCATCGATCCTACCCAGGAGATGACGAAAATGAGGTCCGTTCAAAATTAAATATACATATATTTGTCTGTCAACGTTCTAGCGATCGCAATTTTTGTTTGATCGTTACCAAACTCGGAATTTAATCGTTTTATGTAAAAACGAAGATCAAGTTTGTTAATGGCTGAAATAGGACCAGTTGGAGTTGTGGTTTATATGGTGGATTTTCGAAAATTCAAAATATCTCCGTTATTATGCGTCGGATCGAAAAATTGTATAGAATAAATCTTATTGAAAATTAAATTTACTATAAATATTGTTCTATACATTGTTTCTGTATCTTGAATATTAACCGCATATATATTTGCATATGGGATATTTGCATTTGTATTCTGCGTGTGGTCGCCAGTAGGCTATGTACTTTCCGCCGAGAGCTCTGGCGGCCGTTTCCATAACTATTCGTCCCTCGTGAATAGGTTTAGAGGTTAGGTTAACTGTTTTTTGGGGCTAGAAACTACTGGGTTATTACGCCCTAAATAATGTTTTAGGTTTAGAGGTTTCTTACTACTACAGTTGTTATTAAGCAGATTTCTCTATTGTAAAACTTCTCGTGGGAAATCTGCTTAGTTTACGCAGCCCCTTCGCGACGGATTTTTGTAATTATTATAGCAAACACAATTTATATACAAAAGAATTTACGGGACATGTGGGAAATAAATTTTTTTTTCTAATTTGTTCTCTTGTTAACATTAGTAGAATTTCGTCTCACTTACGGTAATTTATGTGGTGTTATGGGGGGGGGTGGTGGTGCTATTATCCCTTATTAATATAATTTCAATAAAGTATTATAGTATTATTAACAATATTTTTAAAAGCCATGTTAAAACAAAAATTTAGTCATTTATTTAAAATGAGTTCCGCAACGCCGGCGATTTACTCATTAATCAAGTGTGCAAAAAAAAGTGAAAAGCATAGAAAAAAAAAAAAAGAAAAGACTGCTAGAGCCAGACGAAAATATATATATATATATATATATATATATATATATATATATATATATATATATATGTATATACACACACACACACACACACACACACACATACATACATAATTTTGAACGGACATAATTTTCGTCATCTCATAAGTAGGAATATTTCGTCATCTAAAGAGATATATGCTGAAATGTTGGATAGAATGATGAATTAAATAATTATACAAACAATAGTGCAGTTTTAAAATTTAAAATGCTGACCTGAAGCCCCTCGAGTTAATAAGTGTTGAATAATCAGAGTAGTTAATAATTTGTAGAAATTAAATACGATTGTTGAATGAGCGAGATAATTCTGAATGAGGAGCTGTCACCATTTTTTGTCGTAAGTGAGTAAAATACTAAAACTCGTCGAGGAGACATGGGCCGATGAATATTAAACAATACAAAGAGATGCAGCCAATACACGCGGAATTTATTTATTTATTCAATTCCTTTTTTTGTATTCTACACCAATGAGAACTGACAATAGTAGCACCCTTTATTTTTATATGTTTTCTCTCAAATCTATAGAATAAAAATAGCTTTGATTAGTCCCGCTTCGTATTTTAGTATTAAATGTTTCAGCTATTAATTAATTAGAGGAAAGGAACGCTAGATTTAATTTATTAAAGTGTTTTAGCACTTTGTCCTTAATTCATAAATTATGTTCTATAACGCTATAACAATCTTATAGCAAATGTAATTTCCTATAAATAATGTTATATGCATTTTAGCAGATTTCCCTTAAGGGAAACCAGCTATTGAGGTTGTACTCATGACCTTTTTTCAAAAAATTTCTTTAAATGTCCATCGATCCTACCCAGGAGATAAAGAAATGAGGTCCGTTCAAAATTATATATATATATATATATATATATATATATATATATATATTTGTCTGTTAACGTTCTAGCAGTCGCAATTTTTGTTTGATCGTTACCAAACTCGATATTTAATCATTTATGTAAAAAGAAAGATCAAGTTTGGTAATGGCTGGAATGGGATTAGTGGGAGGGGGGTTTAGAGGTGGGATTTTTGAAAATTCAAAATATAACTGTTATTGTGCTTTGGATCGAAAACTTGTACAGAACCAATCTTATTGAAAATTAACTTTACCATAAATAATGTTATATATATATATTTATATATATATATATCTTGAATATTAACCCGAGATATTTGCATTTTTATTAAGTGTGTGCCTGAAAACTGAGTTGAGATCGGCTGAAGTCGGTTCTATTAGGGATTTTCCGCCGACAGCTAGTTCGGCCGTTTCCTTAACTGTTCGGCTCTCGAGAAATTGGTTTAGAGACTATCCACTACTACTGATATCAGTAGGCAGATTTCTCAATTGTAAAACTTCACGTGGGAAATCTGCTTAGTTTACGCAGCCCTTGCGTGACGGACTTTTATCTTTAACATGAATATAAACCAAGATAATTTTTAATTTACATGGGAATACATGGTGTAAATTGCCAATCAATTAATATTTAGGGATCGGGTTAGCCATGTAAGTTAAAGGGGTGGCCTTAATCTCACATAGTAATTCAGGAGTGGCGAGTTCGATTCCCGCCTGGGCAATAGGAATGTGTTTATTGACGAGCTCATTAAATAAAATCCTTAGTCCCGCCATATTCGTACTTTCTCGTTTCCTAGCTTCAGTAACCTCTTCCCTCACTCCTACTCATCGATTCTTTTTAAATCTAAATAGAGAATATATGATGATATGAGATGACAAATGTTATACCCACACTTTGGAAATCTTCTTAGTAGATGGACGTTTGAGGAAATGTTTCAAAAATCGGGTATGAGTTCAACTTCAATAGCTGATATATATATATATATATATATATATATATATATATATATATATATACAAATATATATATATATATATATATATATATATATATATATATATATATATTGTTGTGAAAATAAGAGGGGAGAGTTCGCGTCAGACAGTGTTGTGCCGTGACTGTAACAGTTTAGTGCCGTGTTTAGACAGTGCAGTGCCGCGACGTAAAGGACAGTGCAGTGCCGGCCGCGAAGTAAAGGACAGTGGCAGTGCCGTCTTGTCAGTGATTTCAGTGACCGTGAGTGAATTGTTGGACTGTGTATTCTGAAGAACAGTGACGCTATCAGTGTATACTGATAGTAGTAATTGAGAATAATTACCAAGTGTATTGTGCATTGTGAAATAAATTGCGCAGTGATAAAAACTGTGAAACTTGCGAGTATTTAATTTGGCAATCCAAAAGAACTTTTATTAAAAACGTTTATTACTGGTTTTGGTAATAAAAACGTAACAATATATATATATATAATGGTACACTAAACTCTTAATACGAACGATTCAACATAAAATACAACAATACTTGCCCCTGTGATTACACAACTCCGCAAACAAGTCAACACTTAATATACGGTTGCAGACTACTGACTAACGAAAGACAAAAACTAAAACAAGACAGAACAAAAAAAAAAGGCAAATTTCCAATAGAAAAAGACAAGTTATTCTTAAAATATAATAATGCTTCAAAAATATTTGCAGAACATGCTTTTAATACAATTAATGAGTTGAATACTTAGTATAGCTGATACAATACTTAAAATATTTATGGATATTCAATAAGTCTTACTATATATATAAAACTTCAAAACTAATAATCTCCTCGTTATATGTTTTTATTTGTATTTAACTTTCTTATTGTTAATTCTTTTTATATAACTCATACTCTTGGAATAATTTAAATACAAATCAATTGTAATTCATTACAAGTGCATGTGATATGCTAACTTGCATGGGGCATGCAGAAACAAATAAACGGCCTTCTTATAGGGTTACTATAGGAAGGAAACAAATAAGAAAGTCGGTAATAGGGAGACTAATAAATGTTTTAATATAAAAGTGGGTGGATAATTTGATTGTAAAATGTATGAATCAAGTTGTTGCTAACTAGGGCGTTTAACATGAGATTGTTGCATGCACGAAGTAAGTCTATCAGTTGCGTGACTTTAATTTCTGTTTGGAGACACGGCACAGGATTCCTGCCATAATCGGCCAATTATTGTTGCTGCCCGCTAAGCCCTCGGCTAACCTTTTCACCGAATTACACCCGGCTGAGGTGGCAACAGGTGGCTTTCCATTCTCTGCGACTAGTCGCGGTTTGTTTGGTTTCCCACGACTTCATTTGACGGGAAATTGAGGTTGAATTCAAGATTTTCGAAAAATATCAGCTCAAAAATAAAAACGTTCGTCACGCAGGGGCTGCGTAAACTAGGCACCGCCATGAATATTAAGTGAATAAATGCTATTGATAATGAGAATTGATTCAGTCAATTTACAATTGAAAACCTCCGGAACATGAAGCGTCTGAATCGAAAAAGAAACAGGTCAGCCAACCTCTCAGAGCTGAAAGATAGAAATATTCTTGATCGGAAGAAAATTCAATTCCTGAAGAAAGAAAAGCCTGAAGAAGAAATGATTGCTCTGGCTAACATGACAGCTTCAGCCTGCTGGCTTTAAAGAGGAGCTAGCTAGCAGTAATATAGGCTTGGTGGTAAGCTGCAAGAATGCAGGTGATGAGGGCGAAGAGGAGGGAGGCTAGATCCCTGGACTGGCAGAATTATAATAATCCAAGGTGGATTTCGTATATTTATTTATGTATTAAAAAAAATGCAGTAAGTGTATGCATGAGTAAGTTTATGAGAATGTGTGCTAAAATAATTTCAATTAATTGAAAAAAACAAAACAAAAATTGAAAAAGTACATACAGTGTCAGTCATTTAATTGTAATATTAGCTAATTGTAATACCAGTAGAAAATAAGTTCCTTTAAGAAAGAAAACATATGTTTATATAATATAACATATAATGAAAAAAGAGTATTAATATATAAGATAAGGAATCATAGATTTAGTTAATAAATAATTGTATAAAAATTAGTAACTTAAATACCCTTAGATATATACAATCTATTAGATGATATTATTTACGACATAAAGTAATACAGACACTTGTAAACAGCATTATACTACTATAAATGGCATAATTACCTAGCTGTTGATTGCCCAAACCACATTAATCCTAATCTTAATCAATTTCTGTAATGTATCTGAATATAATGAATTAATTTTAACAAAACTATTTATTATATCTAGTACGTGAATTTATAATGAATCAGAATAATATCTATCACACCAGTTTTAAAACAGAAAAAAAAGATGGGGGGGGGGTGGAGTTCATAAGAACGTATTTGCATGTATCTCATCTAGAAAATGGTTTTTTGAGCACAATATTTGGTATTTCCGCTTGAATTAAGACGGTCCATGATATGTTAGCTTCTTTTTAACGCGCGATGACAAATTGGGGTATTCTAAAATCTAAAAAAAAGTCCGTCACGCAGGGGCTGCGTAAACTAAGCAGATTTCCCACGTGAAGTTATACAATAGAGAAATCTGCCTAGTAATAACCTATTCTCACGAGGACGAATAGTTAGTGAAACGGCCACACTAGCGCTAGTGCGCTCGGCGGAAACTCCCAAACATAGCCAACCACACTCACAATACAAATACAAATATCTCGGTTAATATTAAAGATACAGAAAAAATGTATAAAATGATATTTATAGTAAATTTAATTTGCAATAAGATTGGTTCTATAAACTTTTTTGATCCGACGTATGGTAACGGAGATATTTCGAATTTTCGAAGTACCCCCCCTCTAAACCCCCCCCCCCCTCTCACTGATTCGATTTTAGCCATTAACGAACTTGATCTTCCTTTTTACATAAAATGATTAAATTCCGAGTTTGGTAACGATCAAACAAAAATTGCGACCGCTAGAGCGTTAACAGACAACTATATATCTATATCTATATATATATATATATATATATATATATATATATATATATATATATATATAGATATATATATAATTTTGAACGGACCTCATTTTCGTCATCTCCTGGGTAGGATCGATGAACATTTGAAGAAATTTTTCGAAATTCGCGTCATGAGTACGACCTCAATAGCTGATTTTCCTTAGGGGAAATCTGCTAAAAATGGCAGTTAGTTAATACGAAAGACAGAGTAAATATATGTATCAAATAACAAGCTGCCCCCATTTTGAGGGTACCCGTTTGGGTCAGCCTCCTTATCAGCCCACCAGGGTATATAAGTAAAATAAAAATTATTGTTTCTAAATGTTTAGTATATATATGCTTAACATTTTTTTTTTGTAAGGAATTAATTTGATTTAATTAAGTTTGAGAGCTGGTGAGTGACTAGTTTTTAGAGGACAGCCTATGTTGAGCTTTATTTCATTTGTACAAGTGATTATTAAAGATTCTGATGGCTTTTCTTTAAAACTGATGTCGACATTTGACATATTTCTTCAGTCTTCAGTCCATATTCTTGGAGTAAGTCGGCCGTTTTAGCAGATTTCCCTTAAGGGAAATCAGCTATTGAGGTCGTACTCATGACGCGATTTTCGAAATTTTTTCTTCAAATGTCCATCCGATGCCTACCCCAGGCGATGACGAAAATGAGGTCCGTTCAAAACCTGTATATATATATCTATATATAGATATTTATATATATAAATATATATAACTATATATAGAATATATCTATTTGTCTGTTAACCGCTCGAGCGGTCGCAATTTTTGTTTGATCGTTACCAACACATCGATATTTAAGTCGTTTTATGTAAAAAGAAAGATCAAGTTCGTTAACGGCTGAAATCGGACCAGTAGAGGGGGTGGTTTAGAGGGGAGATTTCCGTAAAAATCGAAATATCTCCGTTACAATACGAGTCGGATCGAAAAGTTGTAACAGAATCAATCTTATTGACAACTAAAATATACTATAAATAATGTTAATCCATTTATTCCCTATCTTGAATATTAACCGAGCTATTTGCATTTTTATGAAAAGTATGTCCGATACCCGAATGATTGACATTTCCGCGAAAAGCTAGAACGGCCCTTTGCCGTAACCATTTGGCTCTCCTACGGAGATATCTCATATTGTATAACTTCACGTGGGAGAATCTGCTTAGTTACCGCAGCCCCTGCCGTGACGGACTTATTTTTTTGGGATTACTCCTCTTGCCCCAAACAGCAATCCGTCGACAGTCCAATTTTGAACTTGGTATTTCTCTTTAAGATACCAACAGCAGGGTTCGTAAATCTTTTTTTTTCTCTAAGTATATATATATATATACAGGAAATTAAATTAGCAATAATATTGGATCTATACAATTTTTCGATCTGACTGATAATAACAGAGATATTTTGAATTTTCGAAATTCCCCCCCCCCCCTCTAAACTCCCACTCTGTAAAATACCTTTATCAGTTTACACCTGACGCCATGTAAAATAACGAACACGACGTGCTATCTCAACTAGAAACCTTTATTAACTGAACTAATAAAAGATAAAACGAACATATGCTACATATAACCTTCATCACACACTCCCACCTGTCAGCCGTTAACCAACTTAATACTTATTTTTACCAAAATGTTTACATGTCTAGTTTGGTAACGATCAAACAAAAATTATGATTCAATCAGTTTTATTGTTAGCCGTTTTAGCAGATTTCCCTTAAGGGAAATCAGCTATTGAGGTCGTACTCATGATGCGAGTTTCGAAAAATTTCTTCAAATGTCCATAGAACCTACCCAGGAGATGACGAAAATGAGGTCCGTTCAAAATTATATATATATATATATATATATATATATATATATATATATATATATATATATATATATATATCTGTCTGTTAACGCTCCTAGCGGTCGCAATTCTTGTTTGAATCTTTACCAAACTCGGAATTTAATCGTTTTATGTAAAAAAGGAAGATCAAGTTCGTTAATGGCTGAAATCGGAACCAGTGTGGAGGGGGGTTTAGAGGGGGATTTTTGAAAATTCAAAATATCTCCGTTATTATGCGTCGGATCGAAAAATTGTATAAAATAAATCTTATTGCAAATTAAATTTACTATAAATATTGTTATATACATTTATTCTGTATCTTGAATATTAACCGAGATATTTGCATTTGTATTCTGCGTGTGGTCACCAGTAGGCTATGTTCGAACTTTCCGGCGAGAGCTCTGGCGGCCGTTTCTATAACTATTCGTCCCTCGTGAATAGGTTTAGAGGTTAGGTCAACTGTTTTTTGGGGCTAGAAACTACTGGGTTATTACGCCCTAAATAATGTTTTAGGTTTAGAGGTTTCTTACTACTACAGTTGTTATTAGGCAGATTTCCCTATTGTAAAACCACTTGGGAAATCTGCTTAGTTTACGCAGCCCCTGCGTGCCGGACTTTTTGATATATCAAAGTAGTAGAGGATAGTTGGGTTTCGGCTAAAAAAGTTTTCTTAATTCTTCTTGTTGAGAATTTTACTAGCTTACAGTTTCGGGCAACCGTTGGTTCCTTCCTTCAGAGCAGTTTTTGTATGGGGGAAGAGCAGAGAGTAACTGCAAACGGTGGAGACTACATTGTGACTGCCATAATAATTTTGGTTTCCGGAGAAACACGTTGGAAGAGCCCCAATGAAGACATTATCAATCAGTTTTATTGTTAGCCGTTTTGATATATCAAAGTAGTAGAGGATAGTTGGGTTTCGGCTAAAAAAGTTTCCTTAATTCTTCTTGTAGAGGATTTTATATTATATTATGAGAAAAATTATGATTTTATATATATATATATATATATATATATATATATATATATATATATAATTATTTTCGTCATTTTCTACGTAGGATCGAAGCACATGTGGAATGTTTGGAAATCGTGTCTTGAGTATGACTTCATTACCTGATTTCTCTTAAGGGAAATCTTTTAAAAACAAATTGATTGTAGATTTATTGTCAAATTTCGGGGCTTAATTTATTCGTTGTTGGTCGATTCTTTTATACAGACTGTAGAAAATGGCCAGATTGTACACTGATTGTCTGAATCAATACCTTAATCTTTATTTTACATGCGATCGTTTTATTTTATTTCTGTCACAACATATGATTTGTATCTTTCAGTTATTGATTCGGAGTTTTTTTTAATGTATGCGAAAGAAAAAAATTGTTTTATCACTATTTACTGTTTTCAAAGTTATAATGAATTTATTATTATTATTATAATTTATATATTATTTTCATAATTTATATGTTAACAAATCCTAATTATTGGTATCGTGATACATTCAAGAAAAAGTCGGGCAACTCCCAATTAACTGTGAATATTAGGTTCAACTCTTTGGTTATTGAATCCTTCTGATCAGAAAATTATAATATTTTCGGAAAAAAAGCCTTTAAAAATATTCTCCTTACGAATACACTTGTCAAATAATAACATTTTAACAGATTTCCCTCAAGGAAAATTAGCTATTGAGGTCGTACTCATGACGCGGTTTTCGAAACATTTTTTCAAATGTCCATCGATCCTACCCAGGAGATGACGTAGATGAGGCCCGTTCCAAATTATATATATATATATATATATATATATATATATATATATCTGTTAAGGCGCTAGTGGTCGGATTTTTTGTTTGATAGTTACCAAACTCGATATTTAAACGTTTTATGTAAAAAGAAGAATGGCTAAAATCGAAACAGTGGGAGGGGGGTTTAGAGTGGGGATTTCCGAAAATTCGAAACATCTCCGTTACTGTAAGTTAAATTGAAAAATTGTTTAGAACCAATCATATACATTTATTCTCTATCTTGAATATTAACCGAGATATTTGTAATTTCTGTTCTGAGCCCTCAGCAAACCTCCACTTCTACTCATGTCATATTATCAATAAGCTGTTTATCATGAACCACTTCACTACAAGGTTAAATACCAAATATTGTTTTCATTGAACGTTTACTTTGTGAAAAATTGCCAAATACGTTCTGTTTGCCCCCCCCCCCTCTTTTGTTCTTGGATTACTAAAATTTGAGTGATTGAAATAAAACTGATTATGATTCGATACAAATTACAGCGCTAGCTTTAGTAAATTCTTTTCTATAAAATTAATGATTATGTTGAGAAATATTTCACTAACTGTTTGTCTTTACGGTCTATCTATCTTGTCAGCGCTACAAGGTTGGCTGGCCTGTATGTTTTCAATTCAGCCGCTTCCCGTTGTAGAGATTATTAACTTGTGTTGTAAATTGACTGAATGATTTCTCATTACTGTTTGTATTTATTAAGTTAACATTCACCGTAGTGTTACCTGTATGCATATTTATATCTGTAACCCCAGTGAATAAGTGGTTAAGTTGACCAGTGAGTAAGTGGACTTAACCACTTATTCACTGGTACAACAGATATATTGTAAACCTTCGTGTTGGATATCTGCTTAGTTTAGCAGCCCCTACGTGACGGACTGTTTTCTTAGAGGATTCGTGATCAGGGCTCAATGTAGTGAGTAACCGCCGTTAACCAAGGAGGACCTGGAATGAGTTGTCGGGACGTCAGACGTAAATACTCTTTAGACTCCCGCTCGTCAATGAACTCTGCGACTCTAGCGCGCTCTGTTAGCGAACTCGTGAACTAATGTTCTCCTTTGGCGAGGATCGAACCTACACTTAATAGCAGATTTCAATTAGGGGAAATCAGCTATTGAGGCTCTACTAATTCTGGAATTTTCGAAAAATGTCTTCAAAAGCCCATCGATATATGTATATATATATATATATATATATATAGATATATATATATATATATATATATATAAAACGGTCTAGCTGTCGCACTTTTTAACTGATCAAACGACACATTTAAACGTTTTATGCAAACAGAAAGACCAGTTTGTTAACGGCTATAATCGGACAAGTGGGAGGGGGGGGGATAGAGTAGTAGATTTTCGAAAATTCAAATTAACTCCGTTGTTTTGAATCGCACTGAAATATTGTATAGGATCAATCTTATTGCAAATGCAATTTTCTATAAGTGTTGTACGTGTTTTCAATATTTTATATTATTAACCAAGATATTTGCATTTTTTAGCCTTCGGTATTCAGTAAACCCCTCCTTCTACTTATTTCTAATTAACAGCAAGCAATTATATTGTGAAACACTTTATTTGAAGCCTAAATGCCAAATAGCGTTCTCATTGAATTTTAGGGTTTTGAGATAAATTCAAATACTCGTATTTCACGCACACGTATACACGTCACGACGCACGTGGGAAATCTGCTTGGTTAACCGCAGCCCCTGTACACACTGTAATCACACAAATCACGATTCTGTTACTATTTGCGAAGACAGTAATACAACTGTTCAAGAGCTGAATAATTACTCTATACTTGATCCAATCAAGAAACAGATTAGACAAAAACTTCTATTATTACAAAAGGACAACTTCACTATTCACTTCCAATGGATTGAAGGACATTCTTGGATTTCGGGGAACGTAATACCAGAAAATGCAGCAAAATCTGTTTCTGAGGATCCTGAAATTACAGAACGTCAGTTGAAAGTTGCACAAAACTCACTAAACCACTTTTTAGAATCGGACACCTGTAACAACAATGGACATCAACACTAAAAGGGCGCCATTTAAAAAGGTCCATAGCTGACCTTAAAATATACATTGATAAACTGATTACTATGAATGACTTTTACTCAGCTCAAATGTTAAGTCCTATTTCTAAAGGGCTAAGATTCAGATGTAACATACATATTTGCTACTGACCTTATATCAACTCGTAGTATAAGTTTTAACGCAATTGGGATCAATATTAAGCCAATAAAATTTTACAGATTCAGAACAGGCTTGACCAAATTTACGTATTTTTTACATACTTTGGGAAATTTTACTTTTTATTACTCCATATTTGTTAATTTTTAAATTTTTCTATTTCTTTACAACAAAACTGAATAACGTCGTGCATGATTGAGATTTTTTCACAAAGAATTGCGTCCTTCTATTGCCACGGTTGATTGCCTTCTTAGACACCAAACCCTACAAAACAATTCTGAGATTCCATCTCCCTTGGTTTTGGCTCTGAATAAACAATACCAAAACCTATTTCATAATTAGTGTTTATTTGGTGCTCTCGTGGGTAAAGTGCGTTGCTCACTCTCGTTCAAACACGAGTTGAAAATAATTTGTGATTAAGTCAATTTTCATTTTTTGGTCGAATTGGGGAAAGTCGGCAAGGAAAAAACAAAAGATACGAGTTTTAAAATATCTTCGTGAGTTTCCAAACGAAACATTCAGGGGTGATGGAGAGGGAATGTTATATTGTTCTTGCTGTGACAAGGCTGTATCCAATATTAAACGATTCCAAGTAACCCACCACATTGGCACAGGATCTCACATATCGAACAACGAGAAGAAAAAGTCAAACCTGAAGCAAAGGTTTCATCACACATTCTACCCTCATGCGGAGACAGTAAGTCCACCTTTTATACAGATTGGGGAAATTTTATGAAAATTGGATGTCGAGCGTTTGTTGCAGGCTGACATTCCGTTAAGCAAAATTAATGAATCCGTCTCTTAAATTTTTTATTGAAAGTTACATTGAAAAAAAAAATGCCTGATGAATCCACCTTGAGAAAAAACTATCTACAAGATATATATCCAGAAACACTTGCCCAATATACGGGATAATATCAAGGAGGGGCCAATTTGGGTCTCAGTTGACGAGGGACAACCGATGTTGAAGGCCGGTACATGGCGAATATTGTGTTGGAAGTCTCTGCCCAGATTCTTTTCAATCGACGTAGTTTTACGTTTGAAAATTTGAAAATGCATTTAGTCTCAAACTGTTTTCCTTACAGTGATTAAAAAGTTTTTGTTTTTGTATTTTTATGTTTAAAATAAAACCGTTTTTGTCACTTAATAAAATTAACCAGAGTATAACGACCTTATTGTGGTCACCTTTCATTTGATCATCCACTTCTACTCATAAAATTATCAATTTACACAAATGACAGACGTTTTTTATCTTGGGACAGGAAATCGACCAAATGAATATTTAAATAGTCCAGGGGCTACGTAAACTAAAGAAATTTTTACAACAGATAAATCCACATACTTTTACACCGAAGAGGTCAGCCAGGCTCTCAGAGCTGATAGATAAGATATATTCTTGCACAGGAAAAAAAAAAAATAAAAAATAAAAAAAACAAAAAAAAAAAAAAGAAAAAACAGCAGTCAGGGGAGATCTGCCGAGTAGAGTAGTGAAAACTCTCCTTTAGCTTTGATCGCTCAATTTTGGCATTGCTGAGAAATTTTTTTTTACGAAAGTACTTATTTTACAAAAATATTTTTAGTTATTTATCAATAAGTATACAGTTTGTATGTTCTTATTTTACATGAAAAAAATTGAAATGACAAAAAATTAATACTGCTAAAACCCCGAAAATCGTTTTATTTATCAATATAACATTACTATACATCAATTATTTCAGTTATTTTACATAAAAGAAAAAAATTACATTTCAGAATTATTACAATCATGCTTTACAAAAAATAACCCCGTTAAGCTCATAATATACAACTCAGAAAAATCCAATTTCTATCCATTTAAATTTCAACAAACTCTAACACTTTGCACCATCAATCACTGGCCAGCATCATCACCAATTCTTAAATCTGATACAATTCGGTATATGGTAGACTAAAGTTAGGAATACAAAAACAGTTTTGATTCGTAATTTATTTAAACTATCGGAATTTAATATTAAATATTCGAATTTATTTAAACATCGGATATAAAATATCTATGAAAGCCCCCTACACCCCACCCCTCCATTCCGGTAGATATCTAGTACGCCCCCCCTTCTCGTGAACGAAATGATGCTGGTTTTGTCCTCTTTAAAATTTGGTATCGCGCAATCGAAAACTCTAGCTAATGTTTGGTTCAGGAGTTATGAAGAGAAAGAAGGCTCCTTTAGCTTTGAGTTGCAAGTACTAGTGGTGGGGGATCCGGCGTGTGGCGTTTTTTTTTACTTGTCGCCCCCGATTTTCATACTTTTTTCCTCTCCTCTCAAATTCTTCCTTACGAGGTGCACAACGCTGCCTAAAGAAGTTTATCACCTTCAATTTGTAAATAAAACTTATTAAATGTTTAGGTTATAAAATACCATATGATTTTATATTATAAACCTTAATGGTACGTAGCTGATGGCGGGTGGCACGTGTGTCGCGATTTCATCCCAAACTTTTTCCTCTCCCGAAAATGCTTCCTTACTGGTCCTCTCCGAAATGCTTCTTACGGGGGTTGCAACAACGTGCCTAAAGAAGTTTTCACTTCAAAAAAATTAGTAAAATATATATGAATATAATATTACGTTAATTACAAAAATAATAAAGCTCTTTTGGATTGCAAAATTAAACACACAAGCTTTTGAGTTTTTATCACTGCATCATGTATTTGACAATGCAATACACACTTGATAAATTATGCTTAGGTATTACTCACAGTATGCACTGAAACGTTCACTTCTTATTTCACAGTACAATAACTCACACGAATCACTGAAAATCACTAAACTCAGCACTGTACTGATCTTCTCAAAAATGTAACACTGCACTGATCTTCACATAAACACGGCACTACACTGATCTTCACATAGAACACTGCACCGCACGGAAACTAAAATGGACTGTACACTAAAGCTGCACTGAACACACTGTTCCAGTGCTGAAATTTATAATAAACCAGAATAATTTCCATCTCAATCACTATAATTTTAGTAATCCAAGAACAGAAGACGGACGGGACAAATTTGCATGTATCTCATCTAGAAACGATTTGTTGAACATAATATTTTGTATTTAAGCTTAAAATGAGACGGTTCATGTTGGTTAACTCATAACAATGACAAAGAATTAATTGAAGGCTGAAAATTAAAGATATAAATATCTCTGCTAAAATTTGATATAGAGAAAGGATGTACATAACTATATATATATAGATAATTCAATTTGAAATATGATTGAGTAAGTACTGGATCTAACTCTCCTACTGCCAAGATGTCTATTATTAAGAACTTCATCTTTCCTTTTATATAAAACGATTAAATGTAATTAACTGTTGGTAACTATCAAACATGAAGTAAGGCCTCTAGAGCGGCAACAGATATATATATAATTTTGAACGGACCTCATTTTCGTCCTCTCCTGGGTAGGATAGATGGACGTTTGTGAACTTTTTTGAAAATTGAAAATGGGTACAACCTCAATAGATGATTTCCCACTTAGGGAATATGCTAATATTCAGCAATACATTTCTTCTCAAGAAAATTACAAAAATAACCAATTCACATTACGGACATAATTGTATGAAAATCCATTTATAATATTGTAAGAGAAGCCTATTATAATATAAGCAAAATAGTTTGAAACGTTTTCCGTTCTAATATTTAAGGAACGATTTGTCATGCTCCAGTAACCCCATCATAACATAACCTCTCTCAGAGAGACAACCATTATACTCCTGCATGATGACAAGAACTGTGCAATCACCGCTTCACATCATATCGCCTGTAATACAAACACACATACACAGACATATGTACAGACAGCAACATTTACACTAACGCACACATTCACTAGCAAATACACGCACGCATCACATTACCCACTGTATGTAATATTTTTTATTACAATAAACAAATCTATCAGCAGAACTTTACTGAATTCTAATGAATTGCCCCCCAATGCTCACCGTGTTCAACAAATATTATATTATACAATAATGGGTTCTCTTTTCACTAGAATTCAGCAAAGCTCCCCAAGATAGAATGGTTTATTCCAACAGAATATAATAGTTTAGCAAGGCAGGATTTGGAGGCGATGGCTTTTCTATTCATTAGAATTCAGCAAAGCTCCCCTAGATAGAATTGTTTATTGTAATAGAAAATAATAGTTTAGCAAGGAGTGTTTTAGGAGGCTATGGGTTTTCTATTCATTAGAATTCGGCAAAGCTCCCCAAGATAGAATTGTTTATTGTAATAGAAAATAATAGTTTAGCAAGGAGTGTTTTAAGAGGCGATGGGTTTTCTATTCATTAGAATTCAGCAAAGCTCCCCTAGATAGAATTGTTTATTGTAATAGAAAATAATAGTTTAGCAAGGAGTGTTTTAGGAGTCGATGGATTTTCTATTCATTAGAATTCAACAAGGTCCTCCAGATAGAATGGTTTATTCTAATAGAATATAATAGTTTAGCAAGGCAGGATATGGAGGCGATGGCTTTTCTATTCATTAGAATTCGGCAAAGCTCCCCAAGTTAAATTCTTTATTGTAATAGAAAATAATAGTTTAGCAAGGAGTATTTTAAGATGCGATGGGTTTTCTATTCATTAGAATTCAGCAAAGCTCCCCTAGATAGAATTGTTTATTGTAATAGAATATAATAGTTTAGCAAGGCTAGGATTTGAAGGCGAAGGCTTTTCTATTCATTAGAATTCAGCAAAGCTCCCCAAGATAGAATGGTTTATTCTAATAGAATATAATAGTTTAGCAAGGCAGGATATGGAGGCAATGGCTTTTCTATTCATTAGAATTCAGCAAAGCTCCCCTAGATAAAATTGTTTATTGTAATAGAAAATAATAGTTTAGCATGGAGTGTTTTAGGAGGCGATGGGTTTTCTATTCATTAGAATTCAACAAGGTCCTCCAGATAGAATGGTTTATTAGAATTTATTAACGTTTAGCTAGGCCAATCGGCGATGGGTTTTCTATTCAGGTCACTCCCCTAGATAAAATTGTTTATTGTAATAGAATTTAATAATGGTTTATTCTGATAGAATAGAATATTGTAGCAAGGAGAGTAGTGATAAGAGTTTATTTTTTTTTTCATTAGAATTTAGCATCTCCACTAAATAGAATTATTTTTGTAATTGTGGAAACAATTTAATGTACCCCAATCCTCCCACAGCTAACTTAAAATATTCTATTACAATAAACTACTCTATCTAGGGGATCGTTGCTGAATTCCAATGAATAGAAAAGCAATCGCCTCTAAATCCTCGGCATACATTTACATAAAACGACTAAATATCATGTTTGGTAACAATTAAGCAATAATTGCGACCGCTAGAGCGGTAACAAACAAATATATATATATATATATATATATATATATATATATATATATATATATATATATATATATATACAGGTTTGAATGGACCTCAGTTTCGTCATTTCATGGGTAGCATCGATGGATATTTGAAGAAAAATGTCGAAAAACGCTTCATGAGGACGACCTTAATAGCTGTTTCCCTAATGGGAAATCTGCTGAAATGTTTGGTCTTCTTGTTTTAGGTTTAATGAAGGAAAGTCCGTCACGCAGGGGCTGCGTAAACAAAGCAGATTTCCCATGTGAAGTTTTACAATAGAGAAATTCCACGAGAGCCGAGCCAGTCAAGGAAATGGCCGACCTAGCTTTTGGCGGGAAAATAACTCCCGTCCGTTAGGCGCCCAGATTTAATAAAAATGCAAATATCTCGGTTAATATTCAAGATAGGGAAAAAAATGTATATTACAATATTTATAGTAAATTTAATTTTCAATAAGATTGGTTCTGTAAAATTACTCAATCCGACGTATAGTAAAGGAGATATTTCGAATTTTCGAAAATCATCCCCTCTAAACCCCCCCTCCCACTGGTCCGATTTCAGCCGTTAACGAACTTGATCTTTCGTTTTACATAAAACGACTAAATATCGAGTTTGGTAACGAGTAAACAAAAATTGGTAACAGACAAATACAGTTTTGAACTGACCTCATTTTCGTCATCTAGTAGATAGGATCGATGGACATTTGAAGAAAAATTTCGAAAATTCTGTCATGAGTACAACCTCAATAGCTGATTTCCCTTAAGGGACATCTGCTAAAAACTACATCTTTCATTTCGTAACCTTTTGGATTTCTTAATCGCATTGCCATTCTCTTTCCCGGCGTCGCTTCCTCTAATCCCTTCCAGTTGTGAGTGATGAACTCCTGGAGCCTGTGATTCTGCTGGATAAGTCTATAATGCCATTAGTGGTGCGCTAATGATGCCATGGCTGGAGCGGCTGTATAGAGCCGACAAGGCTGGCATTGTCCCAGCTGGGGGGTATTTATAACTGAAATATGTCACACTCCCAGTGGGGGGTTTCTTCCTCCATTCTCCCCCGACCCCGCTCCTATAAATCCGAGGAAAAGCGGCTTCCAGACATTCCCGCCTATTGTCAAGATCGTTTTTGTACGTTTCTTCTATGGGAAATCTCTTACTCAGATTCTAATCTCGACTCCATTTTTAGTAGATTTCTCTGAAGAAAAATAAGCTAACATCTGTATAAGCTTGTATCTCGTATAATAAAGGCCTCTTGAAAACAGTATTTGGTATTTAAGCTTCAAATGATGGTGGTTTATTATAGTTTTTTTTTATGAAACAGGAGTACGAGTGGGGTTTGCCCATGGCTGAAACTGAAAAATACAAATATCTCGGTTAATATTCAAAATAGAGAATAAATGTGTGAAGCAATATTTATAGTACATTTCATATAGTTAAGATTGGTTCAATACAATTTTTCGACCCGACTAATAGTAATGGAGGTTTTTTGAACTTCCAAAAATTCCGCCACTTAAACTTCCCTTTCACTGGTCCGATTTTTGCCATTGACGACTTTGTTTAGTTGATCAGTTGTCCCCCCCCCCCTAAATTAGTTCATGGAATATTCAAATTTGAGTGATTGAGATAAAAATTATACCTATTCGTTATAAATTACAGCACTAGAGATAATTAATAATTTTCAATAAACTTAATATGTTATATTCATGTTAAGGAGTGTAATGAAGGATTGTTGTGTTTATATCTCTCTTTATAGGTTAGGTGTAAAACATATGTTTTGTGGATTTAGAAGACAGGCTTTTGTTCTTGGACAGTCATGAGTTGAGTAATAAAGAGATCCATACTTATAAAGTTTCTAAACCTTTCTTGTGCTTAAGAACAATTCAGATATACTTCAGCAATTGTTTTTCTTTCCACAGAATAATATCTATCTATCTTTTCAGCTCTGAGAGGGTGACAGACTTTTTTGTTAACAGTTCAGGCGCTTTCCGTCGGGAGCTTATTAAAATTAACTGAAAGATTTCTCATTACCATTTGTACGAATATTTATTGACGGTGGTAAGCGTTACCAGTGTGCAGATTTCTCTGCTGTAAAATTCTTACGGACTTTTATGACATGAATAGAAGAGGGGGTTTACTGTAGTCCGAAAACTAATAAATGCAAACAACTCAGTTGATAAGCATGGTAGAGGAAATTGGTTTATAACGACTTTTATAGGAAATTAAATTTTCAATAAGATTCATTCTATACAAGTTTTCGATTCGATGAATAATAACGAAGATATTTCGAGTTTTTGAAACTCCCCCTCTTAACCCACTATCTTTCCTGTCAGGTTTCAACTGTTAACGAACTTGATCTTTAGTTTTACATAAAACGCATATATACTGAGTTTTGTAATGACACGACAAAAAATTGGCTAACCACCCCTGGATCGATGGACATTTGAGGAATTGCCCTTGAGGGAAACCTGCTAAAAGGAATCTTTGTGTGCGTTTATATCAGGGAACATATTCAGATTCACATATGACACGGACCATGAATGGGAAGGAGAAGGAAGGCTGGAATTCGTGCCTACAGGTAGTTGACAAGTTCCTCACTCAAGTGAAAGATCCCGGCTTTATTAGCATCCTGGAACACATGTTGAAGGCTATTCGTATCTCACTGAAATTCTTTTAGAACTATTTAGAATAGGTGGGTAAGGTTCCAGCAAGACGTGAAGGATATGGAACTAAGTTGTAAAGTGGAAAGCAAATAAGGTGGACTACTCTTGCCAGATGGAAAACATCAGTACAACCACATCCGCAGAAGCAACTAAGGAAGTGTGCAGGAGAACAAAATACGTTTTTGTAGCAATACATACAAAATCAAATATAAGTAAATAATGTTATGAATTAGCAGATTTAAATGAAATCAGCTATTGATGTTGTAATCAAGACGCCATTATAATTAAAATTATACACTCAATCACACACACACGCGCGCGCACACACACCCATACAAACACGTTTTGGAGGTTGTACTCATGAAGTTATTTTCGAAAATTTTCTTCAAATAATCATCGATCCTACTTGGTAGATGACGATATATATATATATATATATATATATATATATATATATATATATATATATATATATATATATATTTGTCTTTTTGAATCAGATCGCAATTTTGGTTTAATCGTTACCAAACTCGATATTTAATTGTTTTATGTGTAAAGAATAATCGAGTTGGTTAATGGCTGAAATCCAACCAGTGGGAGGGGGAGTTTAGAGGTGAGGAATTTCGGAAATTCTTAATATCTTTTGTTATATATGTATACATATATATATAATACGCTCTAGCTGTCGGAATTTTGTTTGATCGTTATCAAACGACATATTTAAACGTTGCATGCAAAAAGAAAAACGTTGTTAACTGCTAAAATCGGACAAGTGGGAGGGGAGGGGGGGGGGTTTAGAAGGTTATAATTTTCAAAATTCAAAAGTTCTCTCTTATTTTGCTTCGGATCGAGAAAGTGTATAGATCCAACCTTATTGCAAATGTAATGCTCTATAAATGTTGATATGTACGTATTTTCAATATCTTGATTATTAACCGACATATTTGCATTTTATAGTTTTCGGCCTTCTGCAAAGCCCCACTTCAACTCATGTTACATAAACGATAATATGTTATATAATAAAACACATTATTGCCAAATATTGTTTTCAAGGAACCTTTAATATATTAGAATACTACAATTTTATTCATGGAGGAAAAAACTATTTTGATTCATTATAAATTACAGTACTAGATGTAGTAAATAGTTTTGAATACAATTAATATCTAGTATTCTGATATATTTCAGTAATTGTTTCTCTTTCCGGGAGAAGTTGACCTGTTTGTTTACATTTCGGATTCCCTTCGCTAAACTAAAAAACAATTACTGAAAGATTTCATATTAACGTTTGCATTTATTCACGGTTGTGTGGTGTTAACAGTATGTAGATTTAAACTTCAGGAGGGAAATCTGGTTAGTTTACGCAGCCCCTGCATGACGGATTTCTTTATGTATGGTTTGTTTGTTTGTTTGTGGGCAAAAAACTTCGCGGTTATCAGTGCCCAACACTCTTCAGACCGTATTTGAGTTCCCCAGTCATGGGAAGTCCCAGGCACACGCACGCTAGGCCGACTTTTTTTTTGTATATATAAATATGCATATATGTTTTACATTATTATTTTTTTTTAACTTTGTATTTTTCAACCACTTTTTTTCTTTCTTTCTTTTCTTTCCCCCTCCCCCCCTATTTTTTGTTGTAGCAGATTCCCCTTAAGGGAATCAGCTATTGAGGTCGTACTCATGACGAAGATTTCTTCAAATGTCCATCGATCCTACCCAGGAGATGACGAAAATGAGGTCCGTTCAAAATTATATATATATATATATATATATATATATATATATATATATATATATATATATATATATTTTAACTCTCTAGCGGTCGCAATTTTTGTTTGATCGTTACCAAACTCGGTATTTAATCGTTTTATGTAAAAAGAAAGATCATGTTCGTTAACGGCTGAAATCGGACCAGTGGGAGGGGGAAATTTTGAATATTAAAAATATATCCGTTATTATGCATCGGATCGAAAAATTGTATAGAACCAATCTTATTGAAAATTAAATGTACTATAAATATTGTTATATGCATTTATTCTCTATCTTGAATATTAACCAAGATATTTCAAAATTCGAATTATCTCTTTATTATGCTTTCCATAACTATTCGTCCCTCGTGGATAGGTTTAGAGGTTAGGTTAACTGTTTTTTGGGGCTAGAAACTACTGGGTTATTACGCCTTAAATAATGTTTTAGGTTTAGAGATTTCTTACTACAACAGTTCTTATTAGGCAGATTACTCTATTGTAAAACTTCACGTGGGAAATCTGCTTAGTTTACGCAGCCCCTGCGTGACGGAATTTTTTGTTTTGGTAAGGGGGGTTCTCGGCCGTATGCCTTTACACCCACTCGCCGGTATTACAGAAACCATTACGACTCATTAAGGCAGAATAAATTTTCAACCAAGCTATTTAAATAAACACCAAGAAGAATATTATGTTATTAGGAATTACACTAAACTTATGGACTACATCTCTAAATACCTATTTATGACAGCATTAGACTTAAAGCTCATTACGAGAGAAAAAACAAAAAAAACATCGAAATCTCAGCCATTAATAACAACGAAGTTAAGGGAAAAAAAAAAACAACTAAATACATATATTATATATATATAATATATATAAATTACAACATTAAATATTAATTCCGTTTAAAGTAAACATTAAGCCTACAGATTATTAAAAGAGCATTATAAATACAACCTGTTCAGTCGTCAGTTTGAATTTTAAATTTCCCGCGCTCGCGGGTTTCATAGACCCGCCACACACACATGCATATCGCCAAGGCCGTGGCTACAGGGGAAAAACACATGCAGTTCAAGAAGGCATCGGCTAGCATAAAGGACACAGTCAGTTGGTCTTGGACGCTCGCTGCGGTCGTTCTTAACGGCCAGTGGGGCTTTCGCCACTCTTCCTCCGCTACAGATAACCGCTTTCATAGATAACCGCCAGTTGGAATTCACCCTTGATAGAGTCAGTCAATTGTTTCATCTCTCTGCAATCGCTACCGTTCCTGTGTTTTATCACCGCAAACTAGCGAGAAGACACCATCATTTCAAGGAAAGTGCATGATTACCGCAAGTACCTTTTTAATAATGCTAGCATTATTTGCGCCAATATCGTATGAGTACTCATATCTTATAGGCCCCCATCGCTCATGTAAGTGTATAAAGTTCAATAATGGCCGCCATATTAGTACATAAAGTTTTACGTTTCTTTTGTTTACTGCTCCCAAATTACATTTTTTAAGTGCATGATACCCGCAAGTACCAATTTATTATAAATACGCGGGCTCAGGTTAGCCATGCGTGTTAATGCCTTGACCTTTATCTCACATGGTAAACCCAGAGTTGCGAGTCCGATTCTTGCCTGGGCAAAAGAAATTATTTAGTGACGAAATTCATTAAATAACGTCCTAACAATCCCACCCTGGCTAGAATAGGGAGGTAAACCTGCATGTAGATCACCGTCCCGATTAGCCTAAGTTGCAAAAGTTGGACGTTAATAAAAAATAATAATATTATAATTATAATACTATTGCCGATAAGTTAGTGCATAAAGTAAAGTTTCTTGTTGTCCTTGTTCCAACTCTATAGATATAACATTTAGTATAATAGATCTATAACGAACTATTTCAATATACCTAATTTCTTAAGAGAACTCACATAGTTGTTTTGTTGTTTTAGCAGACTTCCCTTAGGGGAAATCAGTTATTGAGGTTGTACTCATGATGGAATTTTCGACATTTTTCTTCAAATGTCCATCGATACTACCTAGTAGAAGACGAAAATGAGGTCCGTTCAAAACTATATATATATATATATATATATATATATATATATATATATATGTCTCGGTATATATATATATATATATATATATATAGATATATATTTGTGTGTGACCGCTCTAGCGATCGCAATTTTTGTTTAATCCTTACCAAACTTCATATTTCAGCGTTATATGTAAAAAGAAAGATCAAGTTCGTTAACGGCTGAAATCTGACCGGTGGGAGGGGGGGTTTAGGGGGAGGTATTTCGAAAATTCGAGATACCTCCGTGACTATACGTCGGATCGAAACATTATACAGAATCAATCTCATTACAAATTAAATTTCCTATAAATGTTGTTATTTACATTTATTCTCTATCTTGAATATTAACCGAAATATTAGCATTTTTCAGTTTTCACCAAACCGCCACTTCTACTCATGTTACGTAAACAATACTCTGATACATAATAAATCACATTATTGGAAGTTTAAATACCAAAAATTGTATTCAAGAGACCCTTATTATACGAGATACATGCAAATATGCCCTGGTGACCCCCCCCCCCCTTCTGAAAGTTTTGGACGATTAAAATTTGATTGATTGAGATAACAATTATTCTGACTCATTATTAATTACCGTACTAGATATAGTAAATAGTTCTCAATGAAATTAATGTGTTATATTCTTATATATTTCAATAATTTTTTTTTCTTTCCGGTGTGAGGCGGGACCCGTTTGCTTACATTTCTACCCTAACGCTTCCTGTCGACAGGTTATTGAAATTGGATGAAACATTTCTTATTTCCGTTTGTATTCATTCACGGTTTTGTGGTAGAAGTCTGCATATTTATATATTACTGAACTTCACGAGGGAAATCTGCTTAGTTTACGCAGCCCCTGCGTGACGGACTTTTTTTTTTTTTTTTTATATTTTTCCATCATCTCTCCAGGAGAAATAACAAATGGTTCAGTCTTATGCTCTCTCTTATTCTTGCCTTTAAAAAGCTTCCCGCCATTACATTTTAGTGCCGACATTTTTTATTATTACCGCGAAACAAGCTTCCCGCCTAAACACGACCATTAAAATAACAACAAGGTTAGAGCTATACAAGTAAATATTAAAATTAAATCCTTTATGTATGGGCTATTGCCTTGTAAAACGGTTTATAGTGCTTTCTGCTGGTCTTTTGGGGTTGGATTGTAGAAGTCGTATTGGATTTGGAGAGTTCAGTCCTAGACACGGAATAATAGCTAGTTACAGAGAAACGGACGGGGTTTGTTTCGTCTTTAGTATAATTGTGGTGCTTGTAGTATCTGCTCGCCTGTTTATATTTGGCAGTCTGATCCCTTTGTGTGGTCTAGAGCTGAGAGATGTTGTGTTTATAGAGGCCTGCCTCCCACAACTAATCCCTCCTTATCTCTGGAACATTGCCAAGTAGTCCTTTCTTGCGGTCGAGATCAAAGGCGTAGCCGACAGTATCGCAGTAGGGACGTTTCGCCACTCAATATCCTTTGCTCATTTGACGAATTACAAGGCGGAAATCTGCTAAGAGTCCGTTACTCAGGGGCTGCGTAAACTAAGCAGATTTCCCACGTGGTGGTATAACTCACTATTGGTCTCTTCTCGCTACATGTTCTACTTCAAAGTAAATAACCCGTCACGAAGAGGCTGCGTAAACAAAACATATTTTCCTAAGTAAAGTTTTACAGAAGAGAAATCTGCATACTAGTAACAGGAGTTGTAACGAGACACAAAACTGATTTCAAGAGAGCCGACCAGTTACCGAAACTGCTGAGCTAGTTTCCTGGGGATACTCAGCCAATATCCAGCGGCCTTCAACCTCGTCCCCGTTTATCCGCACACACTTAATAAAAGTCCGTCACGCAGGGGCTGCGTAAACTAAGCAGATTTCCTACGTGAAGTTATACAATAGATAAATTTACATACGAGAGCAACACAGTTACCGCAAAGGGCCGAACTAGCTTTTGGTGGGAAACTAGCCATCCATTATCGGCCCACAATTCATAAAAATGCAAATATCTCGGTAATATTCAAGATAGAGAATAAATGTATAGAACAATATTTATAGTAAATTTAATTTACAATAAGATTAGTTCTTTTGATCCAACGTACGGTAACGGAGATATGTCGAATTTCCCAAAATCCCCCCTCTAAACCCCCCCCTCCTACTAGTCTGATTTCAGCCATTAACGAACTTGATCTGTCTTTTTGCATAAAACGTTTAAATATCGAGTTTGGTAACGATAAAACAATAAATTGCGTACCTGCTAGAGCGTTAACATACAATATATAAATTTGAACGTACCTTCATTTTTCGTCATCTCTGGGTAGGATCTATGGATATATGAAGAAAATGTTTCGAAAATCGCGTCATGAGTACGACCTCAATAGCTGATTTCCGTTAACAGAGAAATCTTCTAAAAATGCAAATATCTCGGTTAATACTGAAGATAGAGAATAAATGTATATTTTTGTAAATTTAATTTGCAATATGATTGCTTCTGTACAAGTTTCCGATCCGACGTATAGAAGCGGAGATATTTAAATTTTTCGAAAGTCCCCATCTTGACCCCACCTCCTACTTGTCCGATTTCAGCTATTAACGAACTTGATATTCCTTTTTGCTTAAAACGAGTAAATGACCCGAGGTACAATCGCCATCAAAACAAAAAAAACCGTCCACGCAGGGGCTGCGTAATACTATAAGCAGAATTTCATATTGTGAAGTTTAGCAAAAAGGAATATAAATCTTGCATACCTGGTTACACAACACCACCATAGACATACGGGTAAATACAAACGGTAAAGAGACAATCTATCAAGTTAATTTTTAGTAATCTCCCAACTGAAAAGGCTTCTGAATTTGTTATAAGAATAATTTATATTTATAATAACTCAAAAATTTTAGTAGTCCAATAACTAAAAGAGGAGAGGGGGCGGAATGATCAGAAACGTATTTTCATAAATCTCACAAAGTAAATGATGGTAAGATAAGAGTTAGAAAACTACATGTTTGGTTAGAAGCTTCCGCCAGAGCCGATACTGTTACGAAAACGGAGGCCAAACTAGCCCGAACAACACGTAGGGACAGTACCACAGACTTCATAAAAAATGCAAATAGTCTCGGTTAATATTCAAGATAGAAAATAAGTGTTATATTCAATATTTATAGTACATTTTAATTTGCAATAAAATTGGTTTCTATACAATTTTCGGATCCGATGCATAATAACGGAGATATTTCGAATGTTTTGAAAAAATCCCCCCTCCCACTGGTCCGATGTTTCAGTCGTTAACTACCGAACTTGATTCTTCCTTTTTACATGAAAACGATTAAATACCGAAGTTTTCGTAACGATTTAAACAAACAATGCGAACCGCTTAGAGCGTTTAACAGACAAATATATATAATATTATATCTAATATAATATATATATAAATAGTATATATATAATTTTGAACGGGCCTCATTTTTCGTCATCTCCTGGGTAGGATCGATGGGACATTTGCGAAATTTTTCGGAGCTCGCGTCATGAGTACGACCTCAATAGCTGACTTCCCTTAAGGGAAATCTGCTAAAATTACGACCGCTAGAGAGTTAACAGACATATATATATATATATATATATATATATATATATATATATATATATATATATATAACTTTGAACGGACTTCATTTTCGTCATCTCCTGGGTTTGATCGATGGATATTTGAAGAACTTTCTGAAAATCGCGTCACGAGTACGACCTCAATAGCTGATTTCCCCTACAATCCTGATCCGTATGTTTCATCGCCCAGAACCAAAATTTTCCAATACGTTCATCAATTTCTCTTTGCCTTCAGGGAATCTGATAGGGACGACTAACCCCTAATGGGAATCTTGCCTGCCGGTTGGAGGGGGAATATTTGATGATTGAAGGAGTAGCTGGCGATTGAAAGGTAAGTCGGGCAAAGAATCGGTTAGCCTTCAATCCACATCGCCGGCAAATGGTTGCCTCTGATTGACTCAATCAACTCGCATTGATCGGTCCCCACCAGTCCTCTGCCTATCCATTCAACTTGTCTCATTAAAACTTTCCCTTGGTTTTCGCCATAGATTTAAATTTAAATCAATAGTAAAGTCAATTTAAGAACGAGCTGACAGGGCCGAACTCTCCCCTTTCCCCTTCGTTATTATAATAAACTAACAGGTTGTAGAGTTCCCAGCTGTCATTCTGCACCTCTGCCTGGGTCTGCTACTTCTTCTGGCTGCCTCTGGCTCAATACATTTCACATTTTAGCAGATATCCCAAAAGGAAATCAGCTGTTGAGGTCGTACTCGTGACACGATATTCGAAAAGTTTCTTCAAATGAATTTTATATATACATAAATATCTGTTAACACTCTAGCGGTCGCAAGTTTTGTTTGTTCGTTGCCAAACTCGGTATTCAACCGTATTACATAAAAAGAAAGATCAAGTTTGTTAATGGCTGAAATCGGACCAGTGGGAGGGTTGGTTAAGGGAAGGTGGATTATCAAAAAATCGAAATATCTCCGTTACTATACGTTCGGATCGAAAAATTATAACAAACCAATCTTATGCAAAATGCAAATGTTTAATAAATGTTGCTAAGCACCTTTTTGCTTTATCTTGATTATTAAACGAGACATTTGGATTTTGTTTTTAGTTTTCAGTTTTCAGTAAACCCCTTCTCATCCACACGTCATATTGACAGTAAGGTGTTATATTATGAAGCACTTAATATTATGCGCTACATTATATAACATTGAATATAATGTGAATTACTTAAAGAAGAGCTCCCGCAACTAGACCAATTGGGAAAGTATAAGTATGTAAAATAAAAACATTATAGAAAAATAATAAATAACTGAGCGCAACAAATAAAACACTAAATACAATAAATAAACATTGAATAAAAATAACAATAAACGAACATTAGACTAGTAATGAAGACATCAATTTGAACTTATTTTAATGATATAATTAATTCCTTTCTATATATTAGTACTTTTATAGTATTAAAACTGTTCAAACTTATATTTAATTTCTCACTAAGACAAAATCTAAAAGGAGAGAAGTTAGTTTTGTAAAACAAGTTCAGTTTTAGCAGATTTCCCTTAAGTTCGTTAACGGCTGAAATCGGACTAGTGGGAGGGGGGGGGTTAAGAAGGGGGATTTTCAAAAATTCAAAATATCTCCGTTATTATCCATCGGATCAAACAATTATATCTAACCAATCTTATTGCAAATTAAATTTCCTATAAATATTGTTATATACATTTATTCTCTATCTTGAATATTAACCGAGATATTTGAATTTTAAGGAAGTCTGTGGTCGGGTATAGTTCGGACTACGTCGGCCATTTTCGTAAATTCTCGGCACAGGTGAAAGCTTTTTCTAACCTTAGCTTCGTTACTTTGTGAGATTTATGCAAATAAGTTCTATCCATCCGCCCCCCCCTTCTTTAGTTCTTGGACTACTAAAATTTGAGTTATTAAAATATAAATTATTCTTACAATTCAGAAGCCGTTTCAGTTGGGAATTTATTTTAATTAACTGAAATATTTCTCATTATCTAATCACGGTGGTGTTGTGTTACAATATGCAGATTTTTCTCGTTATTGGTTAAAACATCACAATGGGAAATCTGCTTAGTTTACGCAGCCCCTGCGTGACTGACATTGTTTTAAAAGGGATAGCCCCTGAAGAGGTGGCCACGATACATGTAGGGCAGTTTCAATAAAGTTTGTACCGAAAAAAAAAATTGTTTTCTATTGGAGACCCTTGCCATAAAATATGAAGAATATATAAATAATATTGGGTCCAGAATAAGAAATCTTTATTATACATATTCCAATAAGCAAAGTACGGATAAGAGAAAACTTCAGGTATTTAATGGATTTTTTTTCCAAAATATATAAATAAAGTACCCGGTTAAAATAGATTTTCCTAAATAGAAGTTCACACTCACTTGCCTCATACCAATCACCTTATATATGAGAAGACGAATACAAATAATATTAATTAAGATTCCTAAAATAGATTTCCTAGCTAAAGAATTTTTCAATTCTGAAGTTTTAATTAAAATTCCCGTCTTTTAGAAAAAAAATAAATACGGGGTTTAATACGTTTGTAAATTTAGTGCTAAAGTATTTGAGGGGGTTATCTTGCCGAAGTGTCCTACATTTCTGAGAGCGTATTTATAAGTGTGACGTACAGACGACATTATGTGTGAGGTGTGATCGACCCGGGGGATCAATAGTGTTCCTGCCAACCACAGCTCGTCCACATAATGATGCTAGGGGGGGGGGTTTACGGAGGGGGGTTCCTTCGTCTTATGGCAGCATAAATGAATTTATCGCAGGTTTCCGGGAAAGAGCAAAAATGATTGAGAATCCGGGGCTTTTGTGGGAACTTTCATTGCAAAATCTTACAAACGATCTATTTAAAAGAGATTAATCGATGATGGAAGGTGAACAATAAGGAATAAGTCAGTCAGAAAGGGGCTGGGTAAACTAAGAAGAAAGAAAGTAAGAAAATTTCACATTTATTTATTTGGAGGTTCGCAACTGTGGCGACGTTGCTCGAAAAAAAAAACAATATAAAATTAAAAAACGATACAAAGCTAATTTAATCAAAAATACGAAAACTACATAACAGAAATTGAACACGAAAAACAGAAATACAACACGAAACAGAAATCGGATACAAACAACCAAATGTAACATAAAACATAGTTGGAAACAAAAACGGAAATAAAAAACTAAATTGGAACAGAAAACAGAACAGAAATGAAACACAAAAACAAAATGAAAAACTAAAAAAAAGAAATGGAACACAAAAATAGAAATAGAAAACAAACAAAAATGGAAAACGAAAACCTGACAAGGATCACAAAACAGAAACATAAATCAAAAATGAAACAGAAGACAGAAATGAACCAAAAAACTGAATAAATGGAAAAGAAGAAACAGAAATCGAACAATAAACAAAACTCGAGCACAATAAAGGAACAAAGAAAAGATAGAATCCAAAATTAATTACAAAAACTAAAAGGTGTGAATAAATAAACTCAAAACTCGAGCACAATAAAGGAACAAAGAAAAGATAGAATCCAAAATTAATTACAAAAACTAAAAGGTGTGAATAACAAAAAAGAAAAAAAAAGTCACGTTGGATTATAGGAAAATCTAATAAAAAAGTCAGTCACGCAGGGGCTGCGTAAACTAAGCAGATTTCCCCTGTGAAGTTTAGGCATAGAGAAATCTGCATACTGGTAACACTTACCACCACGTAAGTAAATACAAACGGTAATGAGAAATCTTTCAGTAAATTTTAATAAATTCCCAACTGAAACGGCTTCTGAATTGCAAGAATAATTTATATTTTAATAACTCAAATTTTAGTAGTCAAAGAAATAAAGAAGGGGGGGGGAATTTTTCGAAAATCGCGTCATGAGTACGACCTCAATAGCTGATTTATCTTAAGGGAAAGCTGCTAATATTAAGCAAAATATAATCAAAATAAATAAATTGATAAATAAAATGGAATATTTGGAGGGCCTTCAGTTTTGCTAAAAGAAAAACAAAAGATGAAATATTTACATTACATATTTTCTAAAGAGTTCAGCAAACATTTAACACACACACACACACACAAAGAAAATTTTTATTTTGGCCCAATACAACAAAGGTATTATGCACTAATTGTTGCATTTGTTACGAAATTAAGATATTTTGTTACAGCCTCGGACGTAGCCGTCCTTCAGTCATTTCACCAAAATTATAATGAGCTCCACTTGACATCGGAAGACTGGCATTACAATTTGTTGAAGATGTTCTGAAATAGGAGCAACCTCCAATTCCCTGTGGATTTGGCTGTTCCTAACAAACCAGGGAACATTCGCCGTTATCCCAAGTACTTTGTTTAATTTTTGCGACCTTCTGCTATCGATTGGTTCGGTAAATGAATTCATCACAACTATCCAGGAAATGTTGTAAGGAACAGAGAATCCGTTTTACGGCAACGTGTATTGAATATTATTACAAACATTCATCCGAAATGAATTTATAACACGTTTCCGGGAAAGGACCTAAATGACAGAGGACCGAGTTCGTAGGAACTTGTATCGTAAATACTAAAAACGTTTTGTCCATTAACTCCGGTCTTTCCACTAAACGATGTAAAAAATAACAATAAAAAACATGACCATCAATGTTCAAGTACAATTTCTCCATTAAAATGAAATGCCAATAATTTTGAGAAGGAAAAACCTTTTATGCAATGCTCGAATGTATTAAATCTATTACAATAAAGGCTCTCTGTTTTATAAGTAACTAGCTGTACCCTACACCACCCACTAAAATACTAAATTAAGGTAAAGATGTATGAAATAAAAGTTACTCTAAATATCAAATTAAACATCATTAGTAACGTGCCCGTTCGCCAAAAACCAGTAACGAAATATGACGACTTTTCATTTCATGCCTTCCTAACAACCCCCACACCTGTTCGTTCCTAAAAGTGTTAATATAGCTTATAGTCAAAAATACGGAGTTTTGATGATTTCGACTTAGTCTTTCATGTCCTATAACGTTGTTGACCCATTCTATAGTTTTTCGTGTATATATATTTTAAATAACAAAATAAACAACTTTTGTTATATGCATAATTGCTGAATAACTAATAGGAAACGAAATATCCCTATTTTTAATTTCAGGCCTCCATTATAACCCCCACTCCTGTTCGTACCTCGAAATTTTAATATAACTTATAATCAGGGAGGGGTTAATATCAAATCACATACTGAGTTTCGTTTAATTCGGTTGAGTCGTTTGTGCCATATAAAATTGTTGACTCCCACTATAGTTATTAGCGTATAACTCATTTATACTTTGGTATACGATAAAAAAGTATATTACAAGAGATACTCTAAATTACAAAATAAAAAACTTTTGTTAAGTGCATATTTGCCGAAAAACCAATAGGAGACGAAATATCGCTATTTTTAATTTCAGGCCTCCTTTATAACCCCCACTCCTGTTCGTCTCAGAGAATATTAATATAGCCAGAAACCTAACCTATTTTAGTAGTAATATACATACCAAGTTTCATAAAATTCGGTAGTGCCGTTTACAAAGGACATACATTCATTTTTATATATAAACATTCATTTTTATATATAAGATTTGAAGAACTCTATGTCTTAAAAATATCAAAAATGTTTAATTATAAAATAAAACTTCAATATATTTGTGACTTATACTGTCCAAAACATAACTTGACAGGTATATTATCTCATTAGACGTGTATAAAGGTTGTCATGCATTATTGGTTAAAAGTCCGTCACGCAGGGGCTGCGTAAACTAAGCAGATTTCCCACGTGAAGTTTTACAATAGAGAAATCCGCCTAATAACAGCTGTAGTAGGAAGGGATCTCTAAACCTATTCACGAGGGACGAATAGTTCTGGAAACGGCCACCAGAGCTCTCGGCAGAGATTCCGGAACATGGCGGGGTTCCGTCGACCACACACACAATACAAATGCAAATATCTCGGTTAATATTCAAGATAGAGAATAAATGTATATAACAATATTTATAGTAAATTTAATTTAAAATATGATTGATTCTATACAATTTTTCAATCCGACGCATAATAACGGAGATATTTTGAATTTTCAAAAATCCCCCCTATAAACCCCCCCCCCTCCGATTTCAGCCAATAACGAATTTGATCTCCCTTTTTACGTAAACCGCTTAAATATGAAGTTTGGTAACGATCAAACAAAAATTGCAACCACTAGAGTGTTAACAGACATATATATAATTTTGAATGGACCTCATTTTCGTCATCTCCTGGGTAGGATCGATGGACATTTGAAGAAAGTTTTCGAAAATCGCGTCATGAGTACGACCTCAATAGCTGATTTCCCTAAGGGGAAATCTGCTAAAAAGGCATTTCCATAAATAAGTAATGCATTTTATATTTTTACAAGGTTATTATGACTTTTAGCAGATTTCCAGTTAGGGAATCAGCTATTGAGGTTGTACTTATGACGGAATATATATATATATATATATATATATATATATATATATATATATATATATATATATATATATATATATATATATATATTTGTCTGTTACCACTCTAGTGGTCGCAATTTTTGTTTGACTGCTACCAAACTTGATATTTAGCCGTTGTATGTAAAAAGAAAGATCAAGTTCGTTAATGGCAGAAATCGGACCAGTGGGAGGGGAAGTTTACAGGGGAGGATTTAAGAAAATTCAAAGTATCTCCGTTACTTTACGTCGTATCGAAAATTTGTACAGAATCAATCTTATTGCAAATTAAATTTACTATAAATATTGTTATATACATTTATTCTCTATCTTGAATATTAACCGAGATATTTATGAAGTCTTTGGGACACGTTGTCGGGTATAGTTCGGATTATGTCGGCCATTTTCGTGTGTGTATTAAATGTTTGCTGAACTCTTTAGAAAATATCTAATGTAAATATTTCATCGTTTGTTTTAGTTTAGCAAAACTGAAGGCCCTCCCCTTTAGATAAATATTCCATTTTATTTATCAATTTATTTATTTTGCTTAATATTAGCAGATTTCCCTTAAGATAAATCAGCTATTGAGGTCGTACTCATGACGCGATTTTTGAAAAATTTCTTCAAATGTCCATCGATCCTTACCTTACCTTCGTTACTTTGTGAGATTTATGCAAATACGTTCTGTTCATCCACACCACCCCTTCTTTAGTTCTTGGACTACTAAAATTTGAGTTATTAAAATATAAATTATTCTTACAATTCAGAAGCCGTTTCAGTTGGGAATTTATTTTAATTAACTGAAAGATTTCTCATTACCCTTTGTATTTAATCACGGTGGTGTTTAACTTCACATGGGAAATCTGCTTAGTTTACGCAGCCCCTGCGTGACGGACTTTTTTAGCCAGGGTGGGACTAAGGATTTCATTTAATCCGTTAGTCTCTAAATAAATTCCTATTCCCCAGGCGGGAATCAAATTCGCCACTCTAGGATAAATAGCCATTGTGAAATTAGAATTGAGAATAGGCTATACTGTTTCAATCTCTTTCATGGAATCATGAATAAATGAATTTATAATAATATTCATACAGAGGAATAGAATAGATGCATCGGGTGCTGCTTATAATGTGCAATGCAACTGCATAGCACACCTGATTGATTATTCTCTATCCCTTGCATGCCCTACATCACTCGCATAAATTATGGAACAGCTGGAGCGTTTTGTCCAAGCCCAAAGTATTTACAAACTTTATGCGCATACTGCACGAACGAAAACATAAGTTTACATTAATTGCTACATATTTGCCACCAGATAAGGAACTATTAATTACTGATCTTGATAAATTATTTAATTCAGGCCAAAGAGTTATAATAATGGGCGATCTCAATTCAAAAAATATTGCATGGAACTGTAGAAAAAATAATAAGAATGGAAAAATCCTTTTAAATTATATTTTAAATAAAAATATAGATATAAAATCTCCAGATACACCGACCTACTATTCATCCGATACAAGAAAGATGCCTGACATATTAGACATTCTACTCACAAAAAACACAAAAACAACTTCCAAAGTCCTATCTATACCAAATCTGTCATCCGACCACAATGCAATAATCTTCAGATTAAATTTTGACGCTGCAAAAATACCAAAAGAAACTGAACACCAAACAATAAACTGGCACAAATTTCGTACATTCTTCTCCCAAAATATCACTATCAATACAGAAATTAATTCTCCGGATTCTTTAGAAAAGTATATTGAGTCCCTAACCAAAGCAATAACTCAATCAGCTGAAAGATTAATCGACACACTAAAAAAGAAAAGCAAAAGTACTCATACGAATCCCGTCATTGACATGATTTTTAAATTTCGGAATAAATTCAGAAGATTGTTTCATAAAACAGGTAACAAAGTATATAAGACAATAGAAAAAGCTTTCTCTAAGGCAATTGGCAATTATCTGTGGAAAAATAAAAATCTGCTAAAACCAAAACTTCAATTACCACTTAGCTAAAATAAATTGCAGAACTAAATTGTGGGACCTTCATAAAATTTTTAAAAATAAAGAAAAAAGATATCTCCCCCCCCCCTATCACCTACCTTAATAAAACTGAAATTACCCCAGAAGGTAAAGCTAATCTTATAGCTAATTATTTTGGATCCGTACACAAGCAAAATGTAAATCTTAATAGTAAATATATGACGAACAAAATTATGAAAAGCTCAAAAAAAATCGTAAATAATATCTTATCTACCAATAGCCCTAAAGAATTTTTAACAACCTACTCTGAAATATACAAAATAATTAAAAAATCCGAACCCCGCAAATCACCAGGAGAAGACAATATTAAAAATACCCATCTAAAGAATTTGCCACCCGAAGGAATTAAATCCCTCCAAAAAATAGCGAACTCTGTTCTAACCCTTGGCCACTTCCCTAAATACTGGAAACACGCAGTGATAAAAGCAATATGCAAACCAGGAAAGAATCCACATGAAGCGCAGAGCTTCAGGCCCATCAGTCTTCTAAGCACAATTGGAAAAACCATAGAAAAAATAATATTAGCCAGGATAAACAAACACCTTACACAAAACAACATTATACAAAACGAACAGTTTGGTTTCAGAAGTCAACACAGCACAACTAAACAATTAGCAAGACTAATAGACGCCATTACCGAAGGTTATAATAATAAAAAACATACAGGACTCTTGGTGTTAGACATTGAGAAAGCGTTTGATACAGTCTGGCACGAAGGGCTTATATACAAATTAAATGAATTAAAGTTCCCCCCTTATTTGATAAAACTTATTAACTCATATATCACCAATAGAACATTTTGTGTCAAAATAAATAACTCCTATTCATCTACCAAAAAAATGGAGGCGGGCCTACCTCAAGGATCTGCACTTAGTGCAGTTCTCTTTATTATTTATATCAACGACATTCCTAAAACTATAAATACTACTTTATCCCTCTTTGCAGACGACACGGGCATATACACGTCTTCCTACAGAATAGATACAATAATTAATCGACTCCATAATAGCTTTAACAAATTATCCAAATTTTTTACGAAGTGGAGAATCAAAGTCAATAAAGCAAAAACACAAGCTATTATTTTTACAAAAAGAAGACCGAAAATTCCAGAGCAATCCAACTTTGACAATAATCCTATATCGTGGTCGAAATATATTAAATATTTAGGGGTGACGTTAGACAAAGGACTAACATTCACAGAACACATAAATAAAACGTGTGATAAAGCTAATAAAGTTATTTGCCAGATTTACCCATACTTTAATCGTAAATCGAAACTGAGCCCTGTGAATAAACTAATGTTATACAAAGCCTGCATCAGATCAGTATTGACATATGCTTGCCCAGTATGGAACAGGAGTAGGGGTTATAGGGGAGGCCTGAAATTAAAAATAGCGATATTTCGTTTCCTATTGCTTTTTCAGCAAATATGCACATAACAAAAGTTGTTTATTTTGTTATTTAGAGTAACTTTCGTTATTGCACTTTTGCCGTATACGGGAGTATATATGAGTTATACGCTAAAAACTATAGCGGGAGACTACAATTTTATTTGGCACAAAAGACTCAACCGAACTTAACCAAACTCGCTATGTGAATTAATACTAACACTTTTCCTTAGAATAAGCCATACTAACATTTCTAGGGACGGGCAGGAGTGGGCGTTATAAGTGAGGCCTGTATTAAAAATATTGATATTTCGTTTCCTATTGTAGTTTCGGTAAATATGCACATAACAAAAGTTGTTTATTTTGTTATTTAGAGAAATTTGCTCAAGAATTCTTTTCAAAATGAACTACCAGGTACCTCACCTGGAAAAATTAATTCAAATCTATGGTAATATTTTGTCCTTAATAACTGAAATCTATGCATAATGCACGGGAGACGGGAAATATGAGAATTTGGAGGACAGTAAGACTTTCAAAAAAAATTAATTTTATTATTAACAAATGCCAACAACGGGTATTAACCCTAAACACAACGACGGGTAAATGTCATAATATTGTGCAAAGTAAAGCCTTGCCAAAAATATACCACCAACATTCAGCCCCAAATGAATTCCCGAGCGAAGCCGGGTCTCTCAGCTAGTATATATATATATATATATATATATATATATATATATATATATATATATATATATATAATTGTAACCTCTGTCTGTACATTGATTTTTTTCGCGAAATTTCACGATAACTTTTCGTTTCACATGTCATAGACACCATAACTGCATTTTGTTTCTTTCGTGTCTGTTTGTTTGTTTGTTTATTTGTTTGTTTGTTTGTTACCTTTTCACGCATAAACGGCTGAGCCAAATTTTATGAAACTTAGTATGTATATTACTACTAGCCCAACTTAGACTTTAGGCTATATTAAAATTCTCTGAGATGAACAGGAGTGGGGGTTATAAGGGAAGCCAGAAATTAAAAATAGCGATATTTCGTTTCCTATTGGTTTTTCGTCAAATATGAACATAACAAAAGTTTTTTATTTTGTTATTTAGAGTAACTTAGATATATACACTTTTTTCGTATACCGAATTATAAACGAGATATACGGTAAAACCTATAGCGGAAGTGAACAATTTTATATAGGACAAAAGACCCAACCGAAATAAATAAAATTCAATATATGTATTAGGACTAACGCTTTCATTATAACAAGCTACACCAACATTTCTAGGAACGGGCAGGAGTGGGGGTTATAAGGGAAGCCTGAAATTAAAAATAGCGATATTTCGTTTCCTATTGGTTTTTCGGCAAATATAAACATAACAAAAGTTGTTTATTTTGTTATTTAGAGTAACTTTTTTTATATACACTTTTTTCGTATACCGAATTATAAACGAGATATACGCTAAAACCTATAGCGGAAGTGAACAATTTTATTTGACACAAAAGACTCAACCGAACAAACCAAACTCGGTATGTGAATTAGCACTAACAACTTCCTTATAATAAGCCATACTAACATTTCTAGGGACGGGCAGGAGTGGGGGTTATAAGGAAGGCCTGAGTTTAAAAATAGCGGTATTTCGTTTCTTATTGCATTTTCGACAAATATGAACATAACAAAAGTTGTTTATTTTGTTATTTAGAGTAACTTTTGTCATATTCATTTTTGTCTTTTAACAAAGTATAAACGAGATATACACTATAAACTAAAACGGGGGTCAAAGATTTCATTGAGCGCTAACGAGTAAACCGAACTTAAAAAAACTCGGTATGTCAATTAGCATTAATTCTTCCATGATTATAAGCTATATTAAAATGTTTAGGTTAGAACGGGAGTGGGGGTTGTAAGGGAGGCCTGAAATAAAAATTCGCGATATTTCATTGCCTATTTGTCTACGGGAAATATGACAATTTGGAGGACAGTGAAGACTTACATAAAAAATTAATTTTATTATTAACAAATGCCAACAACGGGAATTAACCCTAAACACTGGTACGGGTAAATGTCAAAATATTGTGCAAATTAAAGCCTTTCCAAAAAAATACCATCACCATTCAACCTCAAATCAATTCCCGGGCGAAGCCGGGTATCTGAGCTAGTATATATATATATATATATATATATGTCTGTTACCGCTCTAGCGGTCGCAATTTTTGTTTGATCGGTTCCAAACAACCAAGCATTTAGTCGTTTTATGTAAAAAGGAAGATCAAGTTTGTTAATGGCTGAAATCGGACCAGTGGGAGGGGGGGGTTTAGAGGGGAGGATTTTCGAAAATTCGAGATATTTCCGTTACTATACGTCGGATCGAAAAATTGTACAGAATCAATCTTATTGCAAATTATATTTACTATAAATATTGTTCTATACATTTATTCTGTATCTTTAATATTAACCGAGATATTTGCATTTGTATTGTGAGTGTGGTCGGCTATGTTCGGGAGTTACCGCCGAGCTCTAGAGCGGCCGTTTCACTAACTATTCGTCCTCGGGAGAATAGGTTACTACTACTGTTATTATTAGGCAGATTTCTCTATTGTAAAACTTCACGTGGGAAATCTGCTTAGTTTACGCAGCCCCTGCGTGACGGGCTTTTTTATTATAGTTTTGGAATAAAAGTTGGTTTCACCTTCTGAAAATTTCTATCAGTATTTTGAATAAAAAAAATATTTCTTTAAGTCCCCTTGCGTCAGACTTTTCCACAAGGCGTTTCCTCTTCTCGTCTTTTTATTTTTTAATTAAACTTGAATTTTCCCTTTTCACGGTAACTTAATTAAGGCTTAAGAAGGAGTTAAATTAATCACTACTTAAGAAGTGGGATGCTTCTGGATATTTTTTTTCGTTTTCTCTCTTGGATCTGTTGGAAGCCATGTTAAAATATCACAATGAAATAGCTAAACGACTAATTTAAAAAAAAAAATCCGTTGTATACCTTTAAAGATTTATACATTCTATAAACATTTTCTACTTTATACGATTTCATTTGGAACTTTTTGGAAATGTTGGTATAAGCGAATACGAAGTAGTTAAAGAAAATCATTGGAACATTTCTTTATATTTGAAAAAAAATTGATAAGTACGTCTCAGACCTGAGAAACAAGTATTCTGGGAAACATTTTTTAAACTCCAAACGAAGATAAAAATTAAAAGATTACTTGAATTGCAAATGCTTGAGTTATTTAAGTTTGATATCCAGTTTTCCAATATTTTTAATAAGTAATTGAGCTACTAGGAGAAGTGATTAAAAAGTTTAACAGGCTTTTTATTAATTTTTCTGTAAGTGGCTAGGTAAAATATACGACACTAAATTAGTTATTTGACATAATGATAAATTATCCGATATATTCTATAATTTTCTGAAAGAAATAGGATTATGTTTGCCGTGAAACATCGTCTTCATTCAAATAAAGACGCTATTGAACCACTAGGCAGACGAGGTTGCGTGTTGCGTTTCTGGCACCAAATGAGACTAGTCATATGTAGAACGGAGTGGAAGTATTAGCAGATTTCCCTTAAGGGAAATCAGCTATTGAGGTCGTACTCATGACGCGATTTTCGAAAAATGTCTTCAAATGTCCATCGATCCTTCCCAAGAGATTGCGAAAATGAGGTCCGCTCCAAATTATATATATATAATTTTTGCTTTTTTATTGATAGTTACCAAACTCTGAATTTATTCGTTTTATGAAAAAAGGAAGATCATGTTCGTTAATGGCTGAAATCGGACCAGTGGGAGGGGGGGTTTAGAGGGGGGATTTTTGAAAATTCAAAATATCTCCGTTATTATGCATCGGATCGAAAAATTGTATAGAACCAATCATATTGCAAATTAAATTTACTATAAATATTGTTATATACATTTAATATCTATCTTGAATAATAACGGAGATATTTGCATTTCTATGAAGTCTATGCTCGGGTATAGTTGGGATTAGATCGGCCATTTCCATCGGCTCAGGTGGGAGGGTTCTTCTAGCCTGTCGTTCCTAACCTTACTTTACCTTCGTTACTTTGTGAGATTTATGCAAATACTATCTGTTCATCCGCCCCCCCCTTCTTTAGTTCTTGGACTACTAAATTTGAGTTATTAAAATATAAATTATTATTCCAATTCAAAAGCCGTTTCAGTTGAAAATTTATTTTAATTAACTAAAAGATTTCTCATTACCGTTTTTATTTAATCACGGTGGTATTGTGTTACCAGTATGCAGATTTCTCTATTGTAAAACTTCACATGGGAAATCTGCTTAGTTTACGCAGCCCCTGCGTGACGGACTTTTTTTGATTATCAGGTTAAAAGAACGTCTCACTGCAAACACCTCAAAAATAAGAAAATATTTCAGAAAAGAGAGGCATGAACACGTTATGAAGTGATAGAATTCCACAGAGTTGTATTGGAGATGACAGAATAGGTATTGACAACGATTAATATGACAGCTAATGGAAATTGAATTTTTAGGTAAGCCAATGCAATATGTCCCTGCAATAGGTATGTATGACCTTGCAATAGCCATGTTCTTGCAATAGTCAAGCCTCTGCAATAGGTATGTATGTCGTTGATATAGCCATGACTCTGCAATAGCCATGTGCCTGCAATAGTCAAGCCTCTGAAATAGGTATGCATGTCGTTGATATAGCCATGACTCTGCAATAGTCAAGTCCCTGCAATGGTCATGTCTTTGCAATAGTCAAGTCTCTGTAATATGGAAGTCCCGCAATAGGTATGTATGACCTTGCAATAGCCGTGTGCCTGCAATAGTCACGGCCCTGCAATAGTCAAGTCACTGCAATAGTCACGGCCCTGCAATAGTCAAGTCCCTGCAATGGTCATGTCTTTGCAATAGTCAAGTCTCTGTAATATGGAAGTCCCGAAATAGGTATGTATGACCTTGCAATAGCCATGTGCCTGCAATAGTCACGGCCCTGCAATAGTCAAGTCTCTGCAATGGTCATGCCCTTGCAATAGTCAAGTCTCTGTAATATGGAAGTCCCGCAATAGGTATGTATGACCTTGCAATAGCCATGTGCCTGCAATAGTCACGGCCCTGCAATAGTCAAGTCCCTGCAATGGTCATGTCCTTGCAATAGTCAAGTCTCTGTAATATGGAAGTCCCGCAATAGGTATGTATGACCTTGCAATAGCCATGTGCCTGCAATAGTCACGGCCCTGCAATAGTCAAGTCCCTGCAATGGTCATGTCTTTGAAATAGTCAAGTCTCTGTAATAAGGAAGTCCCGCAATAGGTATGTCCCTGCAATAGTCACGGCCCTGCAATAGTCAAATCCCTGCAATGGTCATGTCTTTGCAATAGTCAAGTCTCTGTAATATGGAAGTCCCGCAATAGGTATGTATGACCTTGCAATAGCCATGTGCCTGCAATAGTCACGGCCCTGCAATAGTCAAGTCCCTGCAATAGTCAAGTCCCTGCAATGGTCATGTCTTTGCAATAGTCAAGTCTCTGTAATATGGAAGTCCCGCAATAGGTATGTATGACCTTGCAATAGCTGTGTGCCTGCAATAGTCACGGCCCTGCAATAGTCAAGTCCCTGCAATGGTCATGTCCTTGCAATAGTCAAGTCTCTGTAATATGGAAGTCCCGCAATAGGTATGTATGACCTTGCAATTGATTGTTGCAGGGTCATGGCAATGAAAAGTCCTTGAAAGAGGTCATTAATTAAAAATTTGCATTTCTACTAAATGTGTGCGGATAAAAGAGATGAGATTGGCTGAAGTCGGGTCTAGTCGTTGCCTTCCGAAAGCTAGTTCGACCGTTTCCGTAACTGTTAGGCTTTCGTGGAATTGGTTTAGAGACTCGTTACTATTACTGTTATTAGTAGGCAGATTTCTCTATTGTAAAAATTCACTGCTTAGTTTTTTTCGTGACGGAGTTTTTAATATATAATACTATTCCTATTCTAGTTTAACTTTTATCCAACTAAAACTTGTACATATCATTGTGATAATATTTTATTATGTATGTTTTTCATGCGGAAAATATGATTTTCTGCTGTTCCAGGAGAAGAACTCATGAGGCATGGATACTGACAATATCTCCAGGTGGAGACGTTGCCTTTATCATTGCTGCGATTTGAGTGTTTCTAAAACAATGTGTGTGCTATATTTGAGAGCGAGAAAGGAGTGTGTTTTGGGTTGTTGGCTTGCTGGAGATTCGGGTCAGAAGCTCTATTACCTTAAAACCTCCGTCTCATCTCCAAGGGTCAGGCCGCTCTCTACAAGGCTGATGAAATAACACAGGTATATCCCATTTATTTCCAGCTCCAGGCAACTCCAGAGGAAAAGTACATTTTTCCAGCCACTTAGCACAACGTGCATAAGTAATGATGACGAAGGAAAAAAAAAAGGAAATGTTTGTCAGCATTACAAATTAAAAGAGTTTTAACAATTTTCCCAACGTTTTGTCTTGCGCCATTTTGAATAATTAATGAATTTCCCCTTGTTAACGCCACTGCAAGAAAATTCTCTCTAATCAAAACTTTCGAGAATTTTTGTAACTCTTAGTTGGCGAATTAACAACCTGGGAAGACTTCTCCAACGAACGAATTCTATTCGTGTCAAATATTGCTTGAATGGCCTCTGAAATGCTTCAATCCTTTTAGCAGATTTCCCTCAAGGGAAATCAGCTATTGAGATTGTACTCATGACGGAATTTTCGAAATTTTTCTTCAAATGTCCATCGATCCTACCTAGTAGATGACGAAAATGAGGTCCGTTCAAAACTGTATATATATATATATATATATATATATATATATATATATATATATATATATATATATGCGTGTCTGTTACCGCTCTAGCGGTCCCAATTTTTTTTTTTATTGTTACCAAACTTGATATTTAGTCGTTTTATGTAAAAAGAAAGATCAAGTTCCTTAATGGCTGAAATCGGACCAGCGGGAGGAGGAGTTTAGAGAGGAGGATTTTCAAAAATTCGAAATATCTCTGTACGTCGGATCGAAAAATTGTACAGAACCAATCTTATTGCAAATTAAATTTACTATAAATATTGTCATATACATTTTTTCTCTATCTTGGATATTAACCGAGATATTTGCATTTTTATTAAATCGGGGCGCCTAACGGACGAGAGTTACTTTCCCGCCAAAAGCTAGTTCAGCCGTTTCCTTCACTGGCTCGACTCTCGTGAAATTTCTCTATTGTAAAACTTCACGTGGGAAATCTGCTTAGTTTACGCTGCCCCTGCGTGACGGACTTTTTATTCCCCAAGTGAACGAATATTACCCAAGGATCTATTTTCACAATGTCTCTTCACTGCTTCTAACTTTTTGGACGCTGAATAAATTACGAACGACTTATCAGACATTCTTTCCGATTAAAAGTGTAGCAAAAAAGTCCGTCACGCAGGGGCTGCGTAAACTAAGCAGGTTTCCCTCGTGAAGTTTAGTATTAGATAAATCTACATACTGATAACACAACACCACAGTGAATAAATACAAACGGTAATAAGAAATCTTTGTGGGATACATGCCAAATGTTAACTAAGATTTTTGTCCTTTACTTGAAAATGTTTATTTCATCTGTACCATACTCGATAAGCGTTTCAGTCAACACTAAAGATCATATTTGTTATTTTCGAAAATCTGACTTGGAATAACGGAAGCTTAGTGGAGGCGGTTCAATATAACTCCGTTAAAGTCAGTGAACCTTAAAACGTTATAGAACCAATCCTGTTAAACTATTATATTCTACAATTGTTAATCTATGAACTTTTTTTCGTACCTTAACTATTAATCGACTCTTATTTGCTGTTTCAAATAGAAGAACAGACATTCAGGACTTTAATTAGCAAGATTTAAAATTCAACACAACAAAAAATGCACAGACAACACAAACTTCTTTACAAATACACTTATGACTGTACAACATTTAATCAAAATAGATCAAATTTAATAATGGACATAATTTTTAAAGGAGGTAAATGGTCAGAACCATCTCATATTATATTTAATAAATATTATAAAGAACTGATTAAGCTTATCAAAAGTATAGATATGGATTTAGCAAAAATACATTAGAATGTAAAGTTGATTGTGAGGAATGGGAATTATAATTCAATATATTTACCTTACATAGACTCGAAAATTAAACATCGGTTGAGTTTACATTTAATTGATTTGTATTTATTTTATTTATTGATGTTTTTTTTTTCATTTCATTTATTAATTTTATTTGCAATTATCTTACTTATTAGCATATATATATATATATATATATTTGTCTGTTACCGCTCTACTGGTCGCAATTTTTGTTTGATCGTTACCAAACTCGATATTTAGTCGTTTTATGTAAAAAGAAAGATGAAGTTCGTTAACGGCTGAAATCGGACCAGTGGGAGGGGGGGGGGTTTAGAGGGGGAGATTTTCAAAAATTCGAAATATCTCCGTTACTATACGTCGTATCGAAAAATTGTATAGAATCAATCTTATTGCAAATTACATTTACTATAAATATTGTTCTATACAATTATTCTCTATCTTGAATACTAAGCGAGATATTTGCATTTGTATTGTGTGTGTGGTCGGCAGGAGTCGGCTATGTTCAGGACATTCCGCCGAGAGCTAGGGCGGCCGTTTTCGTCACTAATCGTCCCCCGTGAATAGGTTTAGAGATTCATTACTACTACTGTTGTTATTAGGCAGATTTCTCTATTGTAAAACTTCACGTGGGAAATCTGTTTCGTTTACGCAGCACCTGCGTGACGGACTTTTTTAATATTTTATTTAATTTTTTTTTTTTATATTATGTTCGATTACATGGTTGATTGACGTGTATATATTGTAAAATAAAAATGTATTTAAACACAATCATACATGTAATATGCCATGTGGTAATGGAACATATATTCAAATATATAACTCCTCATAGAGTTACTATGAGGAGAAAACAAAATAGAGAATTATAGGTGGGATGAGCACAAAAACTTGTTATACCGCCACATAAAATATCACCATTATTCATCGTCATTCAAAATCATTTTTTTTTATTGTATACCGCTCAAAAATGAATAGGGATATTGGTTATTTTTCTTATCCTATTAATTTTAATTAAATCGATCTTAATTAAATTTATTTTTTATGAGGGGAAAAGACAATAATTTCTAATAAATATTAATGATATTTATAATAAAAAAAAAATAATATGCTAGGCCCCATACATACCACAAAACAGCCAAAATCCCTATTCATTTTTGACCAGTTTATATATAGAATTATTCTGGGATATGCATATTTTTTACTAACATTCATTTATTTTTATTTTATCCCCAAGGTAAGCTTGTTTATTTCTTTATTTATAAGTTAATTTATGAATACCGGTGGGTTTATGCCGTAGCCACCCAGTATCAGCAATTATAAGCTAAAATATCCAAATCTTTGTCCAATCAAAGCAATGAAAGATCAGAAAATGCATTTTTGGTATGAGATAGACGGTAAAGGTTACTTCAAGCTATAGTTAATCCAGTCTTTAGATTAAGACTGGAGACCATTTTTGTTTTAAGCCTCAAAGATGGGGTAAGGCAGCCGGTAATTGTATAAAGTAGTAATGAGACTCGCCGGCCAGACAGCTGTTGAGTCCTACTGGAGAGATAAAGAGGCTTTATCTTCATTATGAGCTGGAATTACGGGGGTTGTTATTTTTTGCTAAATAAGAAAGATAGAAATGTTGCTTTTTCCTTTATAAGGCAGCCCTCGTCCTTGGGGTTGAGTGCTTTCAACAGCCCTATTGTATAAAGCACTTCATTCTCTTGAGCAGACTCTGCTTCTTATACATCGTGTCCTACAATACACCAGCGCGGTGGTGAGGTATTGTACAAGCTTTAGAATGATCTAAAATATACCAGCATTAGTACATTGCATTCTAAACAAATACCAGCGAGGAGGTGTCTTACAGGGTTTTGGATAATCTGCAATATACCAGATGTGAAGTCTTTATTATACAGGTTACAAAATATCCTACAATACACCAGCGCAGTGGTGAGGCATTGTACAGGCTTTAGAATGATCTAAAATATACCAGCATTAATACATTGTCTCCTAAAAAAATATCAGCGAGGAGGTGTTGTACAGGGTTTTGGAAGCCCTGTAACATACAATTGGAGAGGTATTTATTATACAGGCTAAAGGATATCCTATAATACAATAGCACAGTGGTAAGGTATTGTACATGCTTCAGAATGATCTAAAATATACACAGCTGTGAGGCGTTTTACATTGTACCCTAAAAAATGCCATCGATGAGGTATTGTACAGTGTTTAGGATACCCTGAAATATACCAGTGGTTAGGTATTTATTATACAGGCTATAGGATATCATATAATAAAATAGCACAGTGGTAAGGTATTGTACATGCTTCAGAATGATCTAAAATATACCAGCTGTGAGGCGTTATACATTGTACCCTAAGAAATACCAGTGAGGGCGTATTGTACTGTGTTTAAGATACCCTGAAATATACCAGTGGTGAGGTATTTATTATACAGGCTATAGGATATCCTATAATACAATAGCACAGTGGTAAGGTATTGTACAGGCTTAAGAATGATCTAAAATATACCACCTGTTAGGCGTTATACATTGTAATCTAAAAAATACCACCGAGGAAGTATTGTACAGGGTTTTGGATACCTTGCAATATATACCAGTAGTCAGGTATTTATTATACAGGCTATAGGATATCTTACAATATGCCAGTGTAGCGGTTAGGTATTGTACATGCTTTAGAACGACCAAGATATGCATAAAAATACCAACGAGGAAGTATTGTACAGGGTTTTGGATATCCTACAGAATACTAGTGGTGAGCTGTCATACAAGCTTTAGGCTATTCCACAATATGAGGAGTTTTTCTGGGTTTTGGACGGCCTACAATATACCAGTGGCGTCTTCGCAGGCGTTAGGATGCCCTATTATATCAGTGGTGGAGTATTTTGCTTGCTTTTAGATGTCCTACAATAAAGTGGTGTGTACAGTAGAATGATCTAAAAATACCAGCCGTGAGGTGTTATACATGATACTCTATAACAAACCATCGCGGAGGTATTTTACTGTGATTTTAATATCCTAAAATACACCTGTGGTGAGGTTTTATCCAGTGTTTTGGATACCCTACAATATATCAGTGATGAAGTATTATATAGGCAACCTTTTTAATCAACGGGCCAATTTAAATTTTAAATTTTTTTGGCGGGCCGCACATAAGTAACACTTATTAATAATTTAGAAAACTTTTATAAACATAAAATATAAAATTATATACATTATTATTATTTATTAATGTCCACTTTTTGCAAATCAGGCTAACTGGGGGGTTATCTACAGGTTACCAGCCTTTTCTAGCCAGGGTGGGATTTTAGGATGTTATTTAATGAATTTCCTCACTAAATAATTTCCTTTGCCCAGGCGAGAATCGAACTCGCCACTCTAGGTTTACTATGTGAGATAAAGGCCAACGCGTTAACTAAGATAGCTAACCTGAGCCCCTTATAAACATAAATTTAAAAAAAAGTAAAGATTTCATATACAAATGTTAATGCAAAATAAAAAAAAACAAAAATAAAATAACAGAAAAAAGAATTTACTTAAAAATTTTAATCATACATTTGGCACGGTTTTTTCTGTACAAGTTAATCAATATCTGCCAGAATTGATGAAGTAGCTACAAGTATGCAGCTTTCTAATTGTGCTTCAATCAGTCTTAATCGGTGGTCATTTTTGATTAATTTCATGGTAGAAAATAATTCTTCTTAAACACACGTACTTCAGAACAGAGACATCATTTGCTTTGCATTTTTGTCAAAAGCGGAAATTTCTCAGGGCTCACATACGATTTATAAAAATTTTTGATATTTACGCAGAAAAATACATTTTTTAAATGGGTATTATTCTGCATCTCAATCACTTCCATTTGAAAGTCCTCGGGAACCGTATCCACACCGATATTAAATGGCGAGGAAAACATTTTCATGGAAACCATTGTCTATATATTGTGCATATTTGTAAGAAGTAGTAACGTTTTATTTTTCTAAATTTCAATATTATTCGTCAAAAAATGCAGTTTCCACAATTTTAATTGGCGCTCGAAGCCCTGAATTTTATCATAAATAACCTGTCCTTTGCCTTGAAGTTCCACATTAGATCATTGAGATCATGTTAATGCCTGTGCTCATCCGCAAAATTCCATTATTTCATTTGCTTCCCGACATGATATTATGGATTAAAAATTTGAAAGTTAAAAAAAATTATAGGAAAAATCAATTTCGAAAGAAAAAACTCTAATATTACCTTTTTGACATTAATATTGCACTCACGCCTTTCCAGAAACACAAGAAACACAAAAATTGCTAGATAACAGCTTACCAGACTGGTTGTGTGACAGAAGCAATCACAACCAAGCACAGACACAGCGCGTTCGTATTGAATGTTTGAACTAGTCGCCGACAAGTAATTACCTAACTCGTCACAAGAAATTGTTTGGGTTTAGTATGTACTACCATTAAATTATAATTAATTTTTTACAGTATATTGACGGGAGAAAGTCGATAAAATAAATTCAATTTTAGAAATGCCTTGCGGGGCGCATAAATGTGTTGAAAGGGCCGAATGCGGCCCGCGGGCCGCGGGTTGCTCATCCCTGGGTTATATGATTTCCTCCAATACACCACAGTGTTGAGGTATTATTCAGGCTTTAGTGTGCCCTACAATGTAAAAGCGCCAAGGTATTATACAGGGTATCCATGCGTATATGGTAATTAGTTAAAATACTCCTTGTGCTATGTTAGGCTTGTTCAGCAAGTGCTATTCTTCTATCGACTTCAGCACTACTATCTTCGTGTTCACTGATGATGCTCCCTTGCTAACAAAACTCCTTCACGTTTTCAAGCAATATGTTTTTATAATACTAATATTTACAATTCCTATAGGATTTGAAGCATTCTATTCATCGCTTCATCGGATTTTGCCACCAGTGCAAGCCATCAGCAAGTATATCGTCGGTTGTAACTTTCACTTTCATTATGCCTTTTCAATGAACATATTGTACACATAAGGTGGCAGTGGACACCCTTGTCTTAAACCCTTCTTATTTCTAACATCCATTTCGCATTCGTTAATAATTATCTGTGAACTCTGATTCTGATAAATATACCAAATTAACTTCCTGTCTTTCCAAGCTCTGCCTATTTTACGAATGTAGTCGATTATTGTTATTGGATTATTACCTAATGAAAATCACAACGACCAAAGAGGTAGCATAGAAATAAAGCTAGATGGCTTTGGTAACCCTAATAATGTAAATAAGAAATGATAGCTTTGTTGGCATTTCTTATAAAGTAGTCAGCCATCTTCTCTCCTTAAACCATTCCCTATTTTACTAAGCACGTCTTGTTCATAGCTATAATTTATTTATATATTCTATATCTATCTATATATTATATAGTTTTATTATTCATATACTTTGTCACCATTTTTATTTATTTTGGGCCATTAAATGTTTTAGATTTTAACATTAGTTTGGATTCTGCCAGTTTTATTTAATATATTTTTTAAATATTCTACACATTCATGGAACGGTTATTTATGGTATACAGTTAGGTATGGGTGTGTATGTTTTTAGACGATTTCCCTTGACGGGAAATCAGCTATTAATATGGTATTCATGACGTGATATTCGAATAATTTCTTAAATGTCCATCGATCTTACCTAGTTGATGATATATATGTGTGTGTGTGTTTTTCCACTCTAGCGGTCGCAATATTTGTTTAATCGTTACCAAAATCGAGATATAAGCGTCTACTGTAAAAATAAAGATGAAATTCGTTAACGGCTGAAATCGTACATCGAAGAGGGAGTGGGGGTTTTAAAGGAGGGGACTTAAAATTCAAACTTTCTTAGATACTAACAGTAATTTCTAACCTTTAACCCTAGAATGGTAGTGATATTATTTCCCGCTTAATGGTACTGATACGTAAATTTTACGTGTGCAACTGGTAATTGGTGAAATTATTCAAAATTTGTTAATGTTTGTGACTACTTTTTTATTATATAAAAACATACACTTATCTTTAACTTATATCAACGTTAATATCTAATAATGTGCACGACATTCCTTTCAGGCGCTTGGTTCGATACACGTTCAGGAGGAGGTTGTGTGCTCCATTCATATCCATTCTTACCAAGCACAACCCCACCTTCTACATTTATTGTGACTGATCTGTCAATATTGTGTGGTTGAGAGGTTTTAGGTTTTTTTCCTCTGTGTTTGTTCTCTTTCTTCGATAGCCTTGATGTCTTCTAAAATTTTCTCACTCTCATCGCTATCTAGCCCACTCTGTGTTGCAATCATTTCCGAAGGCTCAACCTCCTCATCACTTGGAGAATACTCCGGATCATCATCGCTGTCCTATCCATAACCACCTATTTCATAATTGTCATTTTTCCCATCTGAGTCATCGGAGAGTTCTTTCAACAAATTTCTGATTTCTTCATCCAATGAATATTTTTTCTCCATTTTTCCGAAACTATAAACAGATTATTTATATTCTTTTTATACATCTTTATCTTTCTTATGTTCAAAAATAAAAGTTAAAAACATTAAGAGAAAATAAATTATAATATAAAAAATAAATTGGAAGAAAATAAATTGAGAATAACATTAACTAAGTTATGGCATAAAAACCGGTTATTAGTAGCGATACGTAAATTTTACGTGCCAAAAAGTTGCGGTTAATAGTATTGATACGTAAATATTGCGTATCGTTTTTATTTCAAAAAATAGTATTGGATGAGTGGGAAGGTTCACTTAGCTGCACTTGGCGGAGGTGAAGGCCGAACTGTCTGGAGGGCTCATAGCTGAGGGCTGGGGGTGGTGGGGTCGTTAACGGCCGTTTGATAACAGTTCAAACCAGATCATACGTAATTTTTACGTTCACTACCATTCTAGGGTTAAAATAATTCCTCCAAGTCAATTTAAACAGAAATGTTGAGGAGAATAAAAAAAAACTCAAAGAATTATCTGTCTTAAACCAAGTGGTTGTTCGTCAACAATATCTAATGTTTAAACTAAGTAGATCCATAAGTACCTTCATAAGTACTATGTCATACTTAACTGTAATCATACACACACACACACACATATGTATGTGTGTGTATTAATAATAAAAACTCATATTATATTTTCCAATTATAAATAAATAAAATTGAGAATTAAAAGGTATTTAAAATTATCACAGCCAAAAAAATTGAATCACTTCAGAAAATAAATAACTATCACCCCTAAACTATCTTTCCGTTTACTAACCAAATTTGTTTTTATTTCTGTGACACATCGGCATAATAGGTATTTAAATTTCTTGTGTCTGTTTTAAAAATAACCACTTTCTCTAGGTCTTTGGATATGTACATGGCTTCCGGAATTTTCCTCTTACCAGACCTAGGTTACCCTGTGTAATATTTTTAAACTGCAGTGTTGTACCAAAGCATTTAAATTCTTCTTTGTGTCCTTGTTTTTCTTACATCATTCTGGTGTTGATAAATTATTTTTTCTAGGTACTGTATTGTTTCACCAATGTACTTCTTGGTACAAACTAGACAATTGATTTTATAAACTACATTTGACTCCTTTGCTAAATCAATTATGTCTTTTAATTTGTAAATGTATCCTTTATTTTGCTTTTAGTTTGAAAAGCAAAGGTTAAATTATAAACATCATACTCCTCAAAGGACCTTTTTATGTTATATGATAATCCTTTCACATATGTACATTTGACATATTTTTAATTCTCTCTTATTTTTTTCCATGTTCCTGGAATGTCTTTCGGACCTTAATTTGAAAGGTTTTTAAAATAACTCTTCTATATCATTTGTTTCGTGTAGAAATTAATATTTTTTCTAAAACCCTTTAGTGTGTTGAACTAAAAAGTAGAAAGCATAAAAAATGGTATAGTAAAATAATTTTATTTTATTCCAGGAGTTCTCCCAAAAAAGAATATTAAATATTAAAATTAGCTCTTGAAAGTGCGGGGCCTCTAGCAGTGGAATAGCAGTAATTTAATTAAATTATCTTGCTAAACGAAAAAATGGTATATTTGTTAAAATACACAAAGCATAAGAGAGCGGAGCCGTTAAAATAAATACAACCTCAATTTAAAAGCATATTGTAAATTAAACAAGGGCGAATATCTAATTGAAGTGGATCAACAGAGCACCCTGGGGGTGGGTTAGGAATAATGAAATAACTCGATCATGTAACCAGCTGTGGTTTGTCCAACCAGGGATTTGGCCGGGGGTGGGATCTTTTTGTTTGGCAACTTATTCACTAAATGGTTGTTGGTAGAGGGTGGGAGGTGGTAGGTGGCAGGTGGCAGAGTGGGAGGTGGAAGACGAGTGACAGTGGATACGGGCCAGTGGAGATGACCTTTCCGTTATTCCCACTCAGTCTCCCACCTCCCACTTCCCACTCCCCTATACCACTTGCCACCTACCACCAGCTCTGCTCCAGCCCGTTCCTTCCTTCTAAAGTGCTTAGAACCTTCCAAAGACCTAAATCCATTTCTCGGAAAATTCTGTCATCTTAATTTATAATAAAAATACAATAAATTCAATTTACGCATTTTTTAAATCGCTTTTATTATATAAAAACATTTAAACTTTGGGGAATGGCGGCGAATGGCATTTATATATATGTATATATTTATATATATATATATATATATATATATATATATATATATATATATAAATTTTAACGGTCCTCATTTTAGCAGATTTTGCTTAAGGGTAAATCAGCTATTGAGGTCTTACTCATTACGCAATTTTCGAATTTTTTCTAATGTCCATCGATCCTACATAGGAGATGACGAAAATGAGGTCAGTCGAAAATTGTATATATATATATATATATTATAAACATAATAATCATCTAAAACAGTTTGCTGAAGAAATGTATGACTTACTAAATTATTTAAAACTGAAATACAGTTAAATTAATTAATTATTCAACATTGAATTCAAAATTTGTTTTTCTTTTTCTTTTTTGTAAATAATTTTATTGTTCAAATATTTTAGGCTATTAATAGTTAAAAAAAATTATGTATCAAGCACGTTATGTACTAATTATTGTACGGGACGTGTGACTAATAAACTCCCTTCCTGTAGGGTTACCTCAGGAAGGAAATAAATAATATATATATATATATATATATATATATATATATATGTCTGTTAACGCCCTATCGGTAGCATTTTTGGTTTGATTGTTACCAAACTTCATATTTAGTCGTTTTGTGTAAAAAGAAAGATCATGTTCGTTAATGGTTGAAATCGGACAAGAGGGTGTTAAGTGGGATGAATTTTGAATATTCAAAATATCTCTGTTACTATACGTCGGATCGAAATCTTGTATAGAACCAATCCTCTTGCAAATTAAATTTACTATACATATTGTTATGCGCATTTATTCTCTATCTTCAATATTAACCGAGATAGTTATATTTTTATTAAATGTGTGCGGATAACGGATGAGATGAGATCGATTGTTGTCAGTTCTATTCCTGACTCCGCCGACAGCTAGTTCGGCCGTTTCCGTAACTGTTTGGCTCTCGTGAAATTGGTTTAAAGACTCGTACTAGTATGCAGATTTCTGTATTGTACAACTTCACGTGGGAAATCTGCTTAGTTTACGCAGAATTTTCGTCATCTACTAGTTAGAAACGATGAACAGTTGGAGACATTTTTCGAAAATAGCGTCATGAGTACAACCTCAGATCTGTTTAAATTTTGCGCATGTTTTCTGATTGGGCTAATGTTTTGTTAAGATTGGAATGTACTGTTGTAATCTAGGTAAATGAGTCATGAGAACATATGGTGTTATTCCAGTAAGTTAGAAATTTGCTTAGTTTACGCAGGGGACAGACTTGATAAACCTTTATAGAAAGATAAGTATTTTATTTATTTTAATTTTTCTTTTACTTCTTTCCTTGGCACAGTAAACCAAAAGAAGGGAGTTTATTTCGCTGCATGCCCCATGCAATTTAGTGTATGTCATACACTCGAAGTATGTTACTGAAGTTAAACATAAATTATAATATAAACTATTAACAATAATACCGCTAAACGAAGGGAAATAAAAAAAAAACATATAATGAAACAATTATTAGTCTTACTATAATAATAATTGATTATTCGTAATCTTCGGATGTGTAGTTGTTATCAGCTGTAATATGTATTCTACTTGTTGTACTTAACTTGTTATACTTAATTGTATCAAAAGCACTGTCTGAAAACATTTCAAGTACATTATTATATTTTGAAAATAGCTTGTCTTCTTCAATTTGAAATTTTCCTTTTTGTCGATCTATGTTCTGTTTCCTTTTTGCCGTTTGTAGCATATGCTATACGATTGCTAGGCAATGGAGCATGTGCTATATGGTTGCTAGGCAATGGAGCATGTGCTATACGGTTGCTAGGCAATGGAGCATGTGCTATATGGTTGCTAGGCAATGGAGCATGTGCTATATGGTTGCTAGGCAATGGAGCATGTGCTATATGGTTGCTAGGCAATGGAGCATGTGCTATATGGTTGCTAGGCAATGGAGCATGTGCTATATGGTTGCTAGGCAATGGAGCATGTGCTATATGGTTGCTAGGCAATGGAGCATTTGATATATGGTTGCTAGGCAATGGGGCATGTGCTATATGGTTGCTAGGCAATGGGGCATGTGCTATATGGTTGCTAGGCAATGGGGCATATGCTATATGGTTGCTAGGCAATGGGGCATATGCTATATGGTTGCTAGGCAATGGGGCATATGCTATATGGTTGCTAGGCAATGGAGCATATGCTATATGGTTGCTAGGCAATGGAGCATGTGCTATATGGTTGCTAGGCAATGGAGCATATGCTATACGGTTGCTAGGCAATGGGGCATATGCTATATGGTTGCTAGGCGATGAAACCTACACTTACTGTTACATTGTTAATAAACTAGTTGAATAATGGCCTTACTCAATGTACTGTTAGTTTTAGCAGATTTCCCTTAAGGGAAATCAGCTATTGAGGTCGTACTCATGTTGCGAGTTTCGAAAAATTTCTTCAAATGTCCATCGATCCTACCCAGGAGATGACGGAAATGAGGTCCGTCCAAAATTATATATATATATATATATATATATATATATATATATATATATATTTGTCTGTTAACGCTCTAGCGGTCGCAATTTTTGTTTGATCGTTACCAAACTCGGAATTTAATCGTTTTATGTAAAAAGAAAGATCAAGTTCGTTAATGGCTGAAATCGAACCAGTGGGAGGGGGGGTTAGAGGGGGGGATTTTTGAAAATTCAAAATATCTCCGTTATTATGCGCCGGATCGAAAAACTGTATAATATAAATCTTATTGAAAATTAAATTTACTATAAATATTGTTCTATACATTTATTCTGTATCTTGAATATTAACCGAGATATTTGCATTTGTATTCTGCGTGTGGTCACCAGTAGGGTATGTTCGGACTTTCCGCCGAGAGCTCTGGCGGCCGTTTCTATAACTATTCGTCCCTCTTGAATAGGTTTAGAGGTTAGGTTAACTGTTTTTTGGGGCTAGAAACTACTGGGTTATTACGCCCTAAATAATGTTTTAGGTTTAGAGGTTTCTTACTATTACAGTTGTTATTAGGCAGATTTCTCTATTGTAAAACTTCACGTGGGAAATCTGCTTAGGTTACGCAGCCCCTGCGTGACGGACTTTTCAATATTACATTGGGATTAAGTCTGGGTGAAGAATGAGCTGAGCAAGGGCTGGGTGCCTGGCGTGGTGGAGGAGCGAACGGGCCATCATTCGTACAAAGTTCTGGCATACGGACGTACCAAGCGAAAGCACGCGGACCAGCTCAGGACCAGAGAAGGGGTGGACGAGCACCCATCCCAGATGACAACCGAAGAGGAGGGTTAACAAAGGCGGAGGAAGATCCCCAAATGTGGTGGGGAGAAATGTAGCATATGCTATACGGTTGCTAGGAATGGAGCATATGCTATATGGTTGCTAGGTGATGAAACCTACACTTACTGTTACCAAGTTAAGAAAATAGTTGAATAATGGCCCTACTCAATGTACTGTTAGTTATCAATATTACACAGTTCGTTAGTCAATTATCTACAATCGTAAATTAAATTCTATTTACTAGCATCAATAGCTTAAAGGGATTGGTTGTTTTACATTTTAAGATCTTAATTAAAATAACTAGAATTATTTTCGAATTCAGCCCTCTAAACCCCCACTATTCCAGGTCCGGCTTCAGCTATTAACAAATATGATCTTTAGCGTTGCCTGAAAGAGTAAATATAGAGTAATGGTGCAGATAAAGTAAACATCTTCGAATCAAGATAAATAAAAAAAGTCCGTCACGCAGGGGCTGCGTAAACTAAGCAGATTTCCCACGTGACGTTTTCCAGTAGATAAATCTGCCCAATAACACCTGTAGTAGTAAGGTATCTCTAAACCTATTCAAGAGGGACGAATAGTTATGGAAACGGCCGCCAGAGCTCTCGGCGGAAATTCCCGAACATAGCCGACTCCTGCCGACGACACACAGATTACAAATGCAAATATCTAATATTCAAGATACAGAATAAATGTATAGAACAATATTTATAGTAAATTTAATTTGCAATAAGATTGATTCTATACAATTTTTCGATCCGACGCATAATAACGGAGATATTGTGAATTTTCAAAAATCCCCCCTCTAAACCCCCCTCCCACTGGTCCGATTTCAGCCATTAACGAACTTGATCTTTCTTTTTACATAAAACGATTAAATTCCGAGTTTGGTAACGATCAAACAAAAATTGCGACCGCTAGAGCGTTAACAGACAAATATATATATACAATTTTGAACGGACCTCATTTTCGTCATCTCCTGGGTAGGATCGATGGACATTTGAGGAAATTTTTCGAAACTCTCGTCATGAGTACGACCTCAATAGCTAATTTCCCTTAAGGGAAATCTACTCACATATTCGAATAAAAAAGAGGGGGGCTCAGGTTACCAATGTGAGTTAAAGCATTGCCTTTAATCTCACAAGGTAATCCTAGAGCGGCGAGTTCAATTCTTGCCTGGGAAAGGGAATTATTTAGTGACGAAATTCATTAAATAACGTCCTAAAATCCCACCCTGGCTAGAGAAGGGTGGTAACCTGTAGATAACCCGCCCCAATTACCCTGAGATGCAAAAAGTGGACGTTAATAAATTCGAATCAAGAACATATAATCTTAATAGATGATTTCATCATGAAACGAATTTGCATTTTTCTCGCGTAATAAAGTTCTCTTACTAACACTATTTGCTATTTAAGCTTAAGATAAAATGATTCATGAGATAACAGGTTATATCATTATAAGTCCGATTACAGTCGATATTGAACTTGGTCTTTCTTTTAAAAACGTCCGTCACGCAGGGGCTGCGTAAACTAAACAGATTTCCCACATGAAGTTTTACAATAGAGAAATCTCCATACGAGAGCCCAACAGTTACGGCCGAACTAGCTTTTGGCGGGAAACTCACTCGTCCCTTACACATAATAAAATTGCAAATATCTCGGTTATTATTCAAGATAGAGAATAAAAGTATAAAATAATATTTATAGTAAATTTATTTTGCAATAAGATTGGTTCTATACAATTTTTTGATCCGACGTATGGTAACGGAGATATTTCAAATTTTCGAAAATCGCCCATCTAAACCCCCCCCCTCCCACTGGTCCGATTTCAGCCATTAACGAACTTGATCTGTCTTTTTGCAGAAAACGTTTAAATATCGAGTTTGGTAACGATCAAACAAAAATTGCGACCGCTAGAGCGTTAACAGACAAATATATATAATTTTGACCGGACCTCATTTTCGTCATCTCTTGGGTAGGATCGATGGACTTTTGAAGAAATTTTTCGAAAATCGCGTCATGAGTACGACCTCAATAGCTGATTTCCCTTAAGGGAAATCTGCTAAAACAATGCTTATCTATCAAGTTTGGTAATGATTAAACAAAAATTGCGGCCACTGGAGCGGTAACAGACAAATGTATATTATATATATATATATATATATATATATATATATATATATATATGTATTACATCTTATGTATTTGTATGTATTTTAGATAGATATCTAAAAGATTTCATTTTCGTAATATCCCAAGTAGCATCGATATACATACCATGAAAATTTACGAAAACTGCGTCAAGAGTACGGCCTCAATAGTTGATTTACCTTAAGGGAAATCTGCTAAAAGTCAATTATTGTGTAGAAAGGACGCTTGTGATAGGAAAATGTCCGTCACGCAGAGGCTGCGTTAACTAAGCAGATTTCCTACTTGCGCGTATTTCCATTTATCTCAAAACGTAAAAGTTCAATTAGAACAATATTTTGTATTTAAGCTTCAAATACAGTGTTTCATAACATAATAGAATATTAAAAATATGAGATGAGTAGGAGTGGGGCTTTGCTGAAGACCGAAAACTAAAAAATGCAAATATCTCAGTAAATAATAAAGATAGTGAAAAATGGACAACATTTATAGAACATTACATTTGCATTAAGATCGATTCTATACAATTTTTCGATCCGACGCGTAATAAAGGAGATATGAAGAATTTTCGAAATTCTCTACCTCAATACCCCCCTCCCCCTGGTCCGATTTCAGCCATTAACGAACTTGATCTTTCTTTTTGTATAAAACGATTATATATCAAGTTTGGTAACGATAAGACAAAAATTGCGACGGTTAGAGCGGTAACAGACAGATACGTATCTACAGTTTTGAACGGACCCCATTTTCGTCATCTCTTGGGTAGGATCGATGGACATTTGAAGACAAATTTCGATAATCGCGTCACGTGTACAACCTCAATACCAGATTTCCCTTAAGAGAAATCTGCTAAAATAATGTGGCAAAAGTTATTTCCGTTTTTCATCGGGATAACATATTTAATGAAGCCATCATCGACGTGTAACATACATAGTGAACTATAATATCGGAAGAGAACCTCTTAATGTCGGTTGGGATATTACAAATGTATTGTTCCTTTATTATCTAGAACCCATTATGTCAGCCATGAATATTCTGGGACCCATTATCAGATACTAAAGGAACACCCAACGGTATAATATATCATTGTAGCCCACTATACATCTGTGCTTTGCGGGTTTTATATATCGTGTTCGCCGTAATCATTTTCAGGGATTTCCCTTGAAATGAATTGCAATTTACTTCCGTTATATTGTTACGTTTTTGTATTACCAAAACCAGTTATAAACGTTTTTAATAAGAGTTCTTTTGGATTGCAAAATTAAATACTCGCAAGTTTCACAGTTTTTATCACTGCAAAATTTATTTCACAATGCACAATAAACTTGGTGATTATTCTTAATTAGTACTCACAGTATACACTGATAGCGTTACTGTTCTTCAATGAGTCACAGTCCAATAATTCACAGAAAGACGGCACTGCACTGTCTTTTACTTCGCGGCACTGCACTGTCCTTTACTTCGCGGCACTGCTCTGTCTTAAACACGGCACTAAACTGTTACTTACAGTCACGGCACAACACTGTTCTTCTTTTAAAAACACGTTACCGCACTGCACTAAGTCGCACTGAAGCACTGATGTGAACGTCAAGACAGGTGACAATAAAACTGACTGCTCACGGCTGGCCCAAGCTTCTTTATATAGGTTGTCGGCATACATCAAAGGGGAATTGTCTGGTTCATTCCAGGCTGGGCTAGACGAGCCTAGTATTGTCTTGACCGACCCTCCGTCGGTCTCTTTGATCTACGTCACACTTTCCAAATACGCGACTCTCTCTTTGAAGGATTATTCATCTATTTAATTTTCGCAACAATATGTTAACCCAACGTAATGTAATAGGACCTGCGAAATATTTTTGGTTCCCATAAAAAAAAATGTATCAATATTTCGTTATAAAATTAGCCAAATTCCATAATTCCATCAACCTAAATAGTTATATATAATAAATCAATTTTTTTAACGATCTTAATAGCACTCAAAATAAATAGCATACGTGATTTATTGACATGCAAATTTATTAAAGTATGACAAGCTTTATAAACTCGTCCTACCGTAAAGAGACAATATGCCTAACCATATTTATTTTTTAGCAGATTTCCCTTAAGGGAAATCAGCTATTGAGGTTGTACTCATGACGGAATTTTCGAAATTTTTTTCAAATGTACATCGATCCTACCTAGTAGATGACGAAAATGAGGTCCGTTCAAAACTGTATATATATATATATATATATATATATATTTGTCTGTTAACGCTCTAGCGGTGGCAAATTTTGTTTAATCGTTACCAAACTCGATGTTTAGTCGTTTTATGTAAAAAGAAAGATCAAGTTCGTTAACGGCTGAAATCGGACCAGTTGGAGGGGGGGTTAGAGGGGGGATTTTCGAAAATTCGAAATATCTCCGTTACTATACGTTGGTTCGAAAAATTATACAGAATCAATCTTATTGTAAATTACATTTACTATAAATATTGTTATATACATTTATTCTCTATCTTGAATATTAACCGAGATATTTGCATTTGTATTCTGCGTGTGGTCACCAGTAGGCTATGTTCGGACTTTCCGCCGAGAGCTCTGGTGGCCGTTTCCATAACTATTCGTCCCTCGTGAATAGGTTTAGAGGTTAGGTTAACTGTTTTTTGGGGCTAGAAACTACTGGGTTATTACGCCCTAAATAATTTTTTTTAGGTTTAGAGGTTTCTTACTACTACAGTTGTTATTAGGCAGATTTCTCTATTGTAAAACTTCACATGGGAAATCTGCTTAGTTTACGCAGCCACTGCGTGACGGACTTTTTTTTTGACAGATTTTTATTCCAAATATTATATAGTTGTATTTGGTAAATGAACACTTTTAATAGTACGCATTATTTGAATAAAAATACCCTTCAGGCATGAGGTGAATTAATTATTTTTAAAAGAAGTATTTTTTAACCTTATTAGTGGAGAACACAACGACGTCAAGCGCCATATCTAACCTTTGTTCAAGGAACATTCTTCAAGGAATTGCAAACTATGTTCGTTCCAATGCTGTTTCTACTACGGATGGAAAAGTAACTACAGATTACAATTCTTGGTTTAACATTCACAAGTACCGTTTGAATAGTAGCATTGTTTTATGGCTATTTTTAGCAGATTTTCTTTAATGGAAATCAGCTATTGAGGTCGTACTTATGACGCGATTTTCGAGATTCTATTTCAAATGTCCATCGATCCTATATAAAAATTTAATTTGCGATAATTTATTACGTTACATTAAATACTTCATTAATAAATTATATTAAAACCATAAATAAATAAACAGTGTCTATACATTTAGGCTCGCCCTTGGAGATTGACCACATTGGTCAGGAGATGATAGGAGAAGAGATAGGAGATGAAAATGAGGCCCGTTCAAAACTATATATATATATTTGCCTGTTACTGCTCTAGCGATCGAAATTAATGTTTAATCGTTACCAAACTCGACATTTAGTACGACGTTTTATGCAAAAAGGAAGACCAAGCTAGTTAACGGGTGAAATCGGAACTGGAGGAGGGGTGGGGGGGGGGGGTTAGAAGGGAGTAATTTAGAAAATTAGAAATATCTTCATTACTATAAGTCGTATCGAAAAAGTTTATAGAATAAATCTTATTGCAAATTAAATTTACTATAAATATTGATATATATATATATATATATATATATATATATATATATATATACTAGCGGACGTGGTCCTGCATGATATATCAAGCGATTAGGATATTACATTTAATAATATTATGTTTAAAAAAAAAATTCTTTTAATAACGCAAAAAACAACATTTGTTATGTGCACGTTTTTCCTAAAAACAAATAGTAAATAAAATATCGCCAAAAATTTGGTACGCAAAAAGAAAAGGAAAAACGAGAGAAGGAAAAGAAGACGTTTTAGTTCTATGATTATCTGGTAGAATGAGCACTACACGTCCTTAAAAACGAACAGTTGTACACCAATAATGGAAATAAATCAGAACCCTCAACAATAATAATGCAAATACTTAAATATAAATAAAGAAAATAAAATAATTTAATTATTCAAATGAAATTAAAATAAATTTGGACAATAAATAACAATGTCTGAAAGTGAAAACATCTTTATTTAGATGAAATACTTAAACTCTAAGGACATGCATAAGACAACAAGCTACCGGGTCACCTACCCTTATCGAGTTCCATTTCACCCTTTCAACATTACCACTTCCCTTATAATGGAACGTAGTTCAGCAGAAGGGGAACTATCTCTTCTCATCCCCGATAGGTCACACTACCTTATCACCAATCATCTTTGAAAGCTGGGTCTCAGATAAAAAAAAAAGAAAAAAAAAAAAAACACCATTTGCCTGGCCGATCAGCGGCGCTAAACCATCCGGGGCGTCACCGGAACGCGTATTTAAAAATTCAATCAAATCGTTCCAGGCGTCTAGGAGGAGTTCAGTGGCATATACACGTACGCTAGAATTATATATATATATATATATATATATATATACATACTGTTATCTATTGTGAACCTTCCCCTGGGAAATCTGCTTAGCTTACGCATGTTCTGCGGACTTTTTAAAACTAAAACTTTTTCAATAATTTCACCATACATCTTTAATGAAATAATTTGGAATTTTTTTTTTGTTTTGTAATGTGATCTAATTACTTTCACTGTGAAATGCTAATATTTTTTTAACTGCAATCGTTTAATTTTAAAATTATTAGAACAGAATATAAATTATTATTTTATAAAATTATGTGCTTAGGACATGATTTATTTAATTGTTTCTGTCCCTTATCCCAGTACCGAATTATATATTTTAATTCATTTATTTCTAGGATCGGGATTATAAATTTGTTTTTGTTTTGCTTATTTACTTACCATGTCTATATATGCATATTCATTCCTCTTGTACGATATTAAATAAATGTCATATACCATTCTGCACGGCTTCCATTTTTTTTCTAATTTATCAATCATGGGTTTTGTGTATTAGGGACGATTTATTATTAATCACTAACTAGTGGCAATATCTTTATTATTATTTAAATATCCTTATACTTCCAATGCTGTTAAATTAATGTTTTAATAAATATACACGTATATGTATATTTATGCTTACATAAGGATACCATGGTATTGATAGCATTTACTGAAAGCAAATGGGTCTGACTCTTGACTACATTATGTATATATTAGCCAATAAACTATCCATCTGAGTTGATTTTTTTCGTCCGAGGGAAGTTAGAACATTGATTCGGGTGCTGGAGGTATATTTAATATTGGAGCCTGAACCCAGAGTTCAAACAGGAAGTGTCCCGGAGCGGAATAAGCGGAAATGGGAAATGATTGGAACTCGAGTTCCCGCAATATGTGAGCTGGATTGAATCTAAGCCAGAGTTTTAATCGCAGCTGGATAAAACTAGCATTGCCTATAGGACATTGGTGGACATCTGCCAATCTTCCTTCCTGCCTTTGAGATACTCGTTAATCAAAGCCTCACCTTTATATATATATCGAGATAGGAAATCTGATTCACACTACAACTACCGACGTGCGTATTTACGAGTTTAGAGTTCTCAATCATGGTCACTTGCCCAATCATTCTTGTAACAGATTTTGCACTGGGGAAATCAGCTTTCGAGGTTTTTTTCCCCCACCTCTGCCCCCTCTGTACCTTTGGGTTTCCCCATACCAGCAGTCTCCAATTAATAAGAGATATAAAATTTTGAATAGATAAATTGGGCCAGGTAACTTAGCCTAGCTCACCGAGCAAAGTGCAATATTTGAGAGATTTAGTTTAAGTCCGAAAAGTCCTTGGGGAACCCGCATCCGCAACTCCTTTGCCTCTATTCAGAGAAGTGGCAGCAAGAGCCTAACTAACTAGCCTACATACCTAAAGCCTAAATACTAACCTAAACTCACATAAACAATACATATATACGTATAATTTACAAATAAATACATTTTTAGCAGATTTCCCTTAAGGGAAATCAGCTATTGAGGTCGTACTCATGACGCGATTTTCGAAAAAATATATATATATATATATTTGTCTGTTAACACTCTAGCGGTCGCAATTTTTGTTTAAACGTCACCAAACTCGGAATTTAATTGTTTTATGTAAAAAGGAAGATCAAGTTAACGGGTGAAATCGGACCAGTGGGAGGGGGAGTTTAGAGGGGGATTTTCGAACATTCAAAATATCTCCGTTACTATACGTCGGATAGAAATATTGTATAGAACCAATCTTATTTCAAATTAAATGTACTATAATTATTGGCATATGCATTTATTCTCTATCTTGAATATTATGCGAGATATTTGCTTTTGTATTCTGCGTGTTGTTCGGACTTTCCGCCGAGAGCTCTGGCGGCCGTTTCCCTAACTATTCGTCCCTCGTGAATAGGTTTAGAAGGTAGGTTAACTGTTTTTTTGGGCTAGAGACTACTGTGTTAATATGCACTAAATAATGTTTTAGGTTTAGAGTTTTCTTACTACTACAGTTGATATTAGGCAGATTTCTCTATTGTAAAACTTCACGTGGGAAATCTGCTTAGTTTACGCAGCCCCTGCGTGACGGACTTTTTACATCGTTTTTGGGTCTGAAAATCTATCTGCGTCGTTTACCAACATATGGTAACTCTCAGGAGGCCAGTTCACAAATGAGAAAGCACTCATTAGGTGAATACGCTCGGCGTTGAAACGCGGACATTGGAGGATCACATGGTCAGCCGTATCCAACTCGCCACACGAGCACAATGGGGATTCCTTTCTTTTGAAGGAGTAAAAGTAGTAGTAGTTATCAACGTGACAGAATCTCCACAGATCCTGCCTAGGATATGAAAAAAATCCATCTAGCAGGAGCTGCGTAAACTTAGCAGATTTCCTAAAATGTGGCATGACAAACGAATGAACTCATCTCACCATATATTCTCCTTTTGAAATTAAAATTCCGACCATTAGACATAGGCGGCATAAAACATTTTAATAACTTCATCACAGAACGTATATGACTATATCTCATTCAGTAAAGATCTGTTGAAAAATAGCATTGGGTATGTAAGGTTTCCCACGTGATGTTATTACAATAGAGAAATCTGCCTAATAACAAGTTTTGGAGTAAGAAACCACTCCACCTATTTGACACGAGGGACGAATAGTTACGAAAACGGCCGCCAGACCTCTCGGCGAAACAAAATTCGGGGCACCCGGCCACTGCTGCCGCTCACATGCAGAATACAACCCCCACTACCTCAGTTAATATTTAAGATTTAAAATAAATGTTTAGAACAATATTTAAAGGAAATTTAATTTGCAATAAGATTGATTCTGTAGAATATTTCGATCCGACGTAGATTTACTTAGATATTTCGAAGTTTCGAAAATCCTCCCCTCTAAACCCCCCCCCCCATTGGTCCGATTTCATGAGTTAACGAACTAGATCTTATCTCTCATAAAACGACGAAATATCGAGTTTCGTAACGATTAAACAAAAATTGCGACCGCCAATCGGTAAAAGACAAATATATTGCAATATATTTATATATATATATATATATAAATATATATATATACACAATTTTGGAAGCAATTAATTTGCCTCATCTACTAGGGACCAGAAGGGTGGATGACATTTGATGAACAATTATGAAAATCAAGTCATGAGTGGGACCTCAATAGCTGATTTCCCTTAACGGAAATCTGCTAAAACGTTGTTCCTAGGGTTCGTGGTAGAAAAAACACACAAGTTTCAGAGTTTTCTCACGGCACCATTTAGCTGCGCCCGACGCACAGGGTTAATTATTCTAATACTCACAGTATTCACTGATAACTTCACTTCTTATTGCAAAGTTCAATAACTCACGATCACTGAAGTTCACAAAAACACGGCACTGCACTTTTCTTTACATGAAACACTTTACCGCACTGCTTCTAAAACGAATTGTTGACTACAGCTGTGCTGTTATTCACTTGAAGAGAACTGAGAAGAAACTAAACTCTCTTCTTTTTTTTTAATCTGATGCTCAGTAAATTTAGTTGTGCTGTGGTCTTGTAGCCAGGTGACTATGTGTTGTGAGCAAGGATAGATCCCTTATGCTGAGACCAAAGCTTAATTTGAAGGGGGTTTTGACAGAAGTTTTTATTTGGTAGTTTGAGAAGGTTGTGGTTTAGGTGGTGGCGGGGAAGGTCGACAGCTGGATTGTAAGGATAGCATGAAAAGGAAAGAAGGCAAATAGGAGGAAAGGAGGAGGAAGAAAGAAAAGATTACAGCCGCCATATGTACAATATATACAAACTTATACTAAAACCTAATCTAGACTTATCTAATGGGGAGGGGGTTCGCTAGACCAAAGGAACTTCTGGGGGCTCTGCTAAATCTAAACTACTAAAACTAATACTTTCTTGAAGTGAAAACTTCTTTAGGCACGTTGTGCACCCCGTAAGGAAGCATTTGCGGGAGAGGAAAAAAGTATGAAATCGCGACACCGCCACCGCCACCGCTAGTACTATTTTTATACTCAGGTCATTCACCCAGACACCTCTCTGCCTTCTGCTTCAAGGTCACCCACTTCCACTCTCGTGAACCACTTCCACTCTCGTCTTTTGAAGTGAAAACTTCTTTAGACACGTTGTGCACCCCGTAAGGAAGCATTTGCGGGAGAGGAAAAAAAAATAAGCAGTCAGGGGACTGCCGGTAGAAGTGAAAACTCCTTTAGCTTTGATCGCTCAATTTTGGCATTGCTGAGAAATTTTTTTTACGAAGTCTTATTTTAAAAATATTTTTAGTTATTTATCAATAAGTAACAGTTATGTTCTATTTTACATGAAAAAAAAAACACAAAGCAGTCAGGGGACGGCCGGTAGAAGTGAAAACTCCTTTAGCTTTGATCGCTCAATTTTGGCATTGCTGAGAAATTTTTGAAGTGAAAACTTCTTTAGGCACGTTGTGAACACCGTAAGGAAGCATTTGCGGGAGAGGAAATGTCCTAAACTAAAAACCGGTGAAATCGCGACATTGTATTGTTGCTGAAGGAGCTTAAAACGCCGAAGTTGAAATATTGTTCATAAGCTTATAAAAAATCCTCTGTACAGACGTTTTATAAAAGAATACTCGAAGGTGACACTGTCAGATCCGAATGCGAAAGCATTTACAGAAATTAAAACAGAAATAGATAGACTAATGTATTTCACAAGAGTTATAAAATCTGACTTTCGAAAAAATGGACATTACATTAGCTGTATTTAGAGTGATCCTGTCCACACGAAGGTCCTGATACGTGTATATGTTGTATAGTATCAAATAGACATCATGGCATAAATAAGAAATTAGCAGCTTTATATACATGGTGATGATAATTAACTTGAATACCTGTATTATCGTCTTTGATAGATCGTCCGTTCATATCCTTCAACAGGTATGCATGAGGAAGTGTGTCCTGAATTCTGGTTACTTTAAAAATCTCTGCAGACCAATTTGGAGTATAAGACTTAGAAAACACACATTTTTGTTTAGATATTCTAACAAAATCATTGACTGAAACGTTTTGCGCGGAAGAGGAATATGACTTTTGGGCTTAATGGGAATGTATTTATGCAGTCTTATTAATAAAACGTCAATTTTTTGAAGTGAAAACTTCTTTAGGCACGTTGTGCACCCCGTAAGGAAGCATTTGCGGGAGAGGAAAAAAGTATGAAATCGCGACACCGCCACTGCTAGTACTCAACTCAAAGCTAAAGGAGCTTCTTTTCTTCATAACTCCTGAACCAAATTAGCTAGAGTTTTCGTTCGCATACCATTTTAAAGAGGACAAAACCAGCATCATTTCGTTTACAGATACTATATATCTACCATTTTTACTTTCATAGATATTTTAATCCGAATTTTAAATAAATTCGAATATTTAAATAAATTCCGATATTTAAATAAATTCGAATCAAAACTGTTTGTATCCTACTTTAGCTACCATATACCGATTGTATCAGTTTTAGAAATTGGTGATGATGCTGGCAGTGATGATGGTGTAAGAGTTGTTGAAATTATGGATAGAAATTGATTTTTCTGAGTGTACTTAACTTATTTTTGTAAAGCATTTGTAATAATTCTGAAATGTAATTTTTTTCTTTTATGTAAAATAACTGAAATAATTATGTATAGTATTTTATATTGATTAAATTCTTCGTAAAAAAAATTTCTCAGCAATGCCAAAATTGAGCGATCAAAGCTAAAGGAGTTTTCACTTCTACCGGCAGTCCCCTGAATGCTTATTTTTTTTTTATGTGGTCTTATTTACATTATGTAGGTACATTGACATTTGGGTGTGAATTTTCGCCTCCAAGTACTAGGGTGGTAGATCGGCAATCCGGACGACATCGACAAGCGGCGAATCATCGGCCATTTGCCAATTAATTCACCGGTTGCCTGAGAGGTGGGAGATTGTTGTTGAGTGAGTTGTCGAGGTGTTGTAGGGAGTCGTGAAATTTGATGTGGCGTCGTGAAATAGGAGGTGGGTTCGAGTTTTAGTGTGGGGTGTATATAAACTCTCAGGGAGAGCTGGACCCCTTTTATAGCCAGGCGGATAAGACTAAAGAGAATCAATTATCTTATTTGTAAATAAACTTTGATTAACTCTGTTTAATATTTTTAATCTACAACTTTTAGCAACAATATATTTGCTTATTGTTAAAGTGTGGTGACTAAATGTTTAGTTTAACGAAAAGATAATCAACTTCTACTCATTTATGACATACATATAATAGGTATTAATTAAATATTTTAGCTTGCCCTTTTGCTAGATTTTAGCCGATTCCGAACTCGCATAATTATACAGTTTACATTTACAAGATATTGCATAATACTCATACCTTCCACATTAACAGACAAATAATATATATATATATATATATATATATATATATATATATATATATATATATATATAATTTGGAACGGACGTCGGACGGAAATAAATGATTTGAGTGGTACCAGACAAATGCGCATATATTCATATAAAAAGAAGATTATTAGTCTTAAAAGAAAAAGAGAAAAGAATAAATGAATATCTATAAATATTTTAAGTATTGTAGTTGTATCAGCTATAATAAGTATTCAATCGATTAATTGTATCAAAAGCATGTTCTGCCAATATTTTAAAAGCATTATTATATTTTAAAAATAACTTGTCTTCTTCTATTGGAAATTTTCCTTTTTTTTTTTTGTTCTATGTCTTGTTTTAGTTTTTGTCGGTCGTTAGTCAGTAGTCTGTAATCGTATATTAAGTGTTGACTTGTTTGTGGAGTTGAGTAATCACAGGGGCAAGTATTGTTGTCTTTTATGTTAAATCGTTGGTAGTAAGAATTTAGTGTACCATGTCCTGTTACTAATTGTGTAATGTAAAAGTCTGTCTGTATGTATTTGCTGTTGAAATATGTGTTAATGTTTGGAATGAAAAGTTTTAAATGTTGTCCTTTATTAGTTACAGTCCATTATTGTTGCCACTTTCCAGTTAGATGAGTTTTTAACATATATTTTACGTGGGCTTTGGAGATTTTATTGTAATATTCTGGTAATTGGGAATCCTTTGAAACAGACTTAGCAGCTCTATCGGCCAATTCATTTCCAAAATTATCAGAATGTGCTTTAACCCATGAAAAATATATGTTAATATGATTTAATTCTGCTATAAGTTCTCTGATTTGTGTTGTTAACGGGTCATAGGTTGTACGGTTCTGTAGTTTTTGTATCGTTACTTTACTGTCGGTGTATATACAAAGTGTATTATGTTGTGTATGTTCAGTTTGTATTTTTTGTAAGGTTTTCAGTATAGTGTATTGTTCTGGTTATATATATATATATATATATATATATATATATATATATATATATATATATATATATAATTTTTTGATGTCTCATTTGCATGTGTGTGTTCATCGGAAAATCGATCATAGGATCGATCGATGGACATTTGAAGAAATGTTTTGGAAATCTCATCTTAACTACGACCTCAATAGCCGATTTCCCTTAAGGGAAATCTACTTAAAACCTGTGTTTCATTCTCATAAATTTAAAATTGTAAAAGTACCCCCCCTTAAAAAAATTGTATGTGATTTACTTAAAAACTCGGCAATTCAAATTTTAACGGACTCCATTATTATTATATATTATTGTTATCTCATAGGTGTAATCTTATTTTTATTTATTTCTTGTTAATAGGCACTGAACCCGCAAGAGCTATTGGTGCTTAGGTGGCTACAAACTCCATACTTTACTATCACCAACAAATTGAAATATTAAATTGAATGAAACCTGATATAAAATAAACTACTTCATTACTAACTCACTGAACTTATAATACAGTTAGATTTTTAACCCCATAAAATAAATTTCTTTAGACCATTAAGACTGGTGGCACTGTTGCATTTAATCCTTGAAAATATATTTCGTATATAATACATACCCGGGGCTGAGGTTAGCCATGTGAGTTAAAGCGTTGACCTTTATCTCACATGTCAAACCTAGAGTGGCGAGTTCGATTCTCGCCTGGGCAAAGGAAATTATTCAGTGACGAAATTCATTAAATAACATCCTAAAATCCCACCCTGGGTAGAAAAGGGTGGTAACCTGTAGATTACCCGTCCCGATTAGCCTTAGCTGCAAAAAGTGGACGTTAATAAATAATAATAATAATACATACCCATGTATATATATGCATAATCTGATGGTAGTAATGTCTGTTGCCATAAATACGATGCAGCTACTAAGCAGCAAATTGGATGTGATAAATGCACAATACAGGACATAGTTGTGCTGAAGAAAATGCATTTAGTAATATCTTAACTATGTAACATTAGTGTGGCTACCAGGACATCAGAATATTGGACGAAGCACTGAAGTTGACATGCTCGCAAAACTAACGACAAAAAACACCAATACTGATATTAAAAAAATAACATCTGACGACCTACAAAACTACATTAAAACTAACATACTCCAAGAATGGCAACATGACTGGTTACTAACAGACAACAAACTGAGACAAATTAAAACTACAGTTAAAACATGGAGTGACAAATTTGAGGTATTTACACGGAGAGACGAAGTAGTCCTTACGAGACTACGTATAGGTCATTCTTTCCTTACCCATGGTTACCTATTTCAAAAGAAAAGAATGCCTAACTGCAATGTGTGTAATGCTCCGCTTACAATAAAACACATACTAACAGACTGCAAAAGACGTGACCATCTAAAGATCCCTCATGACTTACACGACTTACTTACTGAAGGTAGCCCACACATACCCACAATACTCCAACATTTACATGATATTAACATATACTCACAAATTTAGAATTGTTACATCTTAAAATCCTTTTTAATCCTTCTTAAATTAAATATTTTAAATTCCAGCTAAACCGTTTTACTGTATGTTTATGTGTGTGTATGTGCGCGCGCGCGTGTGTGTGTGTGTATTTGCGCGTGTGTTTGTGTGTGCGTGCGTGTGAGTGTATGTGCCTGCACGCGTGTGTGTACGTGTGCATGCGAGAGTGAGTGTGTATGCATGTTTGTATGTGTGATAAAGAAAGTGAGAGCATATGATTGTAAATATTTTAGGAGTTAGAAATCTTCATTTTATTTACATACTAATTTATATTTATTTGATTTTAGTTTAGTTTTTATCCATTGAAATTATATAATTGTTTACGTAATTTTATTAGTCTTTACAGTTTTTGTTTTTAAACTTAATGTTTTGTTTTTGTTTATTTATTTTATTTGTTATTTTGTGTTTATTGTTGTTTTTCGTTGTTTGGTTATTTGATTTCGTTCTATTATTTAGTTGAGTTTTATTTAGTTGTGTTTCGTTATATTGTTGCGTTCTGTTATTTGTTTGCGTTCTTATTTTGTATTATTTAATTTTTTCTTGTTTCTATTTTCATTTGTATTTTGTTTATATAAATTGTTTTTGTTGTTTTTTATGAGCAATATCGCCTCGCTGCGAACGCTCCAAAATAAATAAATGACAACCATCTTATGGCTAATATTTTCAAAGTTTCAATACTTTAGTAAGTAGGCTTTTGAATTTCATTTTTATTGATTTTACTTGAGCCGGTAGTTGGAGTTTTGAAGTGTAAGTCTCTGGAGGTTATTTGGAACAGGTCTCATTTGGGTAAAAGGTTCTCCCGAGAGCTACTACCCATCTCCATCTTCTTTTGTAGCGCCATCTCTTTGATGGAACAAATCCTTTTTATCATCGGAATTCTGCAAAACAGAAGCCCAATTAAGATTTTTTTTTTGTTCCTCTTCTCTTTCCATCTTTCATCCTTTTGTTCTGTGAATTTTAATCGTTGAGAGTTAATTAATTTCGAGGGCTTAACTCTGACAAAAGGGGTTGCGAACATGGTTGCCGCCGTGTTTCAGATTATTGAAGAAGTATACAAGTACTTGAGCATTACTAATTACATGGTTTTCTCTCTTCAACAATGGCTCTTAACATTTCTATCTTTCAGTACATACATTCAGAGCCATATATACTTGAAATTAAACATATATTTGTTTATATTATATTGAAATTATATGAAGGGCATAAGGAAAAAACGACCAAAGTCATTAAAATCGTCTTTTCAACTTTCCGCTTTGTTACGAGTATATAACATGACCAAGGCTGTGAAAGATAACTCATTGACTATAACGAAAAAAAGTAAGATACGCAGCGGCTGCGTAAACTAAGAAGATTTCCTACTTGTTTTCATTAAACATTTACTGTGAGGGATACATGCAAATGCGTAGTGCTATGACGTCATCACTTTTGATTTTTAGGTCCTGAATCGAAAATATTTATTCCTTCTATACCATACTAGATACTTAACTGCTTCATTGCGCACTAAAGACCGAATTAGCTATTGGCTGAAATCGGGGTCGGGGTAGGGGTAAGAGTGGGGGAATTTCGAAAATTCAAAATACCGCCGTTATAATGATGCGAATCGCAAAATGTTATTAATCCAATCTTGTTATGCTATACATGTTCTACTATTGTTATTCTAAGCATTGTTTTCGTAACTTAACTATTAAGCGAGTTATTAGCACTTTATTGTTTTCTACCTTCATTAACTCCCCCCCCCCCCAGAAACCTTTTATTTAGCGGTTTTATACAAAGAAATAGAGAATTGGATGAAGTGTCTTATAGCAGTACGTGGAAAATCTGCTTAGTTTACGCAGCCCTGCGCGACAGACTTTTAGCAGATTTGCCTATTGGTAAATCAGCTATTGAGGTCGTATACATGACGCGATTTTCCAAATGTTTCTTCAAATGTCCATTGATCCTATCTAGGAGATGACGAAAATGAGGTCCGTTCAAAACTGTATCTATCTATATATATACGTAGGTGAATCAAATGAAAACCTTAAAAGTGCTGTAAAGTTCCGATCAGCAGGAAAACTCTTGCTGACTCTCTTCTGGGATGTAAACGGAGTAGTTTTGGAGCATTACATGGACAGGGGAATGACAGTAAACAGTACTTCTTATTCAAATCTCTTGAAAAATCAACATCAGGAGTAAACGGCGAGGACTCCTCACTTCAGGTGTGTTGTTACAGCATGACAACGCCCGACCACTCTCGGTTCAAACTATCCAGGATATCAAATTTGAATGCCTCATTCACCCACCTTATTCTCCAGACCTCGCCCCTAGTGACTTTCATGTGTTCGGAAAGCTTAAAGATGCAATGGGAGGCAAGCATTTCCAAAGTGATGAAGAAGTGAAAACTGTGGTGCACGAGTGGCTACAGGCACAACCAAAAGAATTCTTCAAACTTGGTATTCATGCGCTTCCAAAGTGGTGGAACACTTTCATAACACAACAAGGAGACTATGTAGAAAAATGATAAAAGTTTTACTTAGTTGTCAAAACAAATAATTTATATCACTTTTAAGGTTTTCATTTGATTCACCCTCGTATCTATAGATCAAGGTCAAGTTCGTTAACGGTGGAAATCGGACCAAGGGAGAGGGTGGGTTTAGGGGGGGAGAATATTGAAAATTCGAAATATTTCCTTTACTATACGTTGGATCGAAAAAATGTATAAAATCAATCTTATTGCAAATTAAATGTACTGTAAATATTGTTACACACATTTATTCACTATCTTGAATATTAACCGAAATATTTGCATTTTTCCGTTTTCAGCCTTCAGCAAGCCCCCACTTCAACTCATATTACATAAACAATAGTCGGGTATGTAATAAACTACATCATTCGAAACTAAATGCCAAATGTTGTTTTTAAGAGACATTTATTATACGATATACTCGTATATATGCTCTGGCGACCCCCCCCTTCTTAAGTTTTTTGACAACTTAGATTTGATTGATTGATATAAAAATGATTCTGTTCATTATAAATTACAGTAATAGATATAGTAAATGTTTTTTAATCAAATTTATATATATATATATATATTCAGATATAAAAAGGAAGATCAAGTTCGTTAATGGCAGAAATTAGACCAGTCTGAGGGAGGGATTTTGAAAATTCGAAATACCTCCGTTACTATAAAGCGGATCAAAAATTTTTATAAAACCAATCTTATTGCAAATTAAATGATCTATAAATAATGTCTTGTACATATTTTCTGTATCATGAATATTAACCGAGATATTTGGATTTTATAGTTTTCAACCTTCAGCAAACCCCCACTTCTACTCATATTAAACTAAACACATAAGTGATAAGTGACCAGTAATAAACCACATTATTTGAACATTAAATACCAAATATTGTGTTCAAGAGACCTTTATTATAGGGTATACATGCAAATATGTTCTGATGACCCTACCCCCGCCGTCTTAATTTTTTTGACGACTTAAATTTGATTGATTTAGATAAAAATTATTCTCTGGAATATGCTGGATGGTAGAGGAACAAATGTATAAGGATCAATAAGAAGGCCAAGTCCTCTTGGCGAGAGTCGCCCGGCAGTCATGGTCCAGGCAACGCAGCTTTAATCAGCAGGCACTGAGGATGGAGCGTTGACTCCGAAAGTGCACTCTGCATTATATTAAAAACCAGTAGAGGACTTGGCCTTCTTATTGATCCTTATAAAAATTATTCTGTACATTATAAATTTCAGTAATAGGTATAGTAAGTAGTTTTCAATCATATTAATACGCTATATTCAGATGTATTACAGTAATTGTTTTTCTTTCCGTTAAGAAATTGGCAGAACTGTTTGTTTACATTTCAGATGCTTTCTTTCGGGAGGTTTCTTATTATCGTTTGTATTTTTAACTTAATATTCTCGCTGGTGTTTTGTTACCGGTATGTAGATTTATTTATTGTTAAGTTCACCCGGAAATCTGCTTAGTTTACGCAGCCACTGCGACTAGAACTTTTTTGTGTTCAGCCTTTCTGTAATGGTCTACTCCTGATAACTGGATTTGCAATTAATGCCACTATATCACTAGGTATTTCATTTGCAAGCTACATTTCATAATGTGTGATGATGTAATCAGTGTGTCATTCCAGGCCTTGGGAAATGCGCTAAGTTTACAACGCCTCTGCGTGACTGACATTTATAGAATTAATTAGGTTTTTTGTATTAGAATATGAATATTAGTTTATGTTTCAATTGAAAAACTTTAAAACATTATTTACAAAAATTAAGAAATCATTACTTCTGAACTCCCAAAGTCCTTAAATAATAAGTTGCTAAAATATCTTAATACAATTACTCGAGAAACTTAATATTCTCCTTCCAGTAGTAATTTTCTTCAATTAATGTTTTATTTTCCGTAAATAAACTTTATGAAGTCATTTAAATTACAAGTGATGGAATATCTGACGTAGTTATTTCTCATGGTAAAATTTGTTAAATAAGGTGCCAAGTTGTTTCTAAGAGTTTTCGCTCTAATAAACATTTTCAATCTTATCAAACTTTTGGAAAATAAACTGATGTTCCTGATAAATTTCCAAAGCGTTAGAAGTTTTTGTCAAGTTCCTGTTATTATCTTAGATGGTTTGTTGGGTTTTATTAAGCTATGCTTTTCTCAATGTTGTGCTACAAATCTTATTAGCAGATTTCCCTTGGGGAAAATCTCTATTAGCAGATCTCCCTTAAGGGATATCAGCTATTGAGGTTGTACTCATGACGGAATTTTCCGAGATTTTTCTTCAAATGTCCATCGATCCTACCTAGTAGATGACGAAAATGAAGTTCGTTCAAAACTGTACATATATATATATATATATATATATATATATATATATATATATATATATATTTGTCTGTTACCGCTCTAGCGGTCGCAATTTTTGTTTGATCGTTACCAAACTCGATATGTAGTCGTTTTATGTAAAAAGAAAGATCAAGTTCGTTAACGGCTGAAATCGGACCAGTGGGAGGGGGGTTTAGAGGGGAGGAAAATTCGTAATATCTACGTTACTATACGCAGGATCGAAAAATATTACAGAATCAATCTTATTGAAAATTAAATTTACTATAAATATTGTCTATACATTCATTCTGTATCTTGAATATTAACTGAGATATTTGTATTCTGCGTGTTCTCGGCAGCAGTTTTCGTAACTATTCGTCCCTCGTGAATAGGTTTAGAGGTTTCTTACTACAACAGTTGTTATTAGGCCGATTTCTCTATTGTGAAACTTCACGTGGGAAATCTGCTTAGTTTACGCAGCCCCTTCGTGACGGACTTTTGTTGTGTGGGTTTAGAGGGGGAAAAATTCAAAAATGTTAAATATCTGCTTTGCTATGTGTCGGATCGAAAAATTGTAAAGGGCCAGTCTTATTGCAAATATAATTTTCTACAAATTTTGTTATATACATGTTTTCTGTATATTGAATATTAACCGAAATTTTTCCTTATTTCACTTTTGGCTTACAGTAAACCCTCGCTTCTACTCTTGTCATATTCCACTTCATTCCAAGGTTAATTACCACATTTTAGCAGATTTCCCTTAAGGGAAATCAGCTATTGAGGTCGTACTTATGACGCAAGTTTCGAAAAATTTCTTCAAATGTCCATCGATCTTACCCAGGAGATGACAAAAATGAGGTCCGTTCAAAATTATATATATATATATATATATATATATATATATATATATATATTTGTCTGTTAACGCTCTAGCGGTCGCAATTTTTGTTTGATCGTTACCAAACTCGGAATTTAATCGTTTTATGTAAAAAGGAAGATCAAGTTCGTTAATGGCTGAAATCGAACCAGTGGGAGGGGGGGTTAGAGGAGGGGATTTTTGAAAATTCAAAATATCTCCGTTATTATGCGTCGGATCGAAAAATTGTATAAAATAAATCTTATTGCAAATGAAATTTACTATAAATATTGTTCTATACATTTTTTCGGTATCTTGAATATTAACCGAGATATTTGCATTTGTATTCTGCGTGTGGTCGCCTATGTTCGGACTTTCCGCCGAGAGCTCTGGTGGCCGTTTCCATAACTATTCGTCCCTCGTGAATAGTTTTAGAGGTTAGGTTAACTGTTTTTTGGGGCTAGAAACTACTGTGTTACTACGCCCTAAATAATGTTTTAGGTTTAGAGGTTTCTTACTACTACAGTTGTTATTAGGCAGATTTCTCTATTGCAAAACCACGTGGGAAATCTGCTTAGTTTACGCAGCGCCTGCGTGACGGACTTTTGTTTTCATTGAACTGTTAGGAATTGATGATGACGCTATCAATTATGATTTTTCGCTCTTCACTCTAAAATGTTTAATCGATCTATCTTGCATACTCGATATTGAGCCGTTTCTGTCAACACTAAATATTACATTTGACAATGGCTTAAATCGGATCTGGAACTGTGGTGGTTCAGAGAGGGGAGATCAGAAAGTTCCAAATGTCTCCGTTATAATGATCACAAAATGCTATTGGACAAATCTTGTTAAACTTTTAATTTCTACAATTGTTGCGGTAGGCATATTTTTGCATCTCAAGTTTTAAATGAGTTATTCGTACTTTCATGTCTTCTGCTTTCAGTAACCCCTCCTTCTCTTGTACTTGTCGTTTCTTTTTACATATAAATAGAGAATGCGTTGTGAGATGAGATGACAAGGGTGTTATATGTTATACCAGCCCTTGATAAATCAGCTAACTTTACGCAACCTCTGTGTGGCGGAGGTTTGTTAAAATGTTTGAGTTTCCTGGAGATTACACCAATGACTACTATCGACAAACGTGCAAATTCAGCCCCAATAGCTGATTTCCCTTAAGTAATACTCCCTCAATAAGGAGTAACCGAGGAGATAAGGGAGGGAAACTGGCACTCACCGCATCAAAGGAATGTCAGCAGGCTTGTAGCTAGCTGTCTGACTGCAGACTGATTCAGAGATTGGAAGCAGAATCTAGAGGGAACTACATCTGTACAGCTGTATTTAAATTATTAGAATAGCTCAGCTGATCAATTTTAATCTCTACCCCCCAACCTTCTTTACATTCATCTCACAGCCGTTAGACATACTGTGTTGGCCTCATAATCCAAGGTTATATTGATCCTTTTTTCATGCGTCCTGTTTAAATGTTGGCGTGAAGTACTATAAATATCCCTTTTAATTATTCCCTAAAATGCCCATGCATCTTACTCAGGAGATGACGAAAATGAAGTTCATTTAATATATATATATATATATATATACGTAGTAAGGTCCATAAGTTTCCGGCCTGTCCTGCTTCACTCCTTCAAACGTGCCGGGAGCTGCACGCCTATGCAGGTCCATCCTGCTCACTCCATACTTCCTCAGTCTTGTCAGTCAGTGTCTAGCCTTAAAGTAAACTCCCCATTTTCACAATGTTTAAACTCGAGTACCGTGCGGTAATTAAATTCGTTTGTAAAGAGGGTCTTACTCCTGCGCAAATTAAAGATTGTGTATACAGGCAGTCCTCCCCCTCGTATTCCACAGTGAAAGAATGGGCAAAATTATTTAAGTTAGGGAGAGAAAGTTTAGAAGACGACCCACGTCCCGGTCGCCCACTGGAAGCTGTCACTTCTGAAACAATCCAACTTGTGGAATCTGAATTGCTGTCTGACCGACGACTGAAAACCAAGGAAAAGGAGCGAGGTTGGGGCTTTCAAAAACAAGTGTTTTGAGGATCATCAAAGAACATTTGCATATGAACAAGGTTAGTGCAAGATGGATTCCAAAAATTCTTTCAGCTCATCAAAAACAGGAACGAGTTCACTGCTGCAATGAATTCTTACGCGAGTATGGGGTTACGTATCAATTGTAACTGGGGATGAGACCATGGTTCTATATTATGACCCACTCAGCAAAAGAGAGTCCATGGAATGGAGAAGACCAGGAGAAGCGACTCCTTTAAAGGCAAAAGTCACGCAGTCAACAAAAAAGATAATGACCACAATTTTTTGAGACTGTAAAGGAATACTATTGATACATTTTAAAGAAAGGAATACCACAATGAATGGTGAGTATTATGCAGCCCTACTTCACCGGTTACAAGACGCCATTAAAGAGAAGAGGCGAGGGAAGTTAGGCAGAGGCGACCGCCTCCTTCACGACAATTCCCCTGTCCACACAGCATTGATTTCCAAGGCCATTTTTTTCATGGTATAGAAATGTTGCCAACGCGTTGTAATAAGTATATTGAACTTAGAGGAGAATATATTGAAAAACAGTTAAACCAGTTTTTTTCTTCCACCTTTCCTTCTATCCCAGGCCGGAAACTTTTGGACCATACCACTTATATATATATATATATATATATATATATATATATATATATATATATATATATATATAAGTGGTATTTACAGGCTACACCTAGTAATTGGTCTTGCGAACAGGTAAACCTGATTTTCACGAGACTGGACAAGGGGATATGAGGGTCACAAGGGCAAGCAGTGGTTTCCCATTGCCTTCTGCAGCAGGCCATCCAGCAATAAAGGCACCATGAGGAAAATTACACTCTCACCAGTAAAGGCACGAGTAAAGAAAGTTCTATTCGACGCCAGAGTTGTTAGATAGCCATCCCTCGGTAGCCTGCAGCCTGCATCAGCTCACTAATGATGGATTATTAGCCAGTATGAGTATGCAGACTACAACTTTAATCTACCCTCCAGTCTTGCTCCACACTCACATTTTGTAAGTTAAACAAGGAGAGTTGTAAATAAATATATATATATATATATATATATATATATATATATATATATATATATATATATAGGAAATTGCGCTGTTAATTCTTGAAATATCAATTGACTGAAACTAGTAGATGACGAAAATGAGGATATTTGTCTGTTAACGCTCTAGCTGTCACAATTTTTGTCTAATGGTTACCAAGCTCGATATTTAATCGGGCCAGTTGGAAGGGGGGGGAGGTCTGGAGGGTAGCAGCGGCCATCTAGGATTTACAAAGACAACTGAAAATATTAAATTGCAGTTTCATTAGAAATAAGCTGTGATATTATAAACAATTTTATTCCATCCATAAATGCGAAATATTGTTTTCCAGAGACCTTTATTATTTGAGATGCATGCAAATTCATTGTGGGATGTCTACGTGAAAATATTTATTTTTATATCTATAACTTAATTGATATTTAACTATTTCAGTTATTACTAAAGACCATATTTGATATTTGGTGAAATCAGATCAGGAATATAGTGGGTTGTGAGGGGGATTTGAAAATGCATAACATTTCTGTAACTATGAGTCAGTTCATAAATTTTTACAGAACCAATTGTGCTAAACCATTGAAGCTCTACAATTGTTCTTATATTCATCTTTTCGTGTAAGTCAAATATTAAACTAATGATTTATATTTTCTGGTTTTAGTCAGAGCTAGAAGTCGGAGAGGATTTCTAGTGTGTTTTACCAGCACGTGGGGAAAATGTTCTTAGTTCAAGCAATTTAGCCCTGCGTGAAGGAATTTACTTTAATTTACCGCCACTTTGTCCTACATAAGTGGACGAGCACGTAGTGCAAGATGTTCGGTGTTTCCAGGACTTACTCAGCTCATACACATCATCCTACACCTTAGTGAAAATATTTGATGTGGACTCTATTTCCTTCCATGATCTGTAATTAAATTTTTATTAATTATTTATTTATTGTAAAATTTCCCTTTAGGGAAACCTGCTAAAATGTCAGCGGGCAATTGATTGATGTGGGAGCCTATGACTAACTTCTCATTGTAATATAGAAATAACTATTTTATTAGAAATAATTATGATTTAAACAAATATCTATCTATGAGACATATTTCTCCGAAACAGTATGGTTAACTTTCTTAATCTTAAGATATTGCTCCAACAACTCGAGATTATGAGTTGCGGGAATGCAGGTAAACATGTTTACAACGTCAAAGGAGACAATATCCATCTATCAAGTCTGAGTGCTTATTAGATTTTCTTATCAGTTCAGTAGAACGTCTTACTTCGCCACTTCTTAATGTTTGATCAAGAAATTCAAGAAGTAAATGACTGTTGGGGCGTGCGGTTAGCTTTTGTGGTAATAATAAGTAAGCATTAGACTGAAATAAAATTATTAAAGAGATAATTTCCTCACCTTGATTATACCTAAGTGTTTACTATTCTTGTGGAAAGATGAGGGTGAATAATACATGTCACTATTTGAGTTCTCCAAAGAATCAAGTATATATTGAATAAGTAGCATATAATAAACTTTATAGTAAGGAAGCTAATTTTATACAACTTAAACCTTAAAATAATGCTAATTTAGGGACTAACCTTATATCTAATTGAAACAAACATTAACATTTATTGATATAGATGTTGAGAAAACAAAAGAAATTTAACTTAATAAAATACGACTGTACAACCTAGGTATAACACAATGGTTAGCCCTTTGTTTGTTAGTAACTTTAGCGGCAAGCCAAAAATATATGTATATACACAAAATAATGATCGACCGGTCTTATATTATGAGTACTCATTTAATTGTTTACGGAGATAATGCTAGCATTATAATAAGAAATAGGTACCTTCGGGAAACATATACTTTCCATGAAGTGGAGTTTTCTTCCTGTGTTGTTTTGTGTTCCCAATGAGATTCTTTTTTCTAGCGGATGAAAACTGGTTGCGGTGACCTTTATCTGCGATGCGGTGATCCTTATTTGACACTAGCGTTGCGGGAGATGAAAATTATTCCCCTTTTTGCGGAGCCATCCAACCCGTCCTTTTCACTCGGGCGATGGAAACCAACTGATGTAATGTAATGGCCGCTCAGATCTAGCGGGCGCTTGGGCCTGTAGGCCAGCACTGCAGTTTCCTCTCCTGACCACCGCCTACGTGATCTCCATATGTGCGGCGGGTTAGTGATCCAAGTAAGCGGGGGATTTTAAATTCAAAGACGACTGAACAATGACTTTGAAGTAAAACCGTAAAAAAAGTACAGCCCCGCTGTAGCTTTAAAATAATACATTGAACATTAACAAACAGTGCATCCGACCATTTATTTAAGTAAATACTTCAATAGGTTTCTGGTTCGTCAAATATACTCTTGCTGTTCATATGTAAACAATGTGAATACTGAAAAGAAAACAGTTACATCCTAAGAATATTAATTCAAAAATAAAAAAGCAAAACGAGAGATATCATTTACATTCTAAAATAAATACAGTGTTTGGAAAATACATGTTTTCAGCTCTGCGAATTCCCGGTAAACGTCGAATTTATATTATGTAGCAAGAGGGAAACGATTCGGACAAGTGAACATATCTTTGGATTGTGAATTACCATAGATAAATAATACTTTCTTCCGAAACCTCGCTCAATTAACCTCACAAAGAAGTGGCCCCCAACGTTTGAATCAAGAGTTCCCAGAATACTTTAAATTATAACTCATCCTTGAATCGTGTATTTCAAACTTAGAGAGAGGGTCTCATTAAAAGTTTCATTTGTAAACTTTAAACTCATTTTTTAATCTGTTTTCTTTCTTTTTTATTCTTATTATATTTTGTTTGGTCTAATTTTTGTCACAAACTTATTACTCTTATTTTAACACAAATTTCATATCTCTAAAATTTACATTAATATTTTGTTACCAGATTTCCCTTAAAAACAATCAGTTATTGAGGTTGTGTTCATGACGCGATTTTCGAAAGCATTCTACAAATTCCCAAGAGATGAAAAAAACGAGGTTCATTCTAAACTATATATATATATATATATAAATATATATATATATAGATATTTATATATATATATATATATATATATATATATATATATATATATATACTAGCTCAGATACCCGGCTTCGCTCGGGAATTCATTTGAGGCGCTGAATGGTGATGGTATTTTTTTTGGCAAGGCTTTACTTTGCGCAATATTATGACATTTACCCGTCCTAGTGTTTAGGGGTTACACCCGTCGTTGCTGTGGATTTGTTAATAATAAAATTATGTTTTTATGTAAGACTTCACTGTCCACCATAATGTCATATTTCCTGTTTCCTGTGCATTATGCCTAGATTTGAATTATTAAGGACAAAATATTAACATACATTTGAATTTATTCTTACCGGTGTTGTTACCTGGTAGTTCATATTGATAAGAATTGTTGAGAAAATTTCTCTAAATAACAAAATCAAAAACTTTTGTCATGTGCATATTTGCAGAAAACCCAATAGGAAACAAAATACCGCTATTTTTTATTTCAGACCTCCCTTACAATCCCCACTCCTGCCCGTCCGTAGAAATGTTGGTATAGCTTGTTATAATGAAAGCGTTAGTGCTAATACACGTACCAAGTTTTATTTATTTCGGTTGGGTCTTTTGTCCCAAATAAAATTGTTCACTTCCGCTATAGGTTTTGGCGTATATTACGTTTATAATTCGGTATAGGAAAAAAGTAATATAATATAATAACAAAAGTTACTCTACATTACAAAATGAACAACTTTTGTTATGTTCATATTTGCCGAAAAACCAATAGGAAACGAAATATTGCTATTTTTAAGTTCTGGCTTCCCTTATAACCCCCACTCCTGCCCGTCCCTAGAAATGTTGGTATGGCTTGTTATAATGAAATCGTAAGTGCTAATACATAAAACGAGTTTTATTTATTTCGGTTTGGCCTTTGGTCCAAATAAAATTGTTCACTTCCGCTATAGGTTTTAGCGTATATCTCGTTTATAATTCGGTTTACGAAAAAAGTGTATATAACAAACGTTACTCTAAATAACAAAATAAACAACTTTTGTTATGTTCATATTTGCCGAATAACCAATAGGAAACGAAATATCGCTATTTTTAATTTCTGGCTTCCCTTATAACCCCCACTCCTGTTCGTCTCAGAGGATATTAATATAGCCTAAAATCTAAATTGGGTTAGTAGTAATATACATACCAAGTTTCATAAAATTCGGTTCACCGGTTTATGCGTGAAAAGGTAACAAACAAACAAATAAACAAACAGACACCAAAGAAACAAAATGCAGTTATGGTGTCTATGACATGTGAAACGAAAAGTTATCGTGAAATTTGGCGAAAAAAATCAATGTACAGACAGAGGTTACAATTTTATATATATATATATATATATATATATATATATATATTGTTATATTCATTTATTCTCTATCTTGAATATTAACCGAAATATTTGCATCTTTTAATTTTCAGCCCCCACTTTTACTCATGTCACATAAACATTACTTTGTAGTATAATAAACCACTTCACCAAATACTGTTTCCAAGGGACCTTTATTATACGAGATATATGTAAATACATTCTGTTGTATGTACGTAAATATGTACGCGGGAGGTACATGCAAGCACATTCTTTTGGCGTACACGGGAGTGATTTTTGAGTGAACCTCCCAGAAATCTTAAGACTACGAAAACTCACTTCAAATATAAATATTCCTTCAAAAATGGGAAAGTTTTCAGTTTTAGGGGTTTGAAACTATTAATACTAATTTTTCGTTGATGGCCAGGCCCTGTAGATTACTTGGATTGAGAGAAACTAATAACACCAACTGGAGATTCTTCAATCCTAACATCTCTAATCAAGTTCTGCAGAGGAATTTCCTCATCTTGATTATAATACTCTGGTAATGAACTATTCTTCAAGCTCCAATTTCAAAGAGAAAGCCAACGAGAAAATATTTCTACTTTTATATATATATATATATATATATATATATATATATATATATATATATATACCGTATATCGATATATATAAGATATCGATTAGCGTATGTGTGAAATATCGATAATTTTAGCTTATAGTGATTGAAGGAGGTATTGGGTATTACATGAAATAATGACCCACTTCATTAGAAGCTTAGATACTGAATTTATATATATATATATATATATATATATATATATATATATATATATATATATATATATATATATATAAGGGGGATTAGCTATTGAGGTCGTACTCATGACGCGATTTTTGAAAATTTTCTTCAAATGTCCATCGATCCTACCCAGGAGATGACGAAAATGAGGTCCGTTCAAAATTATATATATATATGTGTGTGTGTGTGTCTGTTAACGCTCTAGCGGTCGCAATTTTTGTTTGATCGTTACGAAACTCGATATTTAACCGTTTTATGTAAAAAGACAGATCAAGTTCGTTAATGGCTGAAATCGGACCAGAGGGAGGGAGGGGGGTTTAGAGGGGGGTGTTTCGAAAATTGAAGATATCTGCGTTATTATTCATCGGATCCCTATTAACCGAGTTATATGGATTTGTATTGGGTGTGGTCGGCAGGAGTCGTCTATGTTCGGGACTTTCCGCCGAGAGCTAAGGCGGCAGTTTCCGTAACTTTTTGTCCCTCGTGAATAGGATTAGAGATTCCTTACTACTAATGTTGTTAGTAGGCAGATTTCTCTATAGTAAACTTCACGTGGGAAATCTGCTTAGTTTACGCAGCCCCCGCGTGACGGACTTTTTGTTTATGTAATGATTCGAATATCGAAGGCTACCAGGCGTGATCGAAAGAACTTTTAAAGTCCATCGTAACGATCACAATATTTTTCTTTCCTGTAGGATTCGTTCGAATTAAGTTAGTAATTCTGTATAGTGAGTCATCAGTACTTGTTTGGGGTGTGAGTCCGTGCTGATTTGTGTGTAATGGAGCATGTCTGGTTAGGTGAACAGAAAGCCTGGAAATAATAATTTTTTCCAGGATTTTGCCTCCAACTGGAATAATACTTTTTTATTATTATTATTTATTAACGTCCACTATTTACAATTCAGGCTAATTGGGACGGGTTATCTACAGGTTACCACCCTTTTCTAGCCAGAGTGGGATTTTAGGACGTTATTTAATGAATTTCGTCACTAAATAATTTCCTTTGCCCAGGTGGGAATCGAACTCGCCACTCTAGGTTTACCTCAACTAAGATAAAGCTCAACGCTTTAACTCGCATGGCTAACCTGAGCTGGAATAATACGAATCATTTGAGGTTATCTTTTATTTTTAACCTTCCACCATCAAAATGTTAATTGAATTTAAATATGTCATAATTTAATAATATTAACAATTTATGAACTACAATTCCTCTTCTATACGTTTATAGTAATTCGATAAATTACCTAAGTGTCTTTATTTCTACCCAAAGTGTCCTTAGTTCTCACCCAGATGCACACAATTTCTAACGGAACATGACCAGACAGGACATTATTTAACAAGATTTAAAATTCAAGACAATGACAAATGTACTTGTGACTTACAGACAACACAAACGTTTTTACATATACTTTATGACTGCACAACATTTAGTCAAAATAGATCAAACTTAATAATGAACATAATTTTAAAAGGAGGTAATTAGTTAGAACCACCTCATATTATATTTAACAAATATAACAAAGAACTTATAAAGTTTATCAAAGGTATAGATATGGACGTAGCAAAAATATATTAGAATGTGAAGTTGATTGTGAGGAATGGGAATCATAATTCAATTTACCTTACATAGACTCGCAAATTAATCATCGTTGAGTTTAAGTTTAACTTTAATTGATATACCTTTGTTCATATTGTATTTAGTTAATACTTTTCATTTCATTTATTGATTTTGTTTGTAATTATCATACTTATTTTAATATTGTATTTTTTTTTATTTCTTGAATATTTGAATAGACAGTTGATAAACAAATATATATAGTAAAATAATGATGTATTTAAACATAATAATACATGTAATATGCCATGTGGCAATGGAACATGTATTCGAATAAACAACTCCTCACAGAGTTACTATGAGGAGAAAAAAAGTCCGTCACGCAGGGTCTGCGTAAACTAAGCAGATTTCCCACGTGAAGTTTTACAATAGAGAAATTTCAGAATAGAGAGTCAAACAGTTACGGGAACGGCCCGAACTAGCTCTTGACGGAAACTCACGACTAGACCCGAAGTTAGCCGATCTCATCTCAGAAGCTGAAACCAGAAAAATGCAAATATCTCGGTTAATATTCAAGGTAGGGAATAAATGTATATAACATTATAAATGTATATTTATAGTACATTTAATTTTCATTAAGATTGATTTTATATAATTTTTCGATCCGATTTATAGTAACGGAGATATTTCGAATTTTCGAAAATCCTCCCCTCTGAACCCCCCCCCCTCCCATTGGTCCGATTTCAGCCATTAACGAACTAAGTCTTTATTTTTGCATAAAACGTTTAAATATCGAGTTTTGTAACGATCAAACGAAAATTGCGACCGCTAGAGCGTTAACAGACAAATATATATATATATATATATATATATATATATATATATATATATATATATATATATATATAATTTTGAACGGACCTAATTTTTCGATCCGATGTATAGTAACGGAGATATTTTGAATTTTCGTAAATCCCGCCCTCTAACCCCCCCCCCTCCCACTGGTCCGATTTCAGCCATTAACAAACTTAGTCTTTATTTTTGCATAAAACGTTTAAATATTGAGTTTGGTAACGATCAAACGAAAATTGCGACCACTAGAGCGTTAACAGACACACATATATATATATATATATATATATATATATATATATAATTTTGAACGGAGGACCTCATTTTCGTCATCTCCTGGGTAGGATCGATGGACATTTGAAGATATTTTTCGAAACTCGCGTCATGAGTACGACCTCAATAGCTGATTTCCCTTAAGGGAAATCTGCTAAAAAAAGTGTCTTTATTATTTTTTTTCTACAATAAATCCCTTGATGCGTTTTATATAAAGTAATTGTAGAGCTAATTATCCACTGCAAAACATGAATTCCAAATCATGTGTACATAGAACTATTATTCCAGATTTCGTGTGGAATGTCTTTTAGCAGATTTCCCTTCAGTGAAATCAGCTATTGAGGTCGTACTCATGAAGCGAGTTTTGAAAAATTTCCTCAAATGTCCATCGATCCTACCCAGGAGATGACGAAAATGAGGTCCGTTCAAAATTATATATATATATCTATATATATATATATATATATATATATATATATATATATATATATATATATATATATATCTATATATATATATTTGTCTGTTAACGCTCTAGCGGTCGCAATTTTTGTTTAATCGTTACCAAACTTCATATTTAAGCGTTTTACGTAAAAAGAGAGATCAAGTTCGTTAATGGCTGAAATCGGACCAGTGGGAGGGGGGGGTTTAGAGGGGGGGATTTTTGAAAATTCAAAATATCTCCGTTACTATACGTCGGATCGAAAAATATTATAGAATCAATCTTATTGCAAATTAAATTTACTATAAATATTGTTATATACATTTATTCTCTATCTTGAATATTAACTGAGATATTTGCATTTGTATTCTGCATGTGCTCGGCAGGCTATGTTCGGACTTTCCGCCGTGAGCTCTGGCGGCCGTTTTTGTAATTATTCGTCCCCTCTCGTGAATAGGTTTATAGGTTACTTACTACTACAGCTGTTATTAGGCAGATTTCTCTATTGTAAAACTTCACGTGGGAAATCTGCTTAGTTTACGCAGCCCCTGCGTGACGGACTTTTTAGTTTGACTCCTTTTATTTTATAAAAAAAAATAAAAGTTGAAAAATAATTTCAACTAAGCCATTTCTCATTTTCAAATCATGACTAAAGAATCGTTTGCTCAAGAAAATCCACTGAGAACGGTAATGTATTCACATAAAATAAATGGGAAAAATAATGATATTCATAATATTACTTCCGTTTAATGCCAGCCTAAATTGAAAGTCTAAATTGCTGCAATTTTCTTTCATCTCTTGAAATGTAATTGTTCATCATTTGTAATTGTTTTCCATGACATGGTTTTGGATAAAAATTGTTTTAGTGGATTTTCTTGAAGGAAAAGATGTACTTGTGACGCCATTTTCGAATTATTTCCTCCAAAGGAAAATCGATTCTACCTAGGAATAACGAAAATGAGGTTCGTCTAAATTTTATATATATATATATATATATATATATATATATATATATACTAGCTAAGGTGTCCGGCTTTGCCTGGGAAAACATAAGGCTTAATGATGATGGTATTTCTTCCGGGCTTTACTTTGTAGAATATTTTTACATTTTCCGGTCTCAATGCATAGGATTTACACCCGAGTCCGACGTTCTGGGGATATGTTAATAATAAAAGTATTTGTTATGTGCTTAATTCAACAAAATACCCAATATTTTTATATTACCCGTTTCTTGTGCGATCATAATCATAGATTATCATATTATCATTGTCAAAAATACAGAGTTTCGTTGATTTAGTCTTTCGAGTCCCATAACAGTATTGACCCCTTTTATAGATTCAATTATACTTCGTTATATGGAAACCCCCCGACTCCTGTTCTTCTCAGAGAATATTAATACAGCCAGAAACCTAACCTGTTTTAGTAGTAATATACATACCAAGTTTCATAAAAGTCGGTTCAGCCGTTAACGGTTCTATAAAGGACATACAGACAACCATTCAATTATATATATATATATATATATATATATATATATATATATATATATATATATATGTATTTGTCTGTTAACGCTCTAGCTGTCGCTATTTGTTTGATCGTTACCAAACTCTATGTTTAAACGTTTTGTGTACAATTAAAGATCTAGCGTCTTAAATCGGAATAGTGGGAGGGGGGGGGGAGGTGCTTATTCTGCTTAGAGGGGGAAGGAATTTGAAAAATCCAAAATACCTCCTTTATTATTATTATGAGAATTTACAATTTGATTATTTCTATACCATTTTTCGTTCGGACGTACAATAACAGAGATATTTAGAGTTTTCAAAATTCGCCCCAACTAACCCCCCTCCCCCTCCAACAGCTCTGATTTCAGCCATTAACGAACTTCAACTTCAGTTACAAATAAAGCGATCAAAAACGACAAAAGTGTTGATAATCATTAATATACAATTTTGAACGGACCACGCTTTCTTCATGTCCCAGGAAGGGCCGATGGACATTTGAAGACAATTTTCGAAAATCGCTGATTGAATAGAACCTCAAGTGAAATCTGCTAAAATCCAGGATACACAGTGTTGTTGAATGCCAGGCGAGGTAGGCTCTTGCCTGTGATGTTCCTCTCTGGGTTCTCATATATATAAATATACCCCGAAACAACCCGAAATTAATCTCCACTAAAATAACCTCTCCTTCACCAAAACAACTCCCAACTATATGTTATGTCTGCATATTAAAATCCTTCATCATTTTCTAAGTCAAATTAATATAAATTATAAATATCTGAAATAATGGATTAGTTGGCTCGAAAACTTTCTTTTAAAATTAAAATTTTAGATTGATTTATAATAGCCTAAACACTAGCGGATTTCTCTTAAGTGAAATCAGCTGTTGAGGATGTACTCGTGATGCAATTCTCGAAAAATGAACATCAATTCTACTTAGTAGATGATGAAAATGAGGTCCGTTCGAAATTATTTAAATGCGCTCTAGCGGTTGCGACTTTTGTCTTATTGTTATTAAACTCGACTTATTATCGTTTTACGTAAAAAGGAAGATCAAGACCGTTAACGTCTAAAATAGGAAATGGAGTTTTGAGGTGGAGAATTTAGAAAATTCGTCATAGCTCCATTATTATGAGTCGAATCGAAACATTGTTTAGAGCCAATCTTATTGCAAATTAAGTTTTCTATAAGTATTGTTATTTATTAACAATTAATTATATAATTTTAATTAATCAATTAAAAATTGATATTTAAATGTTTCGTGTAAAACGAAAGATCGAGTTTGTTAACGATTGAAATCGAACTAGGGAAAGGGGGGCTTTATACATAAGATCGAAAAATTGTACAATCATATTGCAAATTAAATGCCCTATAAATATCGTTATATACATTTATTATCTATCTTAAATATTTATTTATTTTTTTATTTATTTATTAACGTCCACTTTTTGCAACTTAAGCTGATCGGGGCGGGTTATCTACAGGTTACCACCCTTTTCTAGCCAGGGTGGGATTTTAGGACGTTATTTAATGAATTTCGTCACTAAATAATTTCCTTTGCCCAGGCGAGAATCGAACTCGCCACTCTAGGTTTACCATGTGAGATAAAGGTGAACGCTTTAACTCGAATGGCTAACCTGAGCCCCTATCTTGAATATTAAACGAGATATTTGCATTTTTCAGTTTTCAACATTCAGCAAACCCCACTCATGTTACATGAACAATACTTCATTATAAAATAAACCGCATTATTTAAAGCTTAAATACCAAATAGTGTTTTCAAGAGTCCTTTATTATACGACATAAACAGAAATTCGTTGTGGCAGGACATCATCAATTAAGATCTTATGTTATTGTCTCGAACATATTTTTTTGATCTGGACCATACTCTATGTGTGACAGTTTAATTCAACACTACTGTCGAAATTTTTGTTCGATCGTTACCAAACTAGATATATAAATATTTTATGAAAAGTTATAGATCAAATTCGTCAACGAGAAGTGTGTGGGGGGGGAGTTTAGAGGGGGATAATTTTAAAAAGTCGAAATACCTTCGTAATACTGAGTCGAATCGAAAAACTGAATAGATCTAATCATGTTTCAAATGTATTGTTCTATTACTGTTATATAGATTCTATATAGAGTATCACCTAGAGTGGCGAGTTCGACCTGGGCAAAGGAAATTATTTAGTGACGAAATTCATTAAATAACGTCCTAAAATCCCACCCTGGATAGAAAAGGGTGGTAACCTGTAGATAACCCGTCCCGATTAGCCTAAGTTGCAAAAAGTGGATGTTAATAAATAAATAAAAAAATAAATAAATATTCAAGATAGATAATAAATGTATATAACGATATTTATAGGGCATTTAATTTGCAATATGATTGTACAATTTTTCGATCTGATCTATAAAGCCCCCCTTTCCCTAATTCGATTTCAACCGTTAACAAACTCTATCTTTCGTTTTACACAAAACATTTAAATATCAATTTTTAATTGATTAATTAAAATTATATAATTAATTGTTAATAAATAACAATAATTATAGAAAACTTAATTTGCAATAAGATTGGCTCTAAACAATGTTTCGATTCGACTCATAATAACGGAGCTATGAAGAATTTTCTAAATTATCCCCCTCTAAACTCAATTTCCCATTTTAGCCGTTAACGAACTTGATCTGTCATTTTATATAAAACGATTATAAGTCAAGTTTGGTAACAATGAGACAAAAATCGCAACCTTAGAGTCCATTTAAATAATTTCGAACAGACCTCATTTTCATCATCTGCTAAGTAGAATTGATGTTCATTTTTCGAGAATTGCATCATGAGTACATCCTCAATAGCTGATTTCACTTAAGAGAAATCTGCTACTGTTTTGGCTGTTATAAATCAATCTAAAAGTTTAATTCTATAAGACAGTTACAGTTTTCGAGCCAACTAATCCATTATTTGAGATATTTATAAATTCTATTAATTTTAACTTAGAAAATGATGAAGGATTTTGATATGCAGACATAACATATAGTTGGGAGTTGCTTTGGTGAAGGAGAGGTTATTTTAGTGGAGATTAATTTCGGGTTGTTTCGGGGTATATTTATATATATGAGAACCCAGAGAGGAACATCACAGGCAAGAGCAGGCCTCGCCTGGCATTCAACAACACTGTGTATCCTGGTATAACCCGTCCCGATTAGCCTAAGTTGCAAAAAGTGGACGTTAATAAACAAATAAATAATAATATATAGAGTATCAACCCAGGTATTATTTATATTAATGATAGCATAGTATTGAGGTCGTACTCACAACGGGATTTTCAAATATTTTTTTCAAATGTCCATCGATCTTACCCAGGAGATGACGAATATGTGGTAGGTTCCAAATGATATCAAGTCAAATAACAAGCTGCCCCCATTTTGAGGGTACCCGTTTGGGTCAGCCTTCGAAACATAAATTTAAAATAAAAAATTATTGCTTTTTAATGTTTTATATATATGCTTACATATTTTTTGTAGGGAATTGAACTTGATTTAATTAAATTTTGTGATGGTAAGTGACTAGTTTTAGAGGACAGCTTATGTTGAGCTATATTTTATTTTGTACAATTGATTATTAATGATTCTAATGATTCTGATACTTTTCTTTAAAATTGATGTCGACATTTGGCATATTTCAGTCTTCAGTCCATATTCTTGAAGTAAGTCGTGCCGTTTTTTTTTTGGGATTATTCCTTTTTCCCAAACAGCAATCCGTCGACGCTCCAAGTTTGAACTTGGTATTTTTCTTTTAAATACCTACAGCAAGATTCGAAAATATTTTTTTTCTCTAAATCAACTTCAATATATATATATATATATATATATATATATATATATATATATATATATATATATTTGTCTGTTAACGCCCTAACGGTTGATATTTAAACGTCTTATGTAAAAATAAAGATCAACTTCGTTAATGGCTGAAATCGGCTAAATGGGAGACAAATTGAAATATCTCCGTTACTATACGTTGGGTCGAAAAATTGTATAGAAAATTAAATTTACTATAAATATTTTTATATACATTTATTCTAGATTGTTATTACTACATTGCTATTTGATCTCTCATTGTCATTACTATTTATTCTCTTTCTTGAATATTAACCGAAATATTTGTATTTTTATAGTTAGCGAGGATAGCGGACGAGATGAGATCAGATCGAAACATTTTATGGAAACAATAATATTACAAATTAAATGTCCTATAAATATTGTTATATACATTTATTCTCTATCTTGAGTATTAACCGAGATATTGGCAGTGTTCAGTTTTCAGCCTTCAGCAAACCCCCGCTTATACTCATGTTACATAAACAATACTTCTGTTATATAATAAACCACATTATTCGAAGCCTAAATACCAAATATTGTTTTCAAGAGACTTTTATTATACCGGATACATGCAAATATGTTCTAGTGCCCCCCCCCTTGTCTAAAGTTCTAGGTCTACTAAAGTTTGATTGATTCAGATAAAAATTATTCTGATTCATTATTAATTACAGTACTAGATATGGTAAATAGTTTTCAATAAAATTAATATGTTATATTCTGATATATTTCAGTAATTGTTTTTCTTTCCGGTGACAGATAAGCAGACTTGTTTGTTTACCCGCAAGGAGGGGAACAATTTCTTATTACAGTTTGTATTTATTCACTTAATATTTACGGGTGTGTGTTACCAGTATGTACATTTATCTATTATTGAATTTCACACGGGATATCTGCTTAGTTTACGCAGCCCATGAGTGGCGGTTTTTAGCAGATTTCCCTTAAGGGAAATCAGCTATTGTGGACGTATTCATGACGGAATTTTCGCCATTTTTCTTCAAATTTCCATCGATCCTACCTAGTAGATGACGAAAATGAGGTCCGTTCAAAACTGTATATATGTATATATATTTATATATATATATATATATATATATATATATATATATTTCTGTTACCGCTCTAGCGGTCGCAAGTTTTGTTTGATCGTTACCAAACTCGATATTTAGTCGTTTTGTGTAAAAAGAAAGATGAAGTTCGTTGACGGCTGCAATCGGACCGGTGGGAGGGGGGGGGGTTTAAAGGAGAGGACCTTCGAATAGTCGAGATATTTCCGTTTTTATACGTCAGATCGAAAAATTGTATTGATCCAATCTTATTGCAAATTAAATTTACTATAAATATTGTTATTTACATTTATTCTCTATCTTGAATATTAACCGAGATATTTGCATTTTTATTAAATCTGGGTGGAGAACGGATGAGTGAGTTTCCCACCAAAAGCTAGGTCCGTGTTTCCTTAACTGTTCAGCTCTCGTGAAATTTCTCTATTGTAAAACTTCACGTGGGAAATCTGCTTAGTTTACGCAGCCCCTGCGTGACGGCCTTTTTTAAAATAGATATAGAGAATGTATGGTGAGATTACATCACAAGTGTGTCATAACATTGCTTGGGAATTCTGCTTAGCTTACGCATCAGCTGCGTGACTAAGTTTTACTGATCCTTTACTGGAACGGAATGTCAAATTGTTTGTGGAAAATTTGGTGAGGCTACTGAAGCAATATTTGTTGAACGTTGTTTGGGAGCCTGTGAGATGTACCGGCGGCAACATTTTGCCTCGCCTTTGATGTTTGGAAAGCACCTCCCCGCACCCTCTCTGTCTCCAGCCCCACCACTCTAGGTCATAAATACTGAAAGCTTTTGTCAAAAGGAATTTCTTGTGTGTGTGTGTGTGCGTGTGCGCGCGTGTGTGCTTGTGTGTTTGTATGTAGATATATCAGTTATTTGATTGCCCCCAGAAGACGTAAAAAGCGCTATCATTCCAGAATACATTAAACCTTTCATACAAGTATTTCCTATTCAGCTTTATCTAAACTTTGCAATGGAAAGTCATATAGTTCCGAAGCTGGCAACGTCCCCACTCAGCAAAATATGCTAAACATGTTAGGTTACAGTGAGCATTCAACAGCAATTTGAGCATATTTCCTTCAATGTAAATCCTGAATTGAGATTCTGTTATATTCCAAAATCTGTTATATTTTGAAGCACTTTATTGGAAGCCTAAACCCCAAATATTGTACTCATTGAACTTTTAAGTTTTGGAATAAATGCAAATACGTGGCGCACGTGGGAAATCTGTTTAGTTAACGCCACCCCTGCGCAAGGGACTTTTTTTCAATAAAATTGTTAAACGTAAACATTTTTTTTTACTTATTTTTACAGAGCTAAGGGAGTAAGTATTGTCATTACAAAAACTGCCACTGTAAACGGTCTATTACAAAAAAACCCTTTACGAAACCCTGCCTAATCTGGTGTTAGTGAATACGATATTGTCTGTGTGATTCGTTTCTTCAGGACTCCAGAAAAGATTTTTGATATAGTCGAGCATAAGGATATTGACCTGTAATTATCTATTAAATGTCTAATAATTATTACATTATTACATGTGTATGATATAAATATATATATATATATATATATATATATATATATATATATATATATATATATAAACTCCCCTGAAAGAGGGCATTACGACAATCATTAGCATTTTCAGCCAATCACCTCCAATTAATCTTTCACTAACTATGATCATCACCATTTTTTTTTATTCTAAAAGTAATTACTTGAATTTCGTAGTATGTTCATTTATAAAATGTTTATTTATTTTACTTTTATTGTTTATTGTTATATCAAGGAAAAATCACCTTTGATGTGATGCCCATAAATAAATAAACCTAAACTAATCTAAATTTCATTATCAAAGTCCGTCACGCAGGGGCTCGTTAACTAAGCAGATTTCCCACGTGCTGTCCACCATTATAGTGGCTTTTTCTGTGTTCTCCAAGTCGTGTCGTAGGCTAGTTCTTTTACACACTAATTGAGTTTCAGACACATTTAACCTTTGGTATTCATGCCAAATCTCCCTTAAGGGAAATAAGCTATTAACGTCATACTCATGACGCGATTTAGAACTTTTTCTTCAAATATCCATCGATACTACCAATGTGATTACGAAAATTAGGTACCTGACAAAATTGGATATATATATGTGTCTGTTACCGCTCTAGCGGTCGCAATTATTCTATGATCGATAACAAACGCGATATTTACATCAGATCAAACAATTGTATGGAAATAACCCTATTGGAAATTGAATGTCCTATAAATATTGTTATATACATTTATTCTCAATCTTGAATATTAACCGAGATATTGGCATTTCTCTGTTTTCAGCCTTCAACAAACCCCCACTTCTACCTATGTTACGTAAACAATACTCTGTTACATAATAAACCTCTTTACTTGAAGCTTAAATACCAAATATTCTTTTCAAGAGACCTTTATTATACGTATATTTATAATTATGTTCCAGTTGCCCCCCCCCCACGTTTTAAGTTCTTGGACTACTAAAATTTGATTAATTGAAATAAAAATTATGTTGATTCATTATTAATTACAGTACTAGATATAATAAATAGTTTTCAACAAAATAAATATGATATATTTCAGTAATTGTTTTTCCTTCCGCTGAGAGGTTGTCAGACCCGTTCGTTTACATTTCAGACGCTTCCCGTTAGTATTTATTATACAAGTATTTTATTCACTTGATAGTGACGGTGTTGTTGTGTTACCTATTTGTAGATTTATCTATTGTTAATCATCACGAGGGAAATCTGCTTAGTTTTTGGAGCTCCAGCGTGACGGACTTTTTAATTTTCAGTCTAGTGGCTGCTCATCTCATGTTCAACTTAGATTCTGAGTTTCATTCAAATATAAGTTAATCAATTTCTTAGGTACAATTAGAGAGCAGAATATGTAGATGACGTCATTTGGCCGCCAATGGAGCGAGAGGGAAGCCTGCTTAGTTGTCACTGGACTGACTTTTATTGATCGTCCCCAGTAATCTGATTCATTCAGCATCCAGCTCCTCAAAATGAAAACATCCTGTTGAGCTCTGTAGCTCGCCCATCAACTATACAAAACTCAATTTATACTTTTTATTTTAAAAAGAAAAAAAGAATTTATTTACTAAGATTGAAACAACATTATAAAGATGTCGATAATCATAGAACATCATTGGCCTATCATTGTTTTACATTTAAGTATAAATTTAATTTGTAGGAGATAGAAATTTTAGATAATGTCATAAACCAAGAGGAAGGTAAAAACAAATATCTACATTATTACAAACATCCCGCGAGTTGTGAACAAGAAAGCTGGGATAAGAAATTTGCACGGCATATTTATCAAATATTTAAATAAACAAAAGTCGATTAGATGTTCTTCTACAATCGATTTTTCAAATCCCGAACAAGTATATGTAATCGATTTTTACACTGTTCATCATTTTAGTGTATCGATATTATGAGCTGAATGGTGTAGTACATCTTTATTTTAGCAGATATCTCTTCAGGGAAATCAGCTATTGAGGTCGTACCTACTTATGATTTCGACTCTTTTTATTTTTTTTTTTTCAAATGTGCATCAATCCTACCTAGGAAATGGCGAAAATTAGGTCCGTTCAAAACTATTTATACATACATACATATATATATATATATATATATATATATATATATATATATATATATGTCTTTTACCACTCTAGTGGTCGTAATTATTGTTTAATCGTTACCAAACTCGATATTTAGTCGTTTTATGTAAATAGAAAGATCAAATACGTTAACGGCTGAAATCGGACTTTCGAAAACTAGAAATATCTCTGTAACTATTCGTCGAATCGAAAATAGAGCTTATCTTATTGCAAATTAAAGTTACTATAAATATTGATTTATACAAATTTATCGAATAATGAGTATTAACCGAGATATTTGGATTTTACTTTCGGTATATCCCCACTGACTTCAGTGTCACATTAACCCTAGAATGGTAGTGAACGTAAAAATTACGTATGATTTGGTTTGAACTGTTATCAAAGGGCTGGTAACGACCCCACCACCCCCAGCCCTCAGCTATGAGCCCTCCAGACAGTTCCGCCTTTATATCCGCTAAGTGCAGCTAAGTGAACCTTACCACTCATCCAATACTATTTTTTGAAATAAAAACGACACGTAATATTTACGTATCAATACTATTAACCGCAACTTTTTGGCACGTAAAATTTACCTATCGCTACTAATAACCGGTTTTTATACCACAACTTAGTTAATGTATTTTCTTCCAATTTATTTTTTATATTATAATTTATTTTCTCTTAATGTTTTTAACTTTTATTTTTGAATAAGAAAGACAAAGTAGTATAGAATGAACATAAATAATCTGTTTATAGTTTCGGAAAAATGGAGAAAAAATATTCATTGGATGAAGAAATCAGAAATTTGTTGAAAGAACTCTCCGATGAGTCAGATGGGGAAAATGACAATTATGAAATAGATGGATATGGATACGACAGCGATGATTATCTGGAGTATTCTCCAAGTGATGAGAAGGTTGAGCCTTCAGAAATAATTGCAACACAGAGTGGGCTAGATAGCGATGAGAGTGAGAACATTTTAGAAAACATCAAGGCAATCGAAGAAAGAGAACAAACACAGAGGCAAAAAAACCTAAAACCTCTCAACCACACAATATTGACAGATCAGTCACAATAAATGTAGAAGGTGGAGTTGTGCTTGGTAAGAATGGATATGAATGGAGCACACAACCTCCGGAACGTGTTTCGAACAAAGCGCCTGAAAGGAATGTCGTGCACATTATTAGATATTAACATAGATATAAGTTAAAGATAAGTGTATCTTTTAATAAAATTGTCACAAACATTAACAAATTTGGAATAATTTCACCAATTACCAGTAGCACACGTAAAATTTACGTATCAGTACCATTAAGAGGGAATATTATCACTACCATTCTAGAGTTAGTAATAAGCTTATATTATGAGCCTTCATTAAAAAGTCAAATAAATAAGTGTTCTTGGATTACCAAAATCTGCGTGATTGAGATAGTTATTATTCTGATTCATTTCAAATTACTCTAGTAGATATTGTAAATAGTTTTCAATAAAATTATAGTATATTTATAAATATGTTCCAGTGGCCCCCCCCCCCCTCATAACTTCTTGTGCTACTAAAATTTGATTAATTGAAATAAAAATTATATCGATTCATTATTAATTACAGTACTAGATATAGTAAATAGTTTTCAACAAAATTAATATGTTATACCCAGATATATTTTATTAATTGTTCATATTTCCGGTCTAGAAAAATTCTATCTATTCAGTGCTGCTAAGTTGGGTGCCTTTTTGTTTACAATTCAGACGCTTTCCTTTGATTAACTTGTAAATTGTCAGAAAGATTTCTTATCACCGTTTTTAATTATTAGCTTAACATTCACGGTGCTGTTACCATTATGTACATTTATCTGAAGTTAACCTTCCGTCGGGCGCGTGATCTCTCAGAAACACAGTTTCTAGAGAAATATTTGCCACACCTCCTAGCACAGAGTGGTGGTGTAGTTCTCCGAGTTATGTGTTTTAGAGAACTCCCCCTCAAGGTATGTTGTGTCACTGTGTGTGATGGAGTCGTGTGTTTCACCTGTCATTCAGTTTAATCTCCTAGATACCACGCGCCCGATCTCGGAAGTTTTTTTGAAATCTGTATTTCATAAATATATACATCAATTAACTTTCTCTTTATTGAATGGACTTATATAAACCAGTTTTTTTCTATTATTTTGCTCATACATGAGCTTTCAGAAGAACTTATTCAAGAAAATATTGTATGACGCAGTGACAACAGTAGACGTTTACCAACCGAACTAGGGACGTAACTTGACGAGTATAGAGACTTATTGGACCATACATAGAACTCAAGTACAGAACAGCATAAAAAAAGTCCCTCCACTACAACGAACTAAAGCAAATGATGTGAACCAAGCAAAACTGAAAAGAAATGTAGGTTTACGCATTATTCTTGTGAGCTTTGCAAAAGCAAAATTTGTTTACAAAATAGTTCCACGCCTTGTCCTAATTGTAATGCAGCTCTGCAAAAGAGATAATAATTAAACTGGTATTTTTAAAAGGATTGGTACATTAAAATTTAGATGATTTTTAATAAGTCTTATCTAAAAGTGATTTCGTGCTACTTATTTTTGAATGAAGTTATATTTAGATATTTTGTTTATATTGTTCACCAACTGAAATGAGTTGTGAATAATTAAGGCATGTGCATTTAAACTATTTACTTTGGTATTTGTATGTTTTAATTATATTTTAAAAATTATCGTCCACGGTTTTAATAACAATGAATCTATAACCAACTTGGTTATATTATCTAAAAAACTGTATTTCCGTAAAAACGGTTGAGGTTGTATCTCTGAGATACACGCGCCCGAAGGTGAAATATTTTTGACGCGCCCGACCGAGGGTTAACCTTCCCGTCGGAAATCTGTTGAGTTTACGCAGCCCCTGCGTGAGAGACTTTTGTATTCATAGTATACATTAATCATATTCAACGGACCTATTTTCGTCATTATTTAGGTAGGATCAACGGGCATTACCAGATATTTTTCCAAAATCATGTTTTGGGTACTAACTCAAGCTGATGTCCCTCAAGGCAAATATGCTGGCATGTCTAAGTTAATATTTAATTTTTTAAAACGTTAATTTCTACGATCGATAAAACGCCAGACTATTCAGTGGGTGAATATCTAAAAGCAAACATCTTTGAATAATAAGCTAGAGTGGTTAGCTTCTTGGAGGGAGCAACCCCCAGAGGGCTTCTATTCAACCCTTTATAAAGAAGGCCTTCCTCCATCAATTCTTGAGAGGAACAGCCCTTATAGAGGGAATAATACAGACTTATACAGCAACCCCCGCATATTTCAGACCTCTTCCACCCCTAACTTATGCCAGAGCTTGATTTTAGAAAGTTTCCCCTAAGGGAAATGAGCAATTGAGGCTTTACTCATGACGCAATTTTCAAACTTTTTCTAGAAATGACCATCGATTCTACCTAGGAGAAGACGAAAATGAGGTCCGTTCAAAACTATATATATTTGTCTGTTACCGCTCTAGCGGTCGCAATTTTGGTTTGATCATTACCAAACTCAATATTTAGTCGTTTTATGTAAAAAAAGAGGATCAAGTACGTTAACGGCTGAAATCAACGGAGAGGGGGTGGGGGTTAGAGGTGGAGAATTACTGTACATCGGATAGAAAAAGTGTATAGAACCAATCTTATTGAAAGTTAAATGTGCTGATAAATATGTTAGGGTATATATATATATATTTTTCTATCAAGAATATTAAGCGAGATATTCGGCATTTTTCAGTTTTCAGCATAAACAATCCCTAGTTTTACTCATTGTTACATAAACAGTACTTGATATATACTAAAAAACACTTTATTTGAAGCTTAAATACTCAAATAATGGTTTAGAAGTGGCCTTCTTTAATGTTACGAGATACATGACAAATATGTTCTAGGTTTTGAATCTGCCATAAGTTGGCTCTCGGGACAATTTTAAAATTCAGACACTTCCCGTTTGTAAGAAGAATACTTATTAAAATGTAAATTGGAGATTTCTTATTGTCTTTTTTATTTGTTTACTTAATATTTATGGTGGTGTTAAGTATAAAAAAATATTAATTTATTTATTGTAAATTTTCACGTGGGAAATCTGCTTAGTTTACGCAGCTCCTGCGTGACGGACTTTATTTGAGGCGTTAGTAAGTGATGATTAGACGAGAGTGATAGCTTCATTTTCGGAATATACTTTGGGAGGTTCGATGGACATTTGAAGAAATAGTTCGAAAATCACTTCAGTATCACTTCATTAACTGATTTCCACTTCGCGTGCTCTGCTAACACATGGAACGCGATAGAATGGTATAACAATAACGCTTGAATATATTTTAAATCAAGCAGTTAGACTGCGGAATCAATAAATATGCAAATGTACCGTTCTACATAAGGTCTCTGATTAAAATCCCAACTGTAAAACTCTGCCAGGTGTGACATATTTTGAATCTGAATATATCATTTACTTTATAAATCGAAAGAAAGAATGGTTTCGTCAATCGTATTTTGTATTTTGAATTGTATACGAAAAGTTGGAATAAATTGAATATTGCAAATTAGGGGGTATCTCAGGTGAGAGTGCAGCTTATTATTTTTATCTTTATTTTTTATATAAATGATCATCGTTTTTCAGCTCTTGTTCTATGAGTATCTTCACCGTTTTTTGATGGAGGACTCCTCTTGAGCCGAACAGTAGCCCCATAACCGCCCAGTCTTGGATTTCGTAATATATATATATATATATACATATATATATATATATATATATATATATATAAAATTGTAACCTCTGTCTGGACATTGATTTTTTTCGCAAAATTTCACGATAACTTTTCGTTTCACATGTCATAGACACCATAACTGCATTTTGTTTCTTTCGTGTCGGTTTGTTTGTTTATTTTTTAGTTTGTCACCTTTTCACAGATAAACGGCTGAACAGAATTATATGAAACTTGGTATGTACATTACTACAAACCCAACTTAGACTTTAGGCTATGTTAATATTCTCTAAAACGAGCAGGAGTGGGTTTTATAACGGAGGCCTAAAATTAAAAATAGCCATATTTCATTTCGCATTGATTTTTCGGTAAATACGCACATAACTAACGTTGTTTATTCTGTTATTTAGAGTAAGGTTTGTTATATGCACTTTTGCCGTATAAGTAAGTATAAATTAGTTATACGCTATAATGTATAGTGGGTGTCCACAATTTTTTTTGGCACAAAAGACTCAACCGAACTAAACCAAACTCGGTATGTGAATTAGTACTAACGATTTCCTTATAATAAGCCATACTAACATTTCTAGGGACGGGCAGGAGTGGGGGTTGTAAGGGAGGCCTGAAATTAAAAATAGCGGTATTTTGTTTTCTATTGGTTTTTCTGCAAATATTCACATGACAAAAGTTGTTTAGTTTGTTATTTAAAGTAACTTTTGTTATATTCACTTTTGTTGTATAAAAAATTATAAACAAAATATTCACTAAAAGCTAAAGCGGGAGTCAACTATTTTATTGGACACCAACGGTTGAACCGATTCGAACAACTCAGAATATATAAATTAGCATTAATTCTTACATGGTAATAACCTATATTAAAATGTTTATGTTATAACGGGAGTGGGGGTTATAAGGGAGGCCTGAAATAAAAATTCGCGATATTTCATTTTCTATTCCAAACCAACTACGGGTACTAACCCTAAACACTGAAACGGGGAAATGTCAAAATATTGTGCAAAGTAAAGTCTTGCCGAAAAAATACCAGCACCCTTCAGCCTCAAATGAATTCCCGGGCGCAGCCGGGTACCTTAGGTAGTATTTATATATATATATATCTATCTATATATATATATATATATATATATATATATATAAAATTGTAACCACACAACACATGAAATGAAAAATTGATTGATTGTTGTACATTGATTTTTTTCGCGAAATTTCAAGATAACTTATCGTTTCACATGTCATAGACACCATAACTGCATTTTGTTTCTTTGGTGTCTATTTGTTTGTTTATTTGTTTGTTTGTTACATTTTCACGCATAAACGGCTGAACGGAATTTTATGATTCTTAGTATGTATATTACTATTAACCCAACTTAGACTTTAGGCTATGTTAATATCCTCTGAGACGAACAGGAGTGGGGGTTATAAGAGAAGCCAGAAATTAAAAATAGCGATATTTCGTTTCCTATTGGTTTTTCGGCAAATATAAACATTACAAAAGTTGTTTATTTTGTTATTTAGAGTAACTTTGGTTATATACACTTTTTTCGTATACCGAATTATAAACGAGATTTACGCTAAAACCTATAGCGGAAGTGAACAATTTTATTTGGAACAAAAGACCCAACCGAACTAAATAAAACTCGGTATGTGTGTTAGCACAAACACCTTTTTATAATAAGCCATACTAACATTTCTAGGGACGGGTAGGAGTGGGGGTTGTAAGGGAGGCCTGAATTTAAAATAGCGGTATTTCGTTTTCTATTCGTTTTTCGGCATATATAAACATAACAAAAGTTGTTTATTTTGTTATTTAGAGTAACTTTTGTGATATTCATTTTTGTCTTTTAACAAAGTATAAACGAGATATACACTATAAACTAAAGCGGGAGTCCACTATTTTATTAGGCGCTAACGATTGAACCGAACTTAATAAAAGCCGGTATGTCGATTAGCATTAATTCTTCCATGATTATAAACTATATTAAAATGTTTAGTTTAGAACGGGAGTGGGGGTTATAAGGGAAGCCTGAAATAAAAATTCGCGATATTGTGATTCTTATTAGTTTTTCAGCGATATTTTATAAAAATACCATCATTAGTCAGTCAACTATGATTTCCTGGGCATCGTCGGATATATTAGCTAGATTGTATACAGAAAATACGTACATTATAGATGATATTTAATTATAATAAATTCTATCCATGATTATGATTTGAATTATTCACTGTGTGTCAAACAGTGGAGAGGGAATGATTAGAGACTTATTTTCATTTATTCTTCAAATCTAAATTATTTTTCCATAAGTCGCCCAAAGGACCCTTACGGGAAGAAATGACGGGGAGACGGGAAGAGCAGTTGTACACTTAGAAGCATTGCCAAAAACAAAATAAAATCTTTCCGTCTCAAATGATTTCCCGAGCTAAGCCGGGTATCTCAGCTAGTATATATATATATATATATATATATATATATATATATATATATATATATATATATATATATACACATATACACAGTTTTGAGTGGACCTCATTTTCGTCATCTCCAGGGTAGGAACGAAGGACATTTGAAGAAAAATTTCGAAAATAGAGTCATGAGTACGACCTCAATAGCTGATTTCCCTAAAAGGAATGTTCTAAAAAACAAATGGAATGAATGGGTCATTGTATTGTATTACTACGAACATAAAGTGGTGTATTTGAATTTATAACTATTAAATAAACGGTTAAATATCGATTATGGTATAGATCCAATAAACATGCTCGCATGTAGAAGATAAATCGTAATATATATATATATATATATATATATATATATATATATATATATATATTACATAATGAGCAATGGAATTTCAAAAACACCTTACTATAACAGTTAAAAAATCTCTTACTCCCACGACCAAACAATTGGAGTAAACTTGAACTACCTAATTCACGATGACACTGTGACTGAATATTTTTATGATTTATCGTTGATTATCATTTTCTTACACTTTTCCGATATTGATGGCCTACTGAGCGAACTCACTAAATAAAATCAACGTAAAAGTGTAATCAAAACGTTCTCGCAGTTTTCACATATTAAATAATGCAAAAATAAGATATGACAAGCTTATAGAACAAAAAGAAAATAACATAAGACAATTAAACAATAGACCGACTGCCATTCGCTTCAAATGGGTCAAGGCACAATGAGGAGTTCTGAGCTATGAAATAGTCAATATCCACTAGAAGATAGTCTATAACAGTTACAATGTGATTTGGTGGTTTTGCTTTTCTCAAGACTATGGCTATATCCTGTCGAATTTCTTTAGCATTGGTTTCTTCCAAGTTTTTAGCAGATTTTCCTTAAGGGAAATCAGCTATTGAGGTCGTACTCATGATTCGATTTTCAACAAATTTCTTCAATTGTTCAAAATGTCCATTGATCCTACCCAGGAAATGACGAAAATGAGGACCGTTCAAAATTGTATATATTTGTCTGTTAACGCTCTAGCAGTCGGAATTTTTGTTTGATCGTTACGAAACTCGATATTTAACCGTTTTATGTAAAAAGACAGATCAAGTTCGTTAATGGCTGAAATTGAACTAGAGCAGGAGAGGGGTGTATTTTCGAAAATTCAAAATATCTCTGTTATTATGCATCGGATCGAAAACTTGTATAGAACCAATCTTATTGCAAATTAAATGTACTATAAATATTGTTATATACATTTATTCTCTATCTTGAATATTAAATGAGATATTTGCATTTGTGATCGGGTATAGTTTGGATTAGGTCGGCCGTTTCCGTAAATGATCGGCTCAGGTGGAAGCTTCTTCTTACCTTACCTGTCGTTTATAACCTTACCTTACCTTCGTTACTTTGTGAGATTTATGTAAATACGTTCTGTTCATCCGCCCCCCCTTCTTTACTTCTTGGACTACTAAAATTTGAGTTATTAAAAAGAAAATTGTAAGAAAAACAATTCAGAAGCCGTTTCAGATGGGAATTTACTTTAATTAACTGAAAGATTTCTCACTACCGTTTGTATTTAATAATCAACACCACCGTGTTGTGTTACCAGTGTGCAGATTGTTCTATTGTAAAACTTCACATGGAAAATCTGCCTAGTTCACGCTGCCCCTGCGTGACGGAATTTGTATTTACAGTGAGCTCTACGCTGGTCATCATCTTCTCCAAAGATACAACTTTCGGTGGCACGGCACAGTTGAAGTCTTTCTGCAGAACAAGTACGGTTTCATCCGACAACCCTTCTGAAGTAAGATTATTAACCGTGTCTTAAATGTCTTAGAGTAATCTGTGGCATCAGTTTTCTTGATAAAAAGTTCTCAAACTTCTTCTTAGCAGATTTTTTTGCTACTGTGGCTAATTGAGGCGGCTTATCTACAGGCTACCACCCTTTTCTAGACAGGGTTGACTTAGTATGTTATTAAATGAATTCCGTCACTAAATAATTTCCTTTGCCCAGGCGAGAATCGAACTCGCCACTCTAGGTTAAAAAACTAATTAAATAAAAAGGTAAGTTAAAGAAAATAAACTGCACACAATATTTCTTATCCATAATAAGTTCACAGGTTTTCCAGTAATTCATAAATTCCTTAGCAGATTTATGTCATGGGCCTTATTAATATGTATGCTGGCACAACAAAGGCTAACTTTGCAGCCTAAAGTAGAAATAAAATTGGGCCTAAAATGGCCTTTTGAGGAACAAATTAGGTTACATATTTACACTCACTCACTCACCCACCCACCCACACACACACACACACATATATATATATATATATATATATATAAAATTCGATCTGACGGACAGTGACGGAGATATTTCGAATTTTCGAAAATCCTCTCCTCTAACCCACCCCCCTCCCAAAGGTCCGATTTCGGCCATTAACGAACATGATCTGGTTTTTTTTTTTTTTTTTTTTTACATAAAACGTTTAATTATGGAGTTTGGCAACGATCAAGCAAAAATTGCGACCGCTAGAGCGTTAACAGGCAAATATATCTATATCTTTATATATATAATTCTACTGTACGTGTGTATGTCACTGAACTCCTAAACGGCTGGACCGATTTGAATGAATTTTCTTCTATGCGTTTGAGTGACGCCATGGATGGTTAAATTCACATATCAGCCCGGCAGATGGAGCAGGAGTGGGGGTTGTAAGGGAGGCCCAAAATTAAAAATAGCGATATTTCGTTTCCTATTGGTTTTTCGGCAAATATGCACAGATAAAATTGTTTATTTTTTATTTAGAGTAAATTTTGTTATATTCACTTTCGGCATATAACAAAGCATAAACGAGATATTCACTAAAAAGTGGGTGTCAACAATTTTATTGGGCACAAACGATTGAACCGAACTTTACAAAACTCTATATACAAATTAGCATTAATTCTTCCATGATTATAAGCTATATTAAATTTTGTAGGTTTGAACGGGAGTGGGGGTTATAAGGGTCGTCTGAATAAACAATTCGCGATATTTCATTTTCTATTTGTTTTTATGCAAACGTCCACATAACAAATGTTGTATTGTGTTATTAAAAGTAGCTTTTGTTTTGAACTTAATATTATTAAATTTAATACCGTAATCGCTTGAAATATCATGCAGGACGTGTGTCGGGTCCACTATATATTCTAAATCTTATGAAATTATAGAATGTTACTCAGAAATACCGAAGACACGCATTAAAAATTTACTACACACTGACATCATACATAAACAGCAACAGCATTGGACAGTTAGAAATAAAGGAGAGCAATTGAAGACTTTCATTCCCGACATTGCAGAATATTTGAACATTTAATAAACACCTACTGACTTGTGCACAACACAATTATTAACAGGACATGGCTCAATTATAGTGTGCCTAAACAGATTTTAACTGACTAATAACCCACTATGTCCTTTGATTTTACTACCCAACAGACTTACACCCATCTCATACATGACTGTTCACCGCTTTCAAACGAAAGATACCTTAACAAAGTGACAGTAATGAAAATAACAAACCAGTGGATTTTTGAGGATAGACTTTTATTCTGTAAGCCCAGCAAAGCAGTCAGGAAGGAAAATAAGTTATTCGAAGAACGATTACGGATAAATTGATGGTATACTATTAAAAAACAGCTTTAAATATTCTATTTCACTGTTTCATCATTAAAAATTTAGTATAACAATATTCTCATTTATGCATTAGTTACGTTTAGTTATATATACTAGCTAAGGTACCCAGCTTCGCCCGGGAATCATTAGAGTCTGAATGCTGACGGTATTTTTTTTTTTGGGAAGCCTACAATGTGTACAATTACAATTTCCCGTCTGGGATAATGGTTTTCCCGTAAAGTTCAGGCAGGGGACATTTAGAATAGAAATTTTAGTTTTGAAGAATAAATGAAAATTATCCCCAAATCAATCTCTCTCCACTGTTTGACACACCATGAATAACTCAGATCATAATCATGGATAGCATTTATTATAATTAAATTCATCTATAGTGTACATATTTCCTGCCAAAAACCAATCCAAGCTTAACATTATATGCATAATGCATATAAATGCGAGTAGAAAAAAAAATACAACATTTCACAGGAAATTATTTAATACAATTAACTGTGTTAGCCTACCGACAAGTTCTGCAAACAAATAAACAAACAAACGGACACCAAAGTAACAAAATGCAGTTAGGGTGTCTATGACATGTGAAACGAAAAGTTATCGCGAAATTTTGAGAAAAAAATCAATGTACAGACAGAGGTTACAATTTTATATATATATATATAGACATCTTTAACAAAAAAAATATGGATATAATCTATTTGTTATTTATCTAAAAATGTATGTAATGTACTATATTGTAGCGGACATAAATAATTTCCCTCTCTGAAGCGCTACTTCATTGAGGAAATAAATGATATAAATATATATATATATATATATATATATACTGCTCAAAAATGAATAGGGATATTGGTTATTTTTTTCTTATCCTATTAATTTTAATTAAATCGACCTTAATTAAATAACTTTTTTATGGGGATAAAAAGACAATAATTTCTATTAAATATTAATGATATTTATAATTTAAAAAAATAAAAAATAATGCTAGGCCCCATAAATACCACAAAACCTACCAACCTACCAATATCCCTATTCATTTTTGAGCAGTTTATATATAATTAATGTACATTTCGTTCAGTATATGTAGCTAGCTATTAGCTGAGCAGTAAATAGTTGAAAGAAATTATTTGTGTTTAGTCTTTGGCAACTAGGTGCAGGCCTCGCCTCCTTGGAGTTCTCCAGTTGCCAAATCACCTCCTCTATTTGGCGGTTTTCTTAACAATCCAAAATTAAAACTAATCCCAAGAATAGACAGCTTATTGCACTGTAAATGTCTATTTTACTGTATTTCTTATATATATATATATATCTGAGTTTATACATATCTTTTCGATAAATTGGGTGAGAATTATAATGTTGATACGTACCTAGATGTGTTGATCATGGATGTGCAATTTCCACTTATGATGATGTTAGTGTTTTCACTCGTAGAGACCTGGAAACTGTAAAATCACTATAGTAGCTCCCGCGTAGGGGTTGGAGCCCTGCCGACTGAGGGTGAGCGGGTTCTAACACTGATAACAGAGATAAGGGCTAGTGATAATAGATAAGGGGGGTGTGTTATCGCGTCATCTCGACGGATCTCGGCAGCTGTAAAAGAGAGAGAGAGAGGTCGGCACCCCTGAGCTGCCGGCACTGCACTGCTAGCTGTGAAGCTCACTCCCCTCCTCCCCCCACCAACTCCCTCCCCTACCTCCCCTCCATTCCCTCCCGATATATTGCTAAAACATTTAAAACAATTAATTTTAAATATTCTTCATATTTTTACGTTTTATTACCAAAAACAGTTATAAACGTTGCTAATAAGAGTTCTTTTGGATTGCAAAATTAAATACTCACAAGTTTCACAGTTTTTATCACTGCACAATTTATTTCACAATGTACAATACACATGGTAATTATTCGTAATTACTACTCACAGTATACACTGATAGCGTCAATGTTCTTCAGATTACACAGTCCAATAATTCACTTACGGTCACTGAAGTACACCAAAAGACGGCACTGCACTGTCCTTTACTTCGCGGCACTGCACTGTCTTAAACACGGCACTAAACTGTTACTTACAGTCACGGCACAACACTGTTCTTCTTATAAAAACACTTTACCGCACTGCACTAAGTCGCACTGTAGCACCGAACGCACATATAAGCACTTGAGAAGAAAACTGACTCGCTCGCGGCTGGCCGGTTCTTTATATAGGTCGTCGGCATACATCAAAGGGGAATTGGCTGGGCCCTTCGACGTCTGGACTGGAAGGGTCTAGTAGGAGCTCGACCCTCTGTCGGCTTCTTTGATCTACCTCGCACTTCCCAAATACGCGACTCTCTCTCTCTCTCTCTGAAGGATTATTCATGTATTTAATTTTCGCCACAATATTTTGGGGGTATGTAATATAACATGGAAATATACCAATAAAATACAAAAAAAGTTTAGTAGAATGAAAGATAAAGTAACTGAATCAAAATCTGAGTATAATATATACGAAATAAGCTGTTACACCTATAATGGAACTTATTGGAGAATCCTCGCAGATGCTGAATAAATGGTTAAAGAGTATAGACAATAATGAAAATAAAACTGCTTTGACGGATGATGTCTATCTCAGGGAATAACACTTTTTCTATTTTGAAACAGTTCAAATAATTAATAAAAAAAAAATAATACTAAACGATAAATAAAAGAGAATATTCACATAATAAGAAATAGAAAAAGGGGAGAAATCAAATATCTCAATCATATATTCTATAAAATATATCTTAAATTAATCGATTTTACATTAAATCGGGAAATAATCGGGTTCAAGATTGACTTGTAAATAAACTATGAGTAGTCAGCTGACTTAACCTACCTCGGGAACCTCTCATTATCAACTACCTCCTCTGTGAGGACAGTCGCAACGTAATGTCAAAGGTAAACGAGCACTTCAGAAATGTAAGTATGAATCTATAATTAGATTTAATAATTATATCATAGATTTAGGCACATACTAATACAATATATTGTAAAAGAATTATTACTGGATGCGTTTAAATATTTTTTTTAAAAAGGGATAGCCCCTGAAGAGCTGGCAAGTAAGCCACGAAATATGTAGAGTAGTTTCAATAAAGTTTGAACCGGAAGAAATGTTTTTTATTAGAGACCCTTGCCATAAAATATCAAAAATATATAAATAATATTGGGTCCAGAATAAGAAGAAAAGTTAATTTTAATTATCATTAGCAGGTTTCCATTATAAGAAAATGAGTTATTAAGGTCGGGCTCATGGCGCGCTTTTTGAAAAAAGGTCCGTCACGCAGGGGCTGCGTAAACTAAGCAGATTTCCCTCGTGAAGTTTAGTAATAGATAAATCTATATACTGGTAACACAACACCACCGTGAATAAATACAAACGGAAATAAGAAATGGTCCATCCAATTTCAATAACCTGCCGACAGGAAGCGTTAGGTTAGAATTGTAAACAAACGGGTCTACCCTCCTCACACCGGAAAGAAAAACTATTACTGAAATATATCAGAATATAACATATTAATTTTATTGAGAACTATTTACTATATCTAGTACTGTAATTAATAATGAGTCAGAATAATTGTTATCCCTATCAATCAAATTTTAGTAGTCCAAAAACTTAAGACCGGTGGGGGGGGGGGGGGGTCACTAGGACATATTTGCATGTATCTCGTATAATAAAGGGCTCTTGAATACAATTTTTGGTATTTAAACTTGGAATAATGTGATTTATTATGTAGCAGAGTATTGCTTATGTAACATGAGTAGAAGTGGCGGTTTGCTGATGGCTGAAAACTGAAAAATGCCAATATCTCGGTTAATATTCAAGATAGTGAATTAATGTATATAACAATATTTATAGTAAATTTAATTTACAATAAGATTTGTTTTATACAAGTTTTCGATCCGACCTATAGTAACGGAGATATTTCGAATTTTCGAAAATCCTCCCATTTAAACCCCCCTCCCCCTTGTTCGATTTTAGCTGTTAACGAACTGGATTTTTCTTTTTACATAAAACGACTAAATATCGAGTTTGGTAACGATTAAACAATAATTGCGACCGTTAGAGTGGTAACAGACAAATATATATATATATTTATATATATATATATATATATATATATATATATATATATATACAGTTTTGAACGGACCTCATTTTCGTCATCTCCTGAGTAGGACCGATGGACATTTGAAGAAAAATTTCGAAAATCGCGTCATGAGTACAACCTCAATAGCTGGTTTCCCTTAAGGGAAATCTGCTAAAACCGTTCTTCCCCCGTTTCGTTTATCATGAATATAAAATTTTCATATTTAATGAAAGAAAGAATTGGTTCGTCAATTATAATTACTGGGGTTTGGAATAAATGGCAAACTTGTTCTCCATTGTGACAACTCAAGACTTGATGAATTCAAAAATTAGCCGAAACCTCTGTAAATTGGAATAAATAGTTATTCTGAATCCGGGTCCCATAAATAAATTATTCATGCCAGTAAAATATATTATATTATTTATCTTTCCCCGTTAATGGGCACCTTTTTAGCCGATATCCCTTAAGAGAAGTCAGCAATTGACTACTGTACTCGTAATGCAAATTTAAAATATTTCTTCCAATGTCCATTGATCCTACAAAGGAGATGAAGAACTTTCGTTTCAATTTATATATATATATATATATATATATATATATAAATACTTAACGCTGGCCCTTCGTCATGGACTTGTTTGATTCATGTTTCCCCAGCTCTCCTGGATAATTTTTAGAACTGGAATAGCTTCTACTGTTCCTCTTCCGGATAGAATCCAATCGTCTGAATCAGAGCTAAAGACAATAGTATATTAGAGGTATGAAAAGAAGATAAATAGGGGAAATTGGCAATTGAGGTTGTACTCATGATGGAATTTTCAAAACAGTTTTTAAATATCCATCGATCCCACCCAGGAGAATGAGGTCCGATCAAAACTATATATATATATATATATATATATATATATATATATATATATATATATATATAATTGTAACCTCTGTCTGTACATTGATTTTTTTCGCGAAATTTCAGGATTTCGTTGCACATGCCATAGACACCATAGCTGCATTTTGTTTCTTTCTTGTCTGTTTGTTTGTTGCCTTTTCACGCATAAACGGCTGAACCGAATTTTATGAAACTTGGTATGTATATGACTACTAACCCAACTTAGACTTTAGCCTATATTAATATTCTCTGAGACGAACAGGAGTGGGGGTTATAAGAAAACCCAGAAATTAAAAATAGCGATATTTCGTTTCCTATTGGTTTTTCGGAAATATGAACATAATAAAAGTTGTTTATTTTGTTATTTAGAGTAACTATTGTTATATACACTTTTTTCGTATATAAACGAGATATACACTAAAACCTATAGCGGAAGTGAACAATTTTATTTGGGAGAAAAGACTTACCGAAATAAATAAAACTCGGTCTGTGTATTAGCACTAACGCCTTCCTTATAATAAGCCATACCAACATTTCTCTAGCTCGACTGTTATCCGCACACACTTAATGCAAATGCAAATATCTCGGTTAATATTCAAGATATAGAATAAATGCATATAACAATATTTATAGTAAATTTAATTTTCAATAAGATTGGTTCTATACAAGTTTTAGATACGACGGGTTGTAGACAGTAACGGAGATATTTCGTATTTTCGGAAATCCCTCCTCTAGACTTCCCCCCTCCCCATGGTCCGATTTGAGTCGTTAACAAACTTGATCTTTCTTGTCGCATAAAACAACTAAATATCGAGTTTGGTATAGATTAAACAATGATTGCGACCGCTAGAGCGTTAACAGACAAATATATATATACGAAAGGCGTATTGAAAAAGTCCGTCACGCAGGGGCTGCGTAAACTAAGCAGATTTCCCACGTGAAGTTTTACAATAGAGAAATCCGCCTAATAACAGCTGTAGTAGGAAGGGATCTCTAAACCTATTCACGAGGGACGAATAGTTCTGGAAACGGCCACCAGAGCTCTCGACGGAGGCCGGAACATGGCGGGGTTCCGTCGACCACACACACAATACAAATGCAAATATCTCGGTTAATATTCAAGATACTGAATAAATGTATATAACAATATTTATAGTAAATTTAATTTACAATAAGATTGATTCTATACACTTTTTCGATCCGACGCATAATAACGGAGATATTTTGAATTTTCAAAAATCCCCCCTCTAAACCCCCCCTCCCACTGGTCCGATTTCAGCCATTAACGAACTTGATCTCTCTTTTTACGTAAAACGCTTAAATATGAAGTTTGGTAACGATCAAACAAAAATTGCGACCGCTAGAGCGTTAACAGACAAATATATATATATATAATATATATATATATATATATATATATATATAGATATATATATAATTTTGAACGGACCTCATTTTCGTCATCTCCTGGGTAGGATCGATGGACATTTGAGGAAATTTTTCAAAACTCGCGTCATGAGTACGACCTCAATAGCTGATTTTCCTTAAGGGAAATCTGCTAAAAGTAAGGTCTCCTATTTTTTTTTCAAAAGAAATTGAATTTATTTACAAATTTGGTTACATCGTTAGAAGGGTTGAATATTTACCTATTTTTCTACATATTCGCCTTGACGATCAATAACTTTTTGCATTCTGTTTACCAGCTTTTTAATGCCGGTGCCGTACCACTCTCCCGCCGCGTCACGAAGCCAACTGACGACTGCTTCTTGAACTTGAAGGTGTTTCTTGAGAGCGGGAAACAAGTGGTAGTCGCTGGTGGCAAGGTCCGGGCTGTAAGGTCGATGATATCCCAGCCGAATCCATTGAGTAGGGTGGTCGTTTGATGTGACACATGTGGACGCGCATTGTCATGAAGTTCAAGAAGCAGTCGTCAGTTGGCTTCGTGACGCGGCGGGAGAGTGGTACGGCACCGGCATTAAAAAGTCCGTCACGCAGGCGCTGCGTAAACTAAGCAGATTTCCCACGTGAAGCTATACAATAGAGAAATCTCTATACGAGAGCCGTCTCTCTATACGTTCGTTATCGGCCCACATTTAATAAAAATACAAATATCTCGGTTAATATTCAAGATAGAGAATAAATGTATAGAACAACATTTATAGTGCATTTAATTTGCAATAAGATTGCTCTGTTCAATTCTTCATTCCGAAGTACAGTAACGGAGATATTTCAAATTTCCAAAATTCTCCCCCTCTAAATCCCTCTCCGATTTCAGCTGTTAACGAACTTGATCTGTCCTTTTACATAAAACGACTAAATATCGAGTTTGGTAACGATTAAACCATAATTGCGACCGCTAGAGCATTAAGAGACAAATATATATATATATATATATATATATATATATATATATATATATACAGTTTTTAAAGGACCTCGGTTTCGTCAGCTCGGTAGGATCGATGGACATTTGAAGAAAAATGTCGAAAATTTCGTCATGAGTACAACCTCAATAGCTGATTTCCCTTAAGGGAAATCTGCTAAAAGCTGGTAAACAGAATGCAAAAAGTTATTGATCGTCAAGGCGAATATGTAGAAAAATAGGTAAATATTCAACCCTTCCAACGATGTAACCAAAGTTGTAAATAAATTAAATTTTCTATGAAAAAAAAAAAAAAATAGGAGACCTTACTTTTCAATACGCCCACGTATATATATACATTATTTTGAATGGATCTTATTTTCGTTATCTCCTGGGTAGGATCGATGTACATTTGAAATAATGTTTCGAAAATCAACGAACATGAGTACGACCTCAATAGCTGATTTCCCTTCAAGGAAATCTGCTAAAAAGTACGTCAAGAAGTGGCTGCGAAAACTGGCTGCGAGTGCTGAATGACAAAACAGATATTATACACGATATATTTTCTATTTCCAAAATAAAATTCGATTATTAGAAATGAGCTGCGAATAAATTCTTACTTGATGCCTTCAAGGCACACTGTATTTGTATTAATCCCAGCCAGTCTATCTATCTGTTGAAAAGTGATAAGTATGCATTATATAACTTTAAACGGAATTTCTTCGTCTCCTTTGTAGGATCGATGGGCATTTGAAGAAATGTTTTGAAAATCGCATTATGAGTACACTAGTCTGTAGCAGACTTCCCTTAAGCGAAACCTGCTGAAAATTTAGGGCAATAAATGTCTGAGATAAATAAGATAAAATATTGTACTTGCATGAATAAATGATATATGTGAACCTGGATTTCGAAATTTATTATCCTAATTTACAGAAGTTTCGATGAATTTATTTAATTCATCACGGCTTGAGTTGTCACAATGGAGAGCATGTCTGCCATTTATGCAAGCCCCACTAATGATAATTGACAAACCGATTCTCTTTTTTATTAAATATGCAAATTTTATATTCAGATTCAATATAATGTCACACCTGACAGAGTTTTCCAGTTGGGGATTTAATCAGTGCCCATATGTAGATCGAAACATTTGCATAATTATTGATTCGGCATCCTAAGTCCGTGACTTACTATATATTCAATTATAATTATTATCTAGTAGTAGTTATTTATTATCTAGAAGATATGTGGGCAACCACCGGCCCACGGGCCGGATCTGGCCGCAAAACATTTTGAAAAACCTAGTTAAACAAGTTTTACAATAGAGAAATCTGCATACTGGTAAACACAACACCACCGTGATTGAATACAAACGGTAATGAGAAATCTTTCAGTTAATTAAAATAAATTCCCAACTGAAACGGCTTCTGAATTGTAAGTATAATTTATATTTTAACAACTCAAATTTTAGTAGTCCAAGAACTAAAGAAGGGGGGGAGGGCGGATGAACAGAACGTATTTGCATAAATCTCACAAAGTAATGAAGGTAATATAAGTTTAGAAAAGACAGGCAAGGTTAGAGGAAAATTCCACCTGAGGCCGATAAGTTATGGAAACGGCCGACCTAATCCGAACTATACCCGACCCAAGACTACATAAAAATGCAAATATCTCGGTTAATATTGAAGATAGAGAATAAATATAAAAAAACAACATTTATAGTAAATTTAATTTGCAATAAGATTGATTCTATACAAGTTTTCGATCCGACGTATAGTAACGGAGATATTTCGAAAATCCTCCCCTCTAAACCCCCCCCCCTCCCACTGGTCCGATTTCAACCATTAACGAACTTGATCTGTCTTTTTACATAAAACGTTTAAATATCGATTTTGGTAACGATCAAACAAAAATTGCGAACGCTTGGGCGTCAACAGACAAATATATATATATATGTATATATATATAAATTTGAACGGACCTCATTTTCGATATTTCCTGGGTAGGATCGATGGCCATTTGAAGAAATTTTTTCAAAACTCGCATCATGAGTACGACCTCAATAGCTGATTTCCCTTAAGGGAAACTAAAAAATAATACACTACTTACTCCAAATGTGGAGAGATTTGTGCGTTTGGCAGTACTTATAAATGCGAACAGTTCTTTCCATTGAATATATTACTATTCAATATATAATATAATAAAAAAAAATAATATAGGTTATAATCATGGAAGAACTAATGCTTATTTACATATAGAGTTTTGTTCAGATCGGTTCAATAGTTAGTGCAAAATAAAATTGTTGGCTCCCACTTTATTTATTTTAGTCTCTATCTCGTTTATGCTTTGTTATACGACAAAAGTGAATATAACAAGAGTTACTCTAAATAACAAAGTAAACAACTTTCATTCCTATGAAACGAAATATCGCTATTAGCAGATTTCCCTGTAAGGGAAATCAGCTATTGAGCTCGTAACTCATGACGTGAGTTTTGAAAAATTTCCTCAAATGTCCATCGATCCTACCCACGACTTGACGAAAATGAGGTCCGTTCAAAATAATATATATATATATATATATATATATATATATATGTATATAAACTGCTCAAACATGAATAGGGATATTGGTAGGTTTTGTGGTATTTATGTGGCCTAGCATTTTTTTTTTTAATTATAAATATCATTAATATTTAATAGACATTATTGTCTTTTCCCCCATAAAAAAGTTATTTAATTAAGGTCGATTTAATTAAAATTAATAGGATAAGAAAAAAATAACCAATATCCCTATTCATTTTTGAGCAGTATATATAAAAAAAAAAGTCCGTCACGCAGGGGCTTCGTAAACTAAGCAGATTTCCCATGTGAAGTTTTACAATAGAGCAATTTGCATACTAGTAACACAACGCCACCGTGATTAAATACAAACGGTCATGAGAAATCTTTCAGTTAATTAAAATAAATTCCCAACTGAAAGAGTAGTAAGAATAATTTATATTTTAACAACTCAAATTTTAGTAGTCCAAAAACTAAAGAAGGGGGGTGCGGATGATCAGAACGTATTTGCATAAATCTCACAAAGTAACGAAGGTAATGTAAGGTTAGAAACGTCAGGTAAGGTTAGAAGAAGCTTCCACATGAGCCGAGTACTGGCGGAAATGGCCGCCCGAATCCGAACTATCCCCCCCCACAGACTTCATAAAAATACAAATATCTCGGTTAATATTCAAGATAGAGAATAAATAAATATATATATATATATATATATATATATATATATATATATATATATAAAAACAATATTTATAGTAACTTTAATTTTAAATAATATTGATTCTATACAATTTTTCGATCCGATGCATAATATTTTGAATTTTCGATATTTGTCTGTTACCGCTCTAGAGGTCGCAATTTTTGTTCGATCGTTCCCAAACTCGATATTTAGTAGTTTTATGTAAAAAAAAAGATCAAGTTCGTAAATGGCTAAAATAAGAAAAGGGGGGGGGGGGTTAGAGGGGGAGATTTTTGAAAACTCGAAATATCTCCATTGTTATACGTCGGATCGAAACATTGTATAGAATCAATCTTATTGAAAATTAAATTTACAATAAATATTGTTCTATACAATTATTCTTTATCTTAAATATTGTTACGTTTTTTTTATTACCAAAACGCTTTTAATAAGAGTTCTTTTGGATTGCAAAATTAAATACTCGCAAGTTTCACAGTTTTTATCACTGCACAATTTATTTGGATAATGCACAATAAACTTATTAATTATTATTATTTACTACTCACAGTATAGACTAATAGCGTCACTGTTCTTCAGATTACACAGTCCAATAATTCACTCACGGTCACTAAAAGACGGCACTGCACTGTCCTTTACTTCGCGGCACTGCACTGTCCTTTACTTCGCGGCACTGCACTGTCTTAAACACGGCACTAAAACTGTTACTTACAGTCACGGCACAACACTGTTCTTCTTTTAAAAACACTTTAGCGCACTGCACTAAGTCGCACCGAAGCACAGATGTGAACATCAAGACAGGTGACAATAAAACTGACTGGCTCGCCGCTGGCCGCTCTTTATAGGTTGTCGGCATACATCACTGGGGATCTGTCTCTTTCATTCGAGGCTGGGATAGACGAGTCTATAGAGGCTAGATCTTTCTGTCGGCTGATTTTATCTACGTCACACTTTACAGATACGCGACTCTCTCTGAAGGATTATTCATCTATTTAATTTTCGTAACAATATTAACAGAGATATTTGCATTTGTATGCATGTTTGTGGTCGGCAGGAGTCGGCTATATTCGGGACTCTCCGCCGAGAGCTAGTGTGGGCCGTTTCGGTAACTATTCGTCCCTCGTGAATAGAGTTAGACATTCCTTACTACTACTGTTGTTATTAGGTGGATTTCCCTATTGTAAAACTTCACGTGGGAAATCTGCTTAGTTTACGCAGCCCCTGCGTGACGGACTTTTTTTAATTTTAGGCCTCCCATACAACCCCCACTCCTGCTCCATTTGCCGAGCTGATTAGTGAATCTAAACCATCCAGAGCGGCACAAAAAATTCATTCAAATCGGTCCAGCCGTTTACAGTTCAGTGACATACACAAAGAAAGTGCAATTATATATATATATATATATATATATATATATATATATATATATATATATATATATATATATATTCGTCTCTTAACGCGCATGAGTACAACCTCCATAGAGATTTCCCTTAGGGGTAATCTGCTAATTTACATTATGCAATAACACAGAGAAATACATAACTGCAAATTATATTATTTCCAGAATTTAATAGAACCCAACATACCATCTAAGATAATAACAGGAACTTGAAAAAAACTTCTAATGCTTTGGAAATTTATCAGGAACATCAGTTTATTTTCCAGAAGTTTCATAAGATTGAAAATGTTTATTAGAGCGAAAACTCTTAGAAACAACTTGGCACCTTATTTAACAAATTTTACCATGAGAAATAACTACGTCAGATATTCCATCACTTGTAATATTAATGACTTCATGAAGTTTATTTACGGAAAATAAAATATTAATTGAAGAAAATTACTACTGGAAGGAGAATATTAAGTTTCTCGAGTAATTGTATTAGGATATTTTAGGCAACTTATTATTTAAGGACTTTGGGAGTTCAGAAATAATGATTTCTTAATTGTCGTAAATAAAATTATAAAGTTTTTAAATTGAAAAATAAACTAATATTCATATTGCAATACAAAAAAACCTAATTAATCCTATAAATGTCGGTCACTCAGAGTTGTTGTAAACTTAGCGCATTTCCCAAGGCCTGGAATGACACACTGATTACGTCATCACACATTATGAACTGTAGCTTGGACATGAAATACCTAGTGATATAGTGGCATTAATTGCAAATACAATTATCAGGAGTGGAACATTACAGAAAGGCAGAATACAAAAAATTTTTTGACGCAGGGGCTGCGTTAACTAACCAGATTTCCCATCTGAAGGTTTAGAATAGATGAACATACATAATTTTACACGACACCGCCGTGAATAATGAGTGAATAAATACAAATGACAACGAGAACTGTTTCAATTAATTTACATTTTAAGAACCTCCACGACAAAAGGGTCTGAGTTGTAAACAAACTAGTCAGCCAACCTCACAGAGCTGAAAGTTACAATTATTCTTGACCGGAAAGAAAAACAAGAACTCAAATATATCTGAATATATTTTATTAATTTTATTGAAAACTATTTACTATATCTATTGATTTAATTTAAAATGAACCAGAATAATTTTTATCTCAACCGCTCTAAATTTAGTAATCCAAGAACAAAGGACGTGGGGAGGTGGTCGTCGGAAACGATTTTTTGGACACAATATTTGGTAGTTCAGCCAGAAATAAGACGGTTCTTGATATGTTTGCTTAAAGGAGAGAGGGGGTTATTGAAGGTAGAAAATTAAGAGTTGGTATTCTGGCAGGTGGAAGTGAATTCTAATGTAGGCATGATGAAAATACTAAAAGTCTGTCACGCAGGGGCTGCGTAAACTAAGCAGATTTCCCACGTGACGTTTCACAGTAGAGAAATCTGCCCAATAACATCTGTAGTAGGAAGGGATCTCTAAACCTATTCACGAGGGACGAATAGTTCCGGAAACGGCCACCAGAGCTCTCGGCGGACAGTCCGGAACATGGAGTCTTGCCGACCACACACACAATACAAATGCAAATATCTCGGTTAATATTCAAGATACAGAATAAATGTATAGAACAATATTTATAGTAAATTTAATTTGCAATAAGATTGATTCTATACAATTTTTCAATCCGATGCATAATAACGGAGATATTTTGAATTTTCAAAAATCCGTCCTCTAAACCCCCCCTCCAACTGATCTGATTTCAGCCATTAACGAACTTGATCTTCCTTTTTTACATAAAACGATTAAATTCCGAGTTTGGTAACGATCAAAAAAAATTAACGACCGCTAGAGCGTTAACAGACAAATATATATATATATATATCGCGAGATAAATATATATATATATATATATATATATATATATATATATATATAAATATATATATATATATATATATATATAATTTTGAACGGACCTCATTTTCGTCATCTCCTGGGTAGGATCGATGGACATTTGAAGAAATTTTTCGAAACTCGCGTCATGAGTACAACCTCAATAGCTGATTTCCCTTAAGGGAAATCTGCTAAAAATTGGCTACGCTTCCACTATAACAATTTATTAAAAACGCATGGCGTTTTAATAAATTATTATAGTAGCTATTTTTTTCATCCTACCTATATTAGAAAATTAAGAAATGCAAATATCTCATTAAATTGTGAGTACTACGGCTATCTGCTCCAGCGTTTTGAATGTTTGTTGGTCTGCAAATTTTCGCTGGAAATGCGTCCACCTTCGTCAGGCAATTAATTTAATTTGATCCAAAACATATGATTAATTGAAGTGGCTATTCAAATTAAATTTATTGCCCGACGAAGATGGACGCATTTTCATAAAAAATTAGGAAATCAACAAACATTCCAACCACTGGAGCGACAGCTGAAGTTCTCACAATGAAAATACTTCCCAGCGATGCAGCCTCAAAAATAGAATCTCATTAAATATTTGAGATAAAGAAAGAATGTATACAATAACATTTAAAGGTAATTGAATTTGCAATAAGAATGGTTATGTACTAATTTTCAAAAGTACCCCGTCTAAAAATCTCCCCGCTCTCCCACTTCTCCCGATTTCTGTCGTTATCGAACTCGATCAAATCCTTTTACATAAAACGATTATATATCGAGTTTGGTAACGTTATCGAACTCGATCATTCCTTTTACATAAAACGATTATATATCGAGTTTGGTAATATGTCTTTAATTTTGAACGAACCTACTTTTCGTCATCTCCTAGGAAGAATCAATGGATATTTGAGAAAAGTTTTCGAAAATCGCGTACAACCTCAATAGCTGATGTTAAACCAGCTGAAGCTAAAACTCGCCATACCAGCCCGTGGGAAATCTGCTTAGTTTTCACAGCCCGCAATGGCGGATCTTTTTTTACTTTTCTTCCCGGCTCGTACTGGTAGATATATATATATATATATATATATATATATATATATATATATATATATATATACTTATATATATATATATACACGACATATAACCATTAAAAATATGTATTGTTACTTTAATAAAAAATGGACAAAATTGACTTAGATATCGATCAAGAAAAAATGGAAGAATGCAGAAAATATACAGCTTATAAATGAAGTTACCTCAAACAGACATTTACATTTTAACCGTCCGGTGAAAAAATGTTGTTGTTTATTAGCAGATTTCCCTTAAGGAAAATCTGCTATTGAGGTCGTACTCATGACACGATTTTCGAAAAATTTCTTCAAATGTCCATCGATCCTACCCAGGAGATGACGAAAATGAGGTCCGTTCAAAACTGTATATATATATATATATATGTTTGTTAACACTCTAGCGGTCGCAATTTTTGTTTAATCGCCACCAAACTCGGTATTTAATCGTTTTATGGTAAAAAGGAAGATCAAGTTCGTTTTAACGGCTGAAATGCCGGACCAGTGTCGTGGGGAGGGGGCGCGCGTTTGGAGGGAGGGATTTTCAATAAATTCGACGAAATATCTTCCGTTATTATGCAGATCGGATCGAAAAATTGTATAGAGTACCAATGCTTATTGCAAAATTTACATTTACTATAAATATTGTTATATGCATTTTTTATTCTCATGAATCTTTGAATATTAACCGAGATATTTGCATTTGTAATCTGCGTGTGATCACCAGTAGGCTATGTTCGGACTTTCCTCCGAGAGCTCTGGCGGCCGTTTCCATAACTACTCGTCCCTCGTGAATAGGTTTACAGGTTAGGTTAACTGTATTTGGGGCTAGAAACCTCTGGGTTATTACGCCCTAAATAATGTTTTAGGTTTAGAGGTTTCTTACTACTACAGTTGTTATTAGGCAGATTTCTCTATTGTAAAACTTCACGTGGGAAATCTGCGTAGTTTACGCAGCCACTGCGTGACGGACTTTTTTAGTTTTCACGGTATATTGTCTTATTATTAACATAAGTAGTGGAGCGAGAACTTTTACTGAAGTCTGAAAACTAAATAAACTCAAATATCTGAGTTAATATTCGAGCTGGGGGAGAAAATGTATGTAAGAACAATAGTTCAACAACTGTGGAAGAACAGAGATTTGAAATGGTGAATGCTAAGAGGCATTATATTATCAACAGCGATGGAAAAGCTTTTGTATTTGTAAAACCGTCTATTTCCCAGCTGTGTATGTGAGTGGAAAAGGTCTTTATGGGCAAAAGAAAACACACCAAATCTCGGAACGAAGAACTGGAGCATAATATATGCTCAAGTGGAAAAATTTGAATTAAAAAAAAAGTTGTTTTCAAGGTTTATTCGGCGAAAAGAAAAAAACTCAGGAGTCCCAGCAACTTTTGTAGAAAGCCATTAAACGGCATTCCAAGACTATTAACAATGACGCAGGTTCGATTCCAGTCAAGGGAGAATATTGATTCACGAGTTCTCTAAAAGTGCGTGGTGGAGCCGCAGTGCTTCTGGAATAACTGGAGTCCAAGGAGTATTTAGGTATTACAGACCCGCCAGATGACTAACGATTATGACTCTCTTAGATCCCGTCCACAGGCAGGCTGGCAGCGTGAACAGGCCAGAGACCTTAGGAATTTGCAAAATATGCAGAAGCGGAAATTGTGGGGACACAGCCTCATTTATATGTGGCATTTATACTTGTTTAATTATTTCCTTTTTGAAGAGCATCCTTAGCCTGAGTACCCCCCCCCCCCGATGAGATCAGTAGTGTGTCATTCCAACACGTGGGAAATCTGCTAAGTTTACGCAGCACCTATATATATATATATATATATATATATATATATATATATATATAAATAAAATTGTAACCTCAGTCTGGACATTGATATTGTTCGCGAAATTTCACGATAACTTTTCGTGTCACATGTCAAAGACACACTAACTGCATTGTGTTTCCTTGTGTGTCTGCTTGTTTGTTTGTTACCTTTATCACGCATAAACGGCTGAACCGAATATCATGAAACTTGGTATGTATATTAAACAACAAACCCAACTTAGACTTTAGGCAATATAAATATCCCGTGAGACGAACAGGAGTGGGGGTTATAAGGGAAGCAAGAAATTAAAAATAAGCGATATTTCGTTTCCTATTGGGGTTTTTTCGACAAATATGAACATAAAAAAAAAAAGGTTGTTTATTTTGTATTTAGAGTAATAACTTTTTGTTATATAAAATTTTTTTCTTATACCGAATTATTAAACGAGATATACGTTTAAAACCTATAGCAGAAGTGAACAATTTTTATTTTGGACAAAAGACCCAATCGAAATAAATAAAACTCGGTATGTGTAAGAGCACTATCGCTTTCATTATAACAAGCCATACCAACATTTTTAGGGATGGCAGGAGTGGGGGTTGTAAGGGTGGCCTGAATTTAAAAATAGCGTATTCTTTATCTATTCGCATTGTTCGGCAAATATGAACATGACAAAAGTTGTTTTATTTTGTTATTTTAAGTAACTTTTGTCATGTACACTTTTTTCTTATAACCGAATTTATAAACTAGATATACACCTTATAAACTAAAGCGGGAGTCCAACTATTTCATTGGGCGCTAACGATTAAACCCGAACTTAAAAACTCGGTTTGTTAATTAGCCTTAATTTCTTCCATGATTATCAGCTATATTAAAATTTTTAGGTTCAAACGGGAGTGGGGGTTTTATAAGACTGTCCTGAAATAAAACTTCGCGATATTTCATTGTCTATTTTTTTTTCGGCAAACATGCACATAGCAAAAGTTGTTTCCTTTATGTTATTTACAAGTAACTTTTGTTTTTACATTTCTCCAGGAACAATGTGTAGAGCAAGTAAAGAAATATTGATATGCTCAACAATTCATTCCTATTTGAACTATGAGGTACCTCACCTGGAAAAATTAATTCAAATCTATGTTAATAATTTGTCCTTAATAATTCAAATCTATGCATAATGTACAGGAGACGGGAAATATGACAATATATTGTGCAAAGTAAAGTCTTGCCAAAAAAAATACCATCACCATTCAGCCTCAAATCAATTCCCGGGTATCTGAGCTAATGTATATATATATATATATATATATATATATATATATATATATATATATATATATAGTTTTGAACGGGCCTCATTTTCATTATCTGCGGAGTAAGATCGGTGGACATTTCGATTTTCGGAAATCACGTCATAAGTAATATCTCAAAAGCTGATTTCCCATATGAGGAATCGACTAAAAATCAAGTTTTGTTTAGCAAACTAATTATAGTTGGGTGCCAATAATGCTGATAACAACGAAATGATTTTCAAATTCAAAATACGATACCTGGCTGGTAAAAAATCGATTAATTCCGTCATTAACCAAAATGATGTTGTCAACAATGTAAGGAAATTCTTAAATTTTCTGGATTACCTCCTCATGATTCGTAATTAAAAATTGGATCAGTAGTAGTAATATATACCAGCCACGCCTTTGTATTGGCTCCCGACATGCGGTGTAAATATTAATAAACAACGCCATCGAAATCACAATTTTGAAAGTAAAGTATAAAAGCGAAGACGTTTTGATTCCACGGATTTCTTTGTTTCCGAACGACATTCCATTCGACTTTAAACTGTTGCAATTTCCATTGCGGCTATCTTTTGCAATGTCGCTAAATAAATGTTTCATCAATCATCAGTCATGAAAATCCATGTTTTTCGCATGGCCAGCTGTATGACCCCATCCCCGTTTCAGAATGGCAACAAAACTAATCATCCATTTTTGAGGTGCTGGATGGTGAAGGAATTATTATCTCAGATAAGAAAAAGTCCGTCACACAGGGGCTGCGTAAACTAAACAGATTTCCCACGTGAAGTTTTACAATAGAGAAATCTGCCTAATAACAACTGTAGTAGTAAGAAACCTCTAAACCTAAAACATTATTTAGGGCGTAATAACCCAGTAGTTTCTAGCCCCAAAAAACAGTTAACCTAACCTCTAAACCTATTCACGAGGGACGAATAGTTATGGAAACGGCCACCAGAGCTCTCGGCGGAAAGTCCGAACATAGCCTACTGGTGACCACACGCAGAATACAAATGCAAATATCTCGGTTAATATTCAAGATAGAGAAAAGATGTATATAACAATATTTATAGTAAATTTAATTTGTAATAAGATTGATTCTGTACAATTATTCGGTCCGACCTATAGTAACGGAGATATTTCGAATTTTCGAAAATCCTCCCCTTTAAACCCCCCCCCCCTCCCACTGGTCCGATTTCAGCCGTTAACGAACTTGATCTTTCTTTTTACATAAAACGACTAAATATCGAGTTTGGTAACGATCAAACAAAAATTGCGACCGCTAGAGCGGTAACAGACAAATATATATATATATATATATATATATATATATATATATATATATACAGTTTTGAACGGACCTCATTTTCGTCATCTCCTGGGTAGGATCGATGGGCATTTGGAGAAAAATTTCGAAAATTCCGTCATGAGTACAACCTCAATAGCTGATTTCCCTTAAGGGAAATCTGCTAAAAACGTCTCGTTCCTTCACTATTCTTTATTCGTTGTGACAGAGCGCTTTCAGTGCATTCGCACCATCATCAGTGCCTCTTCACAATGATGTGACAGGAACCAAGGATTCCCTGTGACTGAATACAGGGAATACTGTGATACATACTGTGATCAGTCACAGGGAATCCTTGGTTCCTGCCACATCATTGTAAAGAGCAGGGCACTGATGATGGAGCGTATGCTCTGAAAACGCTCTGTCACAACGAATAAAGAATAGTGAAGGAACGAGGCGTTTTTTCTTACCTGAGAAAAACTAATCATATACACACCAGAAAATAAAACGAAGAGTCTCGTACAACCCCCGTTAACCAAGGAGAACCTGGAATGAGTTGTCTCCTGTCAACCGACGGGCCTTATTGTATCCGGATGGACTGTGCCTAGTTCACACTTTCAGTTTGCCTGTGAACGGGATTTAACCCTCGGTCAGGCGCGTCAAGAATATTCCGCCATAGGGCGCATGTATCTCACAGATCATCCTCAACCGTTTTTACGGAAATACAGTTTTTTAATCTATATTTTGCACTAAAATGTTCAGAGTGTGATTAGAAACCATAAAAGAGGAATTATATGTTTAAAATAAGTAAATAATTTTTAAAATGGACAAGTATTATAATATAAAGAAACGGTGGACGATAATTTTTAAAATATAATTTAAAAACACAAATATCAAAAGGAATTGTTTAAACGCACATGCCTCAATTATACATAATTCATTTCAATTGTGAACAATATAAAAAAATTATCTAAATATAACTTCAATCAAAAATAAGTAGCATGAAATCACTTTTAGATAAGACAATGAAAATCATCAACAAATTTTAAAAATACCAGTTTAATTGTCAATTCTTTTGCAGAGCTGCATTACAATTAGGACAAAGCATGGAACTATGTTGTTAACAAATTTTGTTTTTGCAAATCTCACAACAGTAATTAGTACACCTACATTTATTTTCAGTTTTGCTTGGTTCACATAATTTTCTTTTGTTCGTTGTAGCGGAGGGCCTTTTTTTATGCTGTTCTGTACTTGAGTTCAATGTATGGTCCAATGAGCTAGTGTACTCTTATGAGTCTCTGTAGTCTTAAAGTTTCGTCCTTAGTTCGGGTGGTAAACGTCTACTATTGTCACTGCGTCGTGCAATATATCCTTGTACAAGTTCTTTTGAAAGCTCATGTTTGAGCAAAATAATAGAATAATAGGTTTATGTGATTCCATTTAATAAAAAGAAACTTAATTGATGTACATATTTATGAAATACAGATTTCAAAAAAACTTACGAGATCGGGCGCGTGGTATTTAGGAGATAAAATTTAATGACAGGTGAAACTCACGACTCCGTTAAACACAGTGACTCAACATACCTTGAGGGGGAGTTCTCTAAAACACATAACTCGAAGCACTACAACACCACTCTCTGCTAGGAGGTGTAGCAAATATTTTTCTAGAAACTGTGTATCTGAGAGATCACGCGCCCGACGGAGGGTTAAGAGAGCAATAATCGCCGAGTCACCCCCAGTGGCTGTCAGGCGTATATACTCTTCAGTCTCCCACTGAATCAAAAGCACTGCGACACTAGCGAGCTCTGGTAGTCTGACCAATAGAGGGGGGTTTTAAAGGTGGGAATTTCGAAAATTCAAAATAACTCGAAAAAGTATATAGACTCAATCTTATTGCAAATGCAATTGTTGTAATGTACCTGTTTTCATTATTATGATTATTATCATTGATATTTGTTTTTCGTTAAGGGAAATCAGCTATTGAGGCCGTACTCATGACGCGAGTTTCGAAAAATTTCTTCAAATGTCCATCGATCCTACCCAGGAGATGACGAAAATGAGATCCATTCAAAATTATATATATATACTTCTCTGTTACCGCTCTAGCGGTCGCAATTTTTGTTTGATCGTTACCAAACTCGGAATTTAATCGTTTTATGTAAAAAGGAAGATCAAGTTCGTTAATGGCTGAAATCGGACCAGTGGGAGGGGGGGTTTAGAAGGGGGATTTTCGGAAAATTCAAAATATCTCCGTTATTATGTGTCGGACCGAAAAATTGTATAGAATCAATCTTATTGCAAATTAAATTTACTATAAATATTGTTCTATACATTTGTTCTATATCTTGAATATTAACCGAGATATTTTCATTTGTATTCTGCATTGGTCGGCAGGAGTGAGCTGTTTGGTACTTTCCGAAGAGAGCTCTGGCGGCCGTTTTCGTAACTATTCGTCCCTCGTGTATAAGTTTAGTGATCCTTACTACTTACTACTCTTGTTTGTGGGCAGATTTCTGTATTGTAAAACTTCACGTGGGAAATCTGCTTAGTTTACGCAGCCCCTGCGTGACGGACTTTTTTTTAGTTTTCGTCTCTAGCAAAGCCCCAATCCTACCCACATCATATTAATAATATGCAGTTATTTAGTGAACCGCTGCATTTCAAAGTTAAATACCAAATATTGTTTTAATTGAACTTTTACTGACTGAGATACATGGAAATATGTAGTGTCAACGTCAACAATTAAGATTTCTCGATCTTGACTCGAAAATATTTATCAGTTCTACACGATAGTCGATATTTATCAGTCACATTCAAAACTACACGGCATTTCGGTTAATGACTGATTTCGGACTAGGATAGGCGGGGGATTAGAGGTGAAATTTTATTGAACCAATCTTGTTAAAAAAGTCCGTCACGCAGGGGCTGCGTAAACTAAGCAGATTTCCCACGTGAAGTTTTATAATAGAGAAATTTCACGAGAGCCGAGCCAGTCAAGGAAACGGCTGAACTAGCTTTTGACGGGAAAGTAACTCCTGTTCGTTAGGCGCCAAGATTTAATAAAATTCCGTCACGCAGGGGCTGCGTAAACTAAGCAGATTTCCCACGTGACGTTATACAGTGGATAAATCTGCCCAATAACACCTGTAGTAGTAAGGTATCTCTAAACCTATTCAAGAGGGAAGAATAGTTATGGAAACGGCCGCCAGAGCTCTCAGCGGAAATTCCTGGACATAGCCGACTCCTGCCGACCACACACAGAATACAAATGAAAATATCTCGCTTAATATTCAACATACAGAATAAATGTATAAAACAATATTTATAGTAAATGTAATTTTCAATAAGATTGGTTCTATACAATTTTACGATCCGACGCATAATAACGGAGATATTCTGAATATTCAAAAATCCTCCCTCTAAACCCCCCTCCCACTGGTCCGATTTCAGCCATTAACGAACTTGATCTTCCTTTTTACATAAAACGATTAAATTCCGAGTTTGGTAACGATCAAACCAAAATTGCGACCGCTAGAGCGTTAACAGACAAATCTCTCTCTCTCTCTCTCTCTCTCTCTCTCTCTCTCTCTCTCTCTCTATATATATATATATATATATATATATATATATATATATATATATATATAATTTTAAACGGACCTCATTTTCGTCATCTCCTGGGTAGGATCGATAGCTGATTTCCCTTAAGGGAAATCTGCTAAAATGCAAATATCTCGGTTAATATTCAAGATAGAGAAAAATGTATATAACAATATTTATAGTAAATTTAATTTGCAATTAGAATTCTTCTGTAAAAATTTTCGATCCGACGTATAGTAACGGAGATATTTCGAATTTTCGAAAATCCTCCCTCTAAACCCCCCCTCCCACTGGTCAGATTTCAGCCCTTAACGAACTTGACCTTTCTTTTTACATAAAACGACTAAATATCGAGTTTGGTAACGATTAAACAAAAATTTCGACCGCTAGAGCGGTAACAGACAAATATATACGCATACCGGTATCTTCTGGTTTTGAACGGACCTCATTTTTCGTCATCTACTAGGTAGGCTCGATGGACATTTGAAGAAAAATTTCGAAAATTCCGTCATGAGTACAACCTCAATAGCTGATTTCTCTTAAGGGAAATCTGCTAATATTGATGCTCTATAATAATTGTTCTATACATTTTAGCAGATTTCCCTTAAGGGAAATCAGCTATTGAGGTCGTACTCATGACGCGATTTTCGAAAATTTTCTTCAAATGTCCATCGATCCTACCCAGGAGATGACGAAAATGATGTCCGTTCAAAATTATATATATATATATATATATATATTTGTCTGTTAACGCTCTAGGGGTCACAATTTTTGTTTGATCGTTACGAAACTCGATATTTAACCGTTTTATGTAAAAAGACAGATCAAGTTCGTTAATGGCTGAAATCGGACCAGAGGGGGGGGGGTTTAGAGGGGGGATTTTCGAAAATTCGAAATATCTCCGTTACTATACATCGGATCGAAAACTTGTACAGACCCAATCTTATTGCACATTAAATTTACTATAAATATTGTTATATACATTTATTCTCTATCTTGAATATTAACCGAGATATTTGCATTTTTATGGTTTGTGGTGGGGTATAGTTCGGATTATGTCGGCCATCTTCGTCATTTCTCGGCTCAGGCGGAAGCTTCTTCTAACCTGGCGTTTTTAACCTTACCTTACCTTCCGTACTTTGTGAGATTTATGCAAATACGTTTTGTTCATCCGCCCCCCCCCCTTCTTTAGTTCTTGGAATACTAAAATTTGAGTTATTAAAATATAAATTATTCTTACAATTCAGAAGCCGTTTCAGTTGGGTATTTATTTTAATAAACTGAAAGATTTCTCATTATCTAATCACGGTGGTATTGTGTTACCAGTATGCAGATTTCTCTATTGTAAAACTTCGCAGGGGAAATCTGCTTAGTTTACGCAGCCCCTGCGTGACGGACTTTTTTTTTTGTAGCTCAAATATTAGGCTAGTTATTAGTACTTTCTCGTTATAAGGCTTCAGTAAACCTCCATTACTACTTAAACAGTTTTTTACATAGAAATATAGATTCTATGGCGAAAAGAAATGATTAGTGTGTCATTCCAGTCCGTGGGAAATCTGCTCAATTTACGCAGCCCCTGCGTGACAGACGTTTTGATGTCGTTTCCAAACCGTTTCTAGTTGGGCTCCTTTATTGTTTGGGATAGCATAATTCCTCATAATGCCAAGGACAATACAATCAGCTGTAAAGATAAAGATGGCGTTGATGTAAGTAGAGTGATTTCTCTGTGTGGAAGACAAACAGAAAACTGTAATCCGGAAGGAAAATATTTTGATACAGCTAATGTTTCCCAATGTTGTCCTTTAAGCACAAAATCTTTCTTCTGGTTTATCTCTTTGGAGTCATTTGACAACTTCTTATTTCTATTAGCAGATTTCCTTTAAGGGAAATCAGCTATTGAGGTCGTACTCATGACGCGATTTTCGAAAAATTTCCTCAAATGTCCATCGATCCTACCCAGGAGATGACGAAAATGAGGTCCGTTCAAAACTGTATATATATATATATATATATATATATATATATATATATATATATATATATATATTTGTCTGTTACCGCTCTAGCGGTCGCAATGTTTGTTTAATCGTTACGAAACTCGAAATTTAGTCGTTTTATGTAAAAAGAAAGATCAAGTTCGTTAACGGCTAAAATCGGACCAGTGGGAGGGGGGGGGTTTAGAAGGGAGGATTTTCGAAAATTCGTAATATCTCCGTTATTGTACGTCGGATCGAAAAATTGTATAAAATCAATCTTATTGCAAATTACATTTACTATAAATATTGTTTTATACATATTTTCCGTATAATGAGTATTAACCGAGATATTTGTATTTTTTGTAATGAGTTCCGCTTTCAGTAAACCCCTATTCCTACTAGGGACATATTAATAATAAGCTGATATATAATGAACCACCTCATTATTAGGTTAAATACAAAATATTGTTTTCAACAAAGCTTTATTTTACGAGGTACAAACAAATACGCTCTGTTGACCACCCCCCCCCCTTTTTTTCTTGGACTACAAAAATCTGAGTGATTGAGATAGAAATTATTTTGATCCATTTCAAATTACTCCACTAGCTATACTAAATAGTTTCCAATAAAATAAATATTTTATATTTAGATATATTTCTTTAATTGTTTGTTTTTCCGGTCTATCTATCGATACTGCACTACAAGGTTGGCTAACCTGTTTGATTACAATCCAGCCGTATTACGTTGTAGGGACTATTAACTTATATTGTAAATTCACTGAAAGATTTCTCATTGCCGTTTGCAATTATTCACTAATATTCATGGAAGTGTTACCTGTATGTATATTTATCTATTGTAAACCTTTGCTGGCTAACCTGTTTGTTCCTTAATTATGTGAAAATCTCATAACCGTCTGAATCGTATTTTGCCCTCTTTCTATTTTCTTCCCGGATTCCTAAATTTGGAATAGTTGTGATTAAAATTATTCTGGTCTATTATTAATTACAGTACTAGATATAATAAATAGTTATGAATAAAATTTATAACTTATATTCAAATATATTTCCGTAATTGCTTTCATTTCTGGTAAAAGCTGGCTAACCTGATTGTTTACAACTCAGACTGCTATCAGGAAGGTTCTTACCATTTAAATTGCCCTTTATTTGTTTACTAAATATTCACAGCAGTATTAAGTCTTAAGCATAATAGATATTTTTGTGGTACTATTTAGTGTTGGTGTAATAAGTGTTCAGAGTGCTGCTATCATTAAAGGTAAGTCCATCTTTTGTGTTCTTGTTGTTTTTTGAGATTGAATTGTTTTTCATTTAATCTCGGAGCCTAACGGACGAGAGTTACTTTCCCGCCAAAAGCTAGTTCGGCCGTTTCTTTGACTGGCTTGGCTCTCGTGAAATTTCTCTATTGTAAAACTTCACGTGGGAAATCTGCTTAGTTTACGCAGCCCCTGCGTGACGGACTTTTATTTGGTATTATCTTTAAATTTTCAATCCTACTGCGGAATGCCTCATAGATATTGTTACGTTTTATTACAAAATCAGTAATAAACGTTGTTTATTAGAGATTGCCAAAAATATGCACACAAGTTTACACAGTTTTTATCTACTGCACAATTTATTCAATAATGCTCAAATGCACTCGTTAGGTATTGAGTTACTACTCACAGTATGCACTGATAGCGTCACTGTTAAACGTGCTTTTCCTTTTGTTATCAGGATATTAGTGACAGTTTCACAGTTTTTACACACTTAGGCTGATGGTTTATTATTAATGCACAATACACTTCGTTAGTTATTCTTAGTTACTACTCACGGAGTATGCAGACTGATAGCGTCACTTGTTAATACTGTGCAAAAAATCGACCAGTTTTGGACTTTTTAAATTTTGAGTTTTGTATTCAGGATATTAGTGCCGTGTTATTAACAAAACAACAACACGTGGTGTTAATTTACAACCACTTGGTTGTAAATGGTAGCTTTATTATCGATACACCACTTGTACAGCTACCATGCTGAGTTGATGTGGCAGACGACGGCCGGGAACGACCGCTTTTTGCAGATACTGTGCAACATCGTCCAGTTTTGGACTAAAAATAATTTTTAATTTCAGTTTTGTAATTCAATTAAATTCTAGGAGTGTTATTTTAAATAATAAAGTGATATTCTTTTAATTATCATTTGTAATTGTTTTTAAATGGGCAGCTTTCCGATAATTGATAAGTACCTCCCCCCCACAGGTCCAATTTCAACAAGTAAAGCGACAGCTAGAGCTAGTGAGATAGTACTCATGACAAGTGCATTGTGAAATAAATTGTGCAGTGATAAATACTGTGGAACTTGTAAATATTTAATTTTGCAATCCAAAAAGAACTCTTATTAACAACGTTATTACTGGTTTTGTAACGTAACTCTCTCTCTCTCTCTCTCTCTATATATATATATATATATATATATATATATATATATATATATATGTATATAGTTGCCTGACACAGCAATTTTTCTTTGATCGTTACGATACTCGATATGTAAGCGTTTCATGTGAAATTAAAGATTAAGTTTTATGACGGCTGAAACTCAACTTGTAGAAAGAGAGTGGGGAATAAATAGGATATCTATAAATCATATATAACATATCGTGTTGTAAATTTAATGCTCTAAAAATGTTCTCTAATACACTTTCCTCTCATTTTTTTAATTTCCTACCTTCAGTAAACCCCTATTTTAGTCGTAGCACTCTAAAATTAAGCGAATATATCAAGAAACGTCTTATTTCAAGCTTAAATAAGCAATATTGTTTTCAACAGATCTTTAATAGATGAGGTACAGACAAATACCTAGCCAGCTACCCTAGGCTTCAGCTAGGCGTGCGCAAACGTGAGCTTTCGCTCCAGTGCTAACTTAGGACAAAGTTGAGTAAACGGAATTATATTTTAACTGTATTTCCAAACACTCTTCTGAATATGGCGTGAGCCAAGTTCATTTGACACAAGTTCTTGACAAAGTCTGTGACAACGTCAGTTATAGCAGAAGAAGCTACGCTCCCACGGGACCAGACACTACCTCAGCAGTTTAGCAGTCAACTAGTATAAATACCTGATCCTTTCCTTCCCATTCCTCATTATTGTATCTACCGTCTCCATGTTAGTCTGATCTTTGATTCTGTAATTATTTCTGGTTCATACCAATAAAGTTTTTTTTGAAGTAAGTAAGTGCGAAGTATTTAATTGTCTTTTGACAAAAGTCTCGACAAAGTTTTTGACAACGTCTTTTGAACAAATAACTTTGAAAAAAGGCAGTTTGCCTTAAAATTCCAATCGTTCCAACGCTACTGCGCGTTGCTGATGAGCCACCGTATGACCGATCACCACCAAAGTCCCACTTCTAACACTGAAACATACTGATTACAGGTATGTTTCGGGATGCACTTTCAGTGAGTTGGCGTGTTTGGGATGACTTCGTTTCGATTTCTCGGATCTCTTCAGCTAGGCGTGCGCAAACGTGAGCTTTCGCTCCAGTGCTAACCTAGGACAAAGTTGAGTAAACGGAATTATATTTTAAGTGTAAATACTTTGTGTGTTGATGCCATCGATTAAGATTTTATGGACTGCCCACAACTTCTCAAATATATTTTGGCATAGAAATACAGAAAGACATTTCTAACGTGTCATGCCAGTATTTGGGAAATCTGCTTAGTTTACGCAGCCCCTGCGAGACGGACTTTGTATATAGGGAAAGAATATTGTCAACATGACTTATTCCATTTCCTCGCGATAAAAGGAATTGATGTTTACTGGGAAGTCAAAGCATACATTTTCCAATATTCGTCTGACCCGTTGCTTCATAATTCATGAGGATAACAAGAAAACGGCAGAACAAAACTCCATATTCAGTTAGCTTTAAAATGGAAGTAGTTATTTATGGCTAAAGTTAATCGAACCTTATACTTCATAGGGAAAATAGTTTTACTTGTATCTGTCAACACCGGATAGCTTCCAAAATATCTAAAAATATTTTTTATTTCTTTTGGTTTTTACGGTTTTCTTTATTTACTTACATGATGACAATGAAATAATTGTTTAATTAGTAGATGTTCTTTAATGTTATGGACAAATTACGCAGCAAATACTTAATTTTATGATATAATAAAAGGGGGAGTAGAATAGATTATACTCAAATTTACAAATTTTGGTGGCTGAAACCATTCCCCACATTCTGGGACCTTGAAAAAAGACTCAGATTCAATGTCGTTTATTGACGACTTCAAACACGAGAACGTCTGAGATAGAATTCTATGATGAGGCCGGGATACGAGTCTGTGAAGAGATCAGGAAAGGAGTTTATGAAGAGATAGGGATAGGACTCTACGAAGAGGTTGGGAGAGGTCTGAGGTCCGGTTGGGATAGAATTCAATGAAAAGATCGGGATAGGAGTCTACGAAGAGGTTGGGAGAAGTATCTGATCAGGCCAAGATAGGATTTTACGAAGAGGTTGGGAGAGGTCTGTGATGAGGTCGGGATAGGAATCTATGAAGAGATCAGAAAAGGAGTCTATGAAGAGATAGGGATAGGACTCTAGGAAGAGGTTGGGAGAGGTCTGAGATTAGGTCGGGATAGAATTCTATGAAAAGATCGGGATAGAAGTCTATGAACAGTTCGGGATAGGAGTCTACGAAGAGGTCGAGATAGGTGTCTATGATTAGGCTGGGATAGGAGTCTACGAAGAGGTTGGGAAAGGTCTGTGATCAGGTCGAGATAGAAGTCTACGAAGAGGTCGGGAGAGGTCTGTGATCAGGTCGAGATAGGAATCTACGAAGAGGTTGGGATAGGAATCTATGAAGAGATCAGGGAAGGAGTCTATGAAGAGATAGGGATAGGACTCTACGAAGAGGTTGGGAGAGGTCTGTGATGAGGTCGGGACAACATTCTATGAAGAGGTCGGGAGAACTCTGAGATCAGGTCGAGATAGGAGTCTACGAAGAGGTCGGGATAGGAATCTATGAAGAGATCAGGAAAGGAGTCTATGAAGAGATAGGGATAGGACTCTACGAAGAGGTTGGGAGAGGTCTGAGATTAGATTAGAGGTTGGGAGAGGTCTCTTCATAGATTCCTATCCCGACCTCATCACAGACCTCTCCCAACCTCTTCGTAAAATCCTATCTTGGCCTGATAGGGATAGGACTCTACGAAGAGGTTGGGAGAGGTCTGTGATGAGGTCGGGACAACATTCTACGAAGAGGTCGGGAGAACTCTGAGATCAGGTCGGGATAAGAATCTATGAAGAGATCAGGAAATGAGTCTATGAAGAGATAGGGATAGGACTCTACGAAGAGGTTGGGAGAGGTCTGAGATTAGGTCGGGATAGTATTCTATGAAATAATTGGGATAGGAGTCTACGAAGCGGTCGAGATAGGTGTCTATGATTAGGCTGGGATTGGAGTCTACGAAGAGGTTGGGAGAGGTCTGTGATCAGGTCGAGATAGAAGTCTACGAAGAGGTCGGGATAGAAATCTATGAAGAAGACGGGATAGGAATCTATGAAGAGGTCGGGATAGAAGTCTATGATTAGGCTGTGATAGGAGCCTACGAAGAGGTCGGGATAGGAATCTATGAAGAGGTCGGGATAGGAGTCTATGATTAGGCTGGGATAGGAGCCTCCGAAGAGGTCGCGATAGGAATCTATGAAGAGGTCGGGATAGGAGTCTATGATTAGGCTGGGATAGGAGCCTCCGAAGAGGTCGCGATAGGAATCTATGAAGAGGTCAAGATAGGAGTCTTTGATTAGGCTGGGATAGGCGTCTACGAAGAGGACGCGATAGGAATCTATGAACAGGTCGGGATAGGAGTCAAGATTAGGCTGGGATAGGAGTCTTCGAAGAGGTCGCGATAGAAATCTATGAAGAGGTCGAGACAGGAGTCTTTGATTAGGCTGGGATAGGAGCCTACGAAGAGGACGCGATAGGAATCTATGAAGAGGTCGAGACAGGAGTCTTTGATTAGGCTGGGATAGGAGTCTACGAAGAGGACGCGATAGGAATCTATGAAGAGGTCAAGATAGGAGTCTTTGATTAGGCTGGGATAGGAGTCTACGAAGAGGTCGCGATAGGAATCTATTAAGAGGTCGGGATAGGAATCTATGAAGAGGTCGAGATAGGAGTCTTTGATTAGGCTGGGATAGGAGTCTACATAATCTGTATGTACACATTTAAATTTCATCCTTCCGTAATATCGCATCTGGCAAAATTGGTTAAAAAATTGCTGATCAGGCAGTTCATTAGAGTATTCGATGTGCTTTAAAATGATACCACAATCAATATTCTAGGACCAGTAGAAACGGAGATATTAATGAATGTCCGGCTTATCCTATCACTCGCTCCAGTGTGCGGCGATGGCTGTTGGCCAGATCCCCTTGCTGTTCCTGGTAGCAGAGGAGGTCTTGGTTGATGAATTCTTGAATTGGAAGTATCGAAAGTACTTTGCGAGGAGCAGCAATCTCGCTCACACCTGTTGATACGATCTCATCACAGGCAGTGGTGGTTGTCTTAATTCTCGGAGTAGTTAAGTGGTAGTAGTAGTAGTTTAGTCCACTACTATTGGTTGGTGGCTTTGGTTAGTTGGTGGTTGAAGCCTAACTGGTAGGAAGCGAGTGGTCGCTGTTCCACCCTCCACATTAGCACACAAAAGGCCTGTCTGACTGTAGGCCCGTTTGTTACTAGATCACTGAAAAAGGACTCTGATGATTTCTATAGAATTTTATATTTGTGTGTCAACTATTCCAGTGAATAACTTAGGCTATATGAGAATTAGAATTTTTATCTAGGAGCGATTTTGTTGAATATGATGTTGATGGGTCTCACAACAAAATGTGGGTGTTCAAAAATAATTTTTATTTAAACAATTTATATAAATATATATTTAATCTAAAAGCAATTATATATGTTTAATGCGTATTACTTAGATAAATGAGGTGCTAACCAGTTTGTTGTTACACTTCAGAGGTACCACGTAGGATTATCACTTCACAAAGTAACACAAATATTTGCCGGTTATTAAGTCTGGCAAAAATGTCCAAAATTTTATATATCATAGCTAGGAAATGTCCCAGACGGCGTGTTACGTTCCCAGTTGACTTCCAGGACATCTCAAACAAATGTAGAAATGCTCGATGCACAGGTAATCACTGCGAAAGTGCGAGTGCAAGGAGCTGCGTCATTTGCGGGGGTCGCACTGGACAGATTTAACCTTCCGTGGAAACACCAAGGAAAAGTTAAGTGTTGAAATGTTGGTAGCGCCGGAGGTTCCAATTTTTCTGTCAGTTCCGCTACAATTTCAATAACAAAACCCATTTTCGTCATATCTTCGTTAACACTCCAATACACGCTCGTCATCTCACAGGTGACAAGTTCTGTTTTTTCGTCATAAGTTTGATGGAGGGAGAGGAGCCTGGTCCCCCGCCCTAGTATTCCTCGACAGTTCAGTTGAACTCATCAGAGATGATCAGTTGATTATGCGAGTGCAGTTCAGCAATTTGCCACGCACCAAGACCTCACGTCTTGGAGAACTCCTTCCCAATGATCAAATACTACCACGAGCTTCAAGCAACTCAGCAGCTACTGATGCTGGTGGACGCCAGTGCTGCGGATTTTGCTTGGAAAATAAAACAAAACGATATACCAAATATTCTTGCAAGGAATGTGACCAATATTTATGTCTGCAACACTGTGCCTTTTCTTATGCTGATGGATGTAATGGAATGGATGTTTCTTCAAATGTCCATCGATCCTACCTAGTAGATGACGAAAATGAGGTCCGTTCAAAACTGTATATATATATATATATATATATATATATATATATATATATATATATATATATATATATATATATATAGATCTATCTATCTATATATTTGTCTGTTACCGCTCTAGCGGTCGCAATTTTTGTTTGATCTTTACCAAACTCGATATTTAGTCGTTTTATGTAAAAAGAAAGATCAAGTTCGTTAATGGCTGAAATCGAACCAGTGGGAGGAGGGGTTTAGAGGGGAGGATTTTCTAATATTTGAAATATTTCCGTTACTATACGTCGGATCGAGAAATTGTATAGAATCAATCTTATTGCAAATTTAATTTACTATAAATATTGTTATATACATTTATTCTCTATCTTGCATATTAACCGAGATATTTGGATTTTTATTACATTTGGGCCGATAACGAACGTTTCGAGATTCCCGCCAAAAAGTAGTTTGGCCCTTTGTCGTAACTGTTCGGCTTTCGTATGGAGATTTCTTTATTGTATAATTTCACGCGGGAAATCTGCTCAGTTTACGCAGCCCCTGCGTGACGGACTTTTACATTATTATGTTCTCTGAAACTATCTTACAAGACTGATAAGAGTTGTGTTCCTAGGTTTACTAGTTGATTTACCTTATGCAAGCCAGTAATAAGGAATAAAATTGAAACTAAGCTACCGTGGCAACTGTGTTACAAAAATTTAAAATTTTTCAAGATTTATATACAGATAATTTTTTTCAAATTCAAATTTATGAACATTTATGAACTTTTTCATTTATCTATGCACCATTATTCCTGCAAAATTGCGGAAAAAAAATTATATTATTCACTTTTGACAAATAAGTGAAGAGTCATCTGACAGATGACACGCGTGTATTTATGTCTCACTAGGGGGCGCGTGTATTGGAGTGATAATATTCGTTTTATCGAAAAAAAATGTAAAGAACATATTGGGTTTAGAATAAAGATTAAAGTCAAAAGTTTTCACTACAGACACACGCGCGGCAAAACCTTCATTAGCTTTCTTTAAAATACCTCAATAGAATTAAGAAAAAAGTCCGTCACGCAGGGGCTGCGTAAACTAAGCAGATTTTCCACATGAAGTTTTACAATAGAGAAATTTCACGGGAGCCGAGCCAGTCAAAGAAACAGCCGAACTAGCTTTTGGCGGGAAAGTAACTCTCGTCCGTTAGGCTCCGAGATTAACCCTTAGTCCACAAGGTGGGGTGGAATCTCACCCAGAGCACAATTGACCTTGCATGGTGGGAGAACGATGTGGCATAGGGGGTGGGGGTTCTAGGTACCCTCCTACCCAGTCCCCTACTTGAGGTAAGGTGAGTCAACACTGTCTCAAAACGTAGTAGTAGAACCGAATTTCATTTTTGGGTGGTATATAACCCCACCTTGTTGTTTACAGTATTAACTTACGGGTGGGATCCCACCCCACCTTGGTGTTTAGTGTAACTATTTATTTCTTGTGTTTTATTATTTCCTTTACATTTCAACAGCACGGATTGTTTTTTTCGTATGTTTTTGAAATTAATTCGATAAATATGGAGAAGAAAAAAAAATTTAAGACTCCTGGAGAAATATTGAAGTTGCTTGATCAGCAAACACAGACCAAGAAATTCCAGAATTCATGGTAAACACAAGAAACAAGCCTGTAAGGTCATCAACATTTGTATTTAAACCAGAAAAAATGTTGGTTTCATTTATCCCTAAAAAAAATAAAAACGTTGTGCTGCTTTCAGCAATGCATTCTTCTGGAGAAACCAATTCAATAGCCCAGAAATCATTGAATTTTATAACGTAACTAAAGGGGGAGTAGATGCATTTGACCAACTGTGTCACGAAAAGACCTCAAAACGTAAAACGAGACGTTGGCCAATGAGGAATTTTTACGGCCTGTTGGATTTTGCAGTCCACAACTCCTACGTTCTTTACAAGTGGAATACTGGAGGAGAAACATATTCCACTAGAGAACGAAGAAAGTATATAAAAGCACTCTCCTTATCATTAATGGAACCCCTGATGAAAAAAAGGATGGTTAGCAGCCACATTTCGAAAGATCTGCGTTTGTCCATTAAAAATATTGTAGGCGAAGATGGCGGGAGCGAGAATCAAAAAAATAATCAATATCCACCTGCCAAAAAACCTCGCAGATGTGATGGCTGCTCAAAAACAAAGACAGAAAAGGATACGCATTTTGTGCGAAATGTAATATGTGTGATTGTGGGGAGCACAAAAATACAATTTGCCCACAGTGTCTCTCCAATGATTGATGTATATATTTGTATACGTTTAAATTTTCTTAAAGAACGATTTCTGAATGTGATTCGTTTTCTTGTTTGTTTATAAGAATTTTATTTGAATATATTAAAAAACCTGTGATCAATGGAAACATTTGTTCCTAAGTATGTGATTTTTTTGTATGTTCCTAAAAAAAAAAAAAATTAAATAAATAATTCTAAAAAAATATTTTCTTATTTCTTTTAGACATCAAAATAAAATAAAATATCTAAATCCATATAATTTATAGTATATTCACACCCTCACCAATTAAACAAACTAGACGGGTGGAATCCCACCCTACCTTGTGGTTATTGTAACTGAGTTCACCTTGTGGACTAAGGGTTAAATTAAAAACAATTCAATCTCAAAAAACAACAAGAACACAAAAGATGGACTTACCGTTAATGATAGCAGCGCTCTGTACACTTATTACACCAACACTAAATAGTACCACAGAATATCCATTATTTCTAAGACTTAATACTGCTGTGAATATTAAGTAAACAAATAAAGGACAAGACAAATGGTAAGAACCTTCCTGATAGCAAACAGTCTGAGTTCTAAGCAATCAGGTTAGCCAGCTTTTACAGGAAATAAAAGCAATTACGGAAATATATTTGAATATAAGTTATAAATTTTATTCATATAACTATTTATTATATCTAGTACTGTAATTAAAAATAGAACGTAACCTACACCGTAATATGGCTGGATTGTAAACAAACAGGTTAGCCAACCGTGTAGCGCAGTATCGATAGATAGACCGGAAAAACAAACAATTAAAGAAATATATCTTAATATAAAATATTAATTTTATTGGAAACTATTTATTATAGTTAGTGGAGTAATTTGAAATGAATCAAAATAATTTCTATCTCAATCACTCAGATGTTTGTAGTCCAAGAAAAAAAAAGTCCAACACGCAGGGGCTGCGTAAACTAAGCAGATTTCCCACGTGAAGTTTTACAATAGAGAAATCTGCCTAATAACAGCTGTAGTAGTAAGTAACCTCTAAACCTATTCACGAGAGGGACGAATAATTACAAAAACGGCCGCCAGAGCTCACGGCGGAATGTCCGAACATAGCCACTGCTGCCGGGCACGTGCAGAATACAAATGCAAATATCTCAGTTAATATTCAAGATAGAGAATAAATGTATATAACAATATTCATAGTAAATTTAATTTGCAATAAGATTGATTCTATAATATTTTTCGATCCGACGTATAGTAACGGAGATATTTTGAATTTTCAAAAATCCCCCCTCTAAACCCCCCCTCCCACTGGTCCGATTTCAGCCATTAACGAACTTGATCTCTCTTTTTACGTAAAACGCTTAAATATGAAGTTTGGTAACGATTAAAAAAACAATGCGACCGCTAGAAAGTTAACAGACAAATATATATATATATATATATATATATATATATATATATATATATATATATATATATATACTAGCTCAGATACCCGGCTTCGCTCGGGAATTCACTTGAGGCTGAAAGGTGATGGTATATTTTTGGCAAGGCTTTACTTTTCACGACATTTACCCGTCCCAGTGTTTAGGGTTAACACCCGTCGTTTCTGTAGATTTGTTAATAATTTTTTATGTAAGACTTCACTGTCCTGCATATTGTCATATTTCCCGTTTCCTGTGTATTATGCATAGATTTGAATTATTAAGGAGAAAATATTGACATACATTTGAATTAATTTTTTAAGGTGAGGTGCCTGGTAGTTCATATTGAAATGAAGTGTTGAGGAAATTTCTCTAAATAACAAAATAAACAACATTTTTTATGTGCATATTTGGTGAAACCCCAATAGGAAATCACTATTATTAATTTCAGGCCTCCCTTATAACCCCCACTCCTGCCCGTCCCTATGAATGTTACTATGGCTTATTATAAGGAAGGCGTTAGAACTAATTCACATACCGAGTTTGGTTTAGTACGGTTGAGTCTTTTGTGCCAAATAAAATTGTTGACTCCCGCTATAATTTTTAGCGTATAACACCTTTATACTTCGGTATACAACGATAGTGTATATAACAAAAGTTACTCTAAATTACAAAATAAACAACTTTTGTTATGTTCATATTTGCCAAAAACCCAATAGGAAACGAAATATCGCTATTTTTAATTTCTGGCTTCCTTCATAACCCCCACTCCTGCCCGTCCCTAGAAATGTTGGTATGGCTTGTTATAATAAAAGCGTTAGTGCTAATACATATACCGAGTTTTATTTATTTCGGTTGGGTCTTTTGTCCCAAATAAAATTGTTCACTTCCGCTATAGGTTTCAGCGTATATCTCGTTTATAATTCGGTATAAAAAAAAAGTGTATATAACAAAAGTTACTCTAAACAACAAAATAAACAACTTTTGTTAAGATCATATTTGCCGAAAAACCAATAGGAAACGAAATATAGCTATTTTTAATTTCTGGCTTCCCTTATAACCCCCTCTCCTATTCGTCCCAGAGGATATTAATATAGCCTAAAGTCTAAGTTGGGTTAGTAGTAATATACATACCAAGTTTCATAAAATTCGGTTCAGCCGTTTATGCGTGAAAAGGTAACAAACAAACAAACAAACAAACAAATAAACAAACAAACAAACAAACAGACACGAAAGAAACAAAATGTAGTTATGGTGTCTATGACATGTGAAACGAAAAGTTATCGAGAAATTTCGCGAAAAAAATCAATGTACAGACAGAGGTTACAATTTTATATATATATATATATATATATATATATATATATATATATATAAAATTGTAACCTATATATATATATAGATATATATATATATATATAGATATATATATATAATTTTGAACGGACCTCATTTTCGTCATCTCCTGGGTAGGATCGATGGACATTTGAAGAAATTTTTCGAAACTCGCGTCATGAGTACGACCTCAATAGCTGATTTCCCTTAAGGGAAATCTGCTAAAAGAGGGGGGGGGGTCAACAGAACGTATTTGTTTGTACCTCGTAAAATAAAGCTTTGTTGAAAACAATATTTTGTATTTAACCTAATAATGAGGTGGTTCATTAGATATCAGCTTAGTATTAATATGTCCCTAGTAGGAGTAGGGGTTTACTGAAAGCGGAACTCATTACAAAAAATACAAATATCTCGGTTAATACTCATTATACGGAAAATATGTATAGAACAATATTTATAGTAAATGTAATTTGTAATAAGATTGATTCTATACAATTTTTCGATCCGATGTATAGTAACGGAGATATTTCGAAAATCCTCCCCTCTAAACCCCCCTCCCACTGGTCCGATTTCAGCCGTTAACGAACTTGATCTTTATTTTTACATAAAACGACTAAATTTCGAGTTTCGTAACGATCAAACAAAAATTGCGACCGCTAGAGCGGTAACAGACAAATATATATATATATATATATATATATATATATATATATATATATATATATATATATATATATACAGTTTTGAACGGACCTCATTTTCATCATTTCCTGGGTAGGATCGATGGACATTTGAAGAAAAATGTCGAAAATTCCGTCATGAGTACAACCTCAATAGCTGATTTCCCTTAAGGGAAATCTGCTAAAATGTATATGAATTAAGGAAATGAATTTTTTAACATAAATTAGTTTATACTTTTACTATCACTCTCAGGAGGTTTTACTTCGACGCAAAACACATTCGTCAAAATCTTTCTTAATATTGATCGGAATAAACATAAAAACCGAATTAAGTTTAGAATCCATTTTCTGGTCCTAAAACATTATTTAGCTTTATGTATTTCAAAAGTTTTACTCCCGACTTCCGGTCACTAATCAGTATCCATTAGTGTTCAAGATAGTTGCCCAGACAGAGTTGTGATTTTTTTTTTTATACTTGCTACCATGGACTGGAAGTGAGTGGGGTTACTTGGAAGTCAAAACTTATGCCCATCAATATTATTTATTTATTAACGTCCACATTTTGCAACTTAGGCTAATTGGGACGGGTTATCTACAGGTTACCACCCTTTTCTAGCCAGGGTGGGATTTTAGGATGTTATTTAATGAATTTTGTCACTAAATAATTTCCTTTGCCCAGGCGAGAATCGAACTCGCCACTCTAGGTTTACCATGTGAGATAAAGGTCAACTCTTTAACTCGCACGGCTAACCTGAGCCCCATACATTATTATAATTTTTTCTGTAATCGTTGAATAATGGTAACATTACTAAACTGAAAGAAAGTGAAACATTTTGCAATAGAGTGAAGGAAGTAATCACTTTCTTCACAAGTAGGGACGTTGCGATACTACCGATATGAGTAGGTATCGATACTTCTGTTTCGATACTAGGAGTATTGGTATCGATACTTTGCTTCCGATATTTCAACGGTATCGCAACAAAAAGATGAGTATCGGTATCGAACGTTTGATAATTTAATTTCAACTAATTACATTAAATTTTTTTTTTATTTATTAACGTCCACATTACATTTTAATTACATTAAAAGTAAATTAATAAAAATTTCGAATTTAAAGTAAATAAAATACATGATAATGAGTAATAAATCAAATTATGTCGTAGTACGATATTTCAAAGGCAGGGGATAAAGGATAACCGCCAATTGAGGATTACCTACGTTCTTCATTAATTTCCATAATGAAACAAAAAAAAAATTAATTTTTTTTTTTATTTTAAGAAACAAGAAAACGTTTTTAAAGAAATAAAACTGACGTTTTATAACACTAATAAATCACTTTTTTTTTCTTTCTAAAAAACCTGATTTAATAATCAGAGGTGTATCGATACCGACACCTTTGGTATCGATACTTTTAATGCGATATTATCGGAGTATCGATACTTTTATACCAGTATGGTATCGATACCAGATATCGGATCGAATCCAGTATCGCAAGGTCCCTATTCACAAGTGAAGAAAGTAAATTGCCTTCTTAATTAGTAATAAGTATAAATTAAAAAAATAATTTGAAGTTGGAAATTAAATGCTTTTAAATGTTTCTTAACATTGTAAGAATTTATTTTAACAAAATAAATTGAAATGTGAATGAATTATTGGTGGAAATAATCAATATATTTTAAAATTTAAATATAATAATAATTACCTTCCTTGTTTATAACCTGCACTTGCTTATAACTGCACTACTTCACAATCATCACTAGTTGTTTCATAACTATGCTTATAACCTTTCACAACCATGCTTATAACCTACCAACAACATACCATAATCTTCACAAGATCCTAATTTTGTTCATATTCTGGTTAGATCTGATCATGTATTACACGATTACAGAAAAAATGTAATATTACACTTGTGACAAAAGCAGAATTTACAACTTTCGTGAAATTACCACACTCGCTTCGCTCGTGTGGGTAAACGTTTCACTCGAGTTGTAAAATGATCTTTCACTTGTATAACACTTTCGTCACTTGTATAATAAATAACTATAATAATAATTTTTAATTTTCTAATATTGGTTTTATCAGAAAAATGTGAAGAATGAATTTAGAAAATTTTGATGATTGTGTTTATAGATTATTTTACCTTCCTAGAAGTAAATTTATTTATGTTTATGAATTTAAATATTCTCTCTTCCAACGTTTTGTCGCCTAATTGTGTTCCATGAGAATACCTCAAGCAATTTATATAATTCCACGTATATCCATAAACACTATGAATATGTATTTCATAGGGATGCATTTTCCCAATGCCGCATATATTATGCTCCTCTGTCATTGATAGGAGTCTGTTCCAGCCTTTTGTAAACCCCCGCTTCCTTCCACTCATCTGATGTTTACTTTAAGTACTTCTGTCACTAAACACCTCAAGACCAATTAACAATTACAGATAAGCACCCTTTACTCCCCTCGGTGGGACTTAGGATTTTATTTAATGAGTTTGTCATGAAATAAATTCCTATAGCCCAATTGGGAATCAAACTCCCCACTTTAGGTTTACCATGTGAATTTACCAATGCTTTAACTCACAAGACTAACCTGAGCCCCTCAATTTTAGTAGGTAATTTTACTAAGTTGGTTATAAATTAACATAATAAACATTATAGCTATGCCAGCTCACATGAGGGATAGTACTTAACAAAAAAAAAAAAAATCTTACCTCCACATACGAGTAACTAAACGGAATGAAACAAACATTTCCTCTGTGATAGATACCAGCACACTGTACAAATTTACCTACCCCTAATTAATGGCTTCCAAATGAAGTATTTTTACATGAAGTATAACAAAACATTTTCTTTATTGAATTTCATTATTATTAACACCCACTTTATGCTGCTATGGCTAATTGGGATGGGTTATCACCCTTCAAATTACCACCCTTTTCTAGCCATGATTTAATGGATATGCTACTAAATAAATTCATATTGCCCAGGCAGGAATCAAACTCACCATTCTAGGTTTACCATGTGAGATTAAGGCTTTAACGTCTTAAACACACATGGCTAACGTAAGTTCCATTATCTATTGTAAAATAGAAAATATTTTTGGTGAGACCTGAGATCTTTTTTATTTCCTTCAATATACATTTTTTTTAAATAAAATGATTTGATAGATTGTTAAATTTACGAGTATTTTCCACGAGTTTTGGCCTCTTCAAATACAATCGACTGTCAACATATTTTATTGCAATGGTCTCCAATAAAAAACATTTTTTTTCGGTGCAAACTTTATTCAAACTGCCTTACATGTTTTGTGGCTTACTTGCCCCCTCTTCAGGCTTATCCCTTATCAAAAAAAAAATATAATAATATTAATTTAACACATCCCTTAATAATTCTTTCACTAGATATTGTATTAGTATAAAAGGGAAACGAACACTTTAGAAATGTAAGTAGCAATAATAATTATAATTAGATTTAATAAATATATCATAGATGTAGGCATATACTTATACAATATCTAGCAAAAGAATTATTAAGGGATGTATTAAATTAATGTTATTATTTTTTTATATATTTTTTTTGAATAGGGATAGCCCCTGAAGAGGTGGCAAGTAAGCCACGAAACATGTAGGGCAGTTTCAATAAAGTTTGTACCGAAAAAAAATGTTTTTTATTGGTGACCCTTGCCATAAAATATGAAGAATATATAAATAATATTGGGAGTAAATAAGAACAAAAATTTAAGGGAAATCAGTTAAAATTAGATATTATAAATACACATTACTTCTTGAATACATACTACTAGATTAGAATTTGAGTGAAGGGTTCAGGCTATGTGAGTAAGTTATTGGTAAACCCAGAGTCATGGTTTTGATTCCCATGTGGACAATAGGAATTTATTCTGTGACAAACTTACTAAATAAAATTCTGAGTCTCACCCTAGCTAGAAAAGGGTGATAATATGTAGATAACCGATTCAGGCTAGCCTCAGTAGCACGAAGGGGGCATAAATAAATAACAATTGTTGTGAATATTATGGTTTAACATGATTCTGCCAACACCAAACTCATTGTAAAGAGAACAATAATAATAATAAATGAACAAAATTAAAATGGGATTAAGGTTTTAAATAAATAAGTAATGAAATAAATATTTATATCAACATTTATTATCATCTTTTACACTCTTTATTATTTATAACTTATTCTACATATTTACAATAAAAATATTACATTTACACACACTCATTCTTTTGTATTACAAAAGAAAAAGTTAACAAAAATATTAGAGGGAGGTAGGAGTGGGGTTTTGCTCGGGTGGGGACTAGAGACATTTATCGAGGGCCCAACGCTGAACACTCCTGGCTTCGGCTGCTCCTATTTCCAAGCAGTATTCTCACTGCCATCATCTGCCTTCAACTCGCTCTTCAAACTGAAACACAATAATCATTCTTATTAATGATTGAGAATAATCAGTTTTATATATCCATCATATTTTATGTCAAGGGTCACCAATGAAAAACAAAAAATGACGATGTTGCAACGATTGTAAGTGACAAACGAGCACTTCAGAAAGGGATAGCCCCTGAAGAGGTGGCAAGCAAGGCACGAAACATGTAGGGCAGTTTCAATAAAGTTTACACCAAAATAAATGTTTTTATTGGTGACCCTTGCCATAAAATACGAAGATATATAAAAAATATTGAGTCCTGAATAAGATGAATCAGTTTTATTAAATACACTCTTTATGTGTTTTTATAGAGTTGGGCTGAATGTTCTTCTTCTCCAAACTGCCTTTCTGCTCTAGCGATCTTCTTATTACACTTTAATGTGCAAATTATCAGTAGCTGTTTGGCTATCTTTGTTAGGCTATACATTGCCACTATTGTTCTGGGTTTGTTGCATTCGGGGGTATACAAGGCGTTTTAAAAAAGAATAAATGTCTTACAACGTAATACAATACAAATATAAACGTATTATTATTTTGCCCAAACTACCGATCGCTATGCCTTGGCTCTGCTAGTAATGGAGAAATGAATACAGGGTCTAGTTTATATTATAGCCATTAGATTTCAGAAGTTTTCTTTTTTGCATGGTAACCGTCATATGTTTGAAATGGCTGCTCTGCAGCAGAAATTATTTTGTGTTATCAAGTTTGTGAATTGCAATTCCATCATTATGTGTAATGACATTCCAGGTTGAGATACCAAATTGTTCGTCCGAATGAGTGGAACATTCGCAGATGGTATCGACAGCTTGTAGATACAGGATGTGTATGTAAAGGAAAGAGTCCTGGCCGCCCTAGTGTTCCTGAACAAAATGTTGAACGAATTCAAACTGATTTCCAATGTAGTAACTAAAGCTGACATCTAATGGCTATAATAGCTAGACTATGTATTTGTTTCTCCAATAGTCGAGCCAAGGCACAGCGATTAATAGTTCAAAAAGGACAAAATAATACATTGTAATACGTATATTCTTTTTATACACCCTGTAAATTAATGATCCGGACTGCAATCCATTCATTTAGACACCGGTCTGCGACCCATCCAGCAATAGTAGTGGCAATGTATAGACTGAGGAAGCTAGCCAAACAGCTACTGAAAATTTGCAGAATAAAGTGTGACAAGAAGACTGCTAGAGTAGAAAGGTGAGAAACTTCAGTGCAGCCTTTTTGGTCAAAATTGACTAAGGGGAGGGAGGGTTTAGATGGGGGGCAGAAATAAAGTGATGCAAATTTCTCTGTTAATCATGGAAAGATAGATAAATTATGTTCTATGTGATTTTTCAATACAAAGTATTGAAAGGTAGATCTTGTATACCACTTAAAGTAGTAATCAAACATTTTTCTAATTTTATTAAACAGGAGTACGAGGAAGTCTTGTGGTATCCACAACAAATTTTTATAATTAAAAATAAATATCTTCAAGAAAAGAAAAGAAAAAAAAAAAAAACGGGAAAAGAAGTATTATTAAATGAATGCTAGGAAAACTTACTTGAATTATTGCTAGCTGACCGGGCAGGATTTTCCTTCTAATACTACTAGCCTCCCATCAATGCGTAGGCCTCGGACACAGCCCTGGAACCCTGGGTATAAGCCCTCACCGTCTGGAGGAGATCCACCTAACATACAGACACAGTATTATATTACAAGATAGCCAACCTTAAGCAGTTTATAAATTGTTATATAAAACTAACTCACATGATTGAGTCTTAAATAATAAATTAACATACACGTATACTTATACATACTTCATAACACATTCATAACTTCAATACAACTTAGAAATCTAAATACGTTCACCCCATATAATTTGAGGTGCAAAGTAAAATAACCTGCACATTTAAAATAAAGTTTATACGTAATAAGAAGCAAAATAATAGTAATAAAAAACCCTGAAATCTAGTTATCTTTTAAAATGACTCGATAATAATTTTCATTGGCCAAGGGCACAGATAAAATAACTATAAAAGTCCACCACTAACTAATAACTATAAAGTTTTATTCCACCACTTTATTATCATTTAGAACAAAATTACTAGGGTATTGTTCACACCACCTTTCAGATAATTAATGTAATAAAATGGCCGAGAGTGTTTTAGACTGGTGAGACATTGTTTTCTAAAATTGTGGTAGAAAATTAATTATAATTTTGAATTTTGGATAGATTGTAGCCCAGGAGAAATTGGATCAAACAACTTCTTTGTGGCGTCTGGTGTGTCACTTCGACTCTGTCACACCATGCCAATTATCATCTTTGATGTAACACACCTTGCTTTATTTATGATCCATTTCTTTGTTTGAGAGTATCTGCAACAACTTGAAATCCTGACACCAAGGTAATAATAACTCTGAGTGCATTCTAAATTATTATTCCTATAAGTCAAATATTTATTTGCTTTTACTCTTGATGATTTGTAAAATACTACTATTTTCATATTGCTCCAATTAACAGTCAGATGATTATGAAAGCAGTATTTTTCCCATTACCCAGAATTGCCCAGCTATTAACCTCTGCACTGATAAGTTCATAGTTATCATTAGAATGCAAAATCGCAAGATTATCTATTTCATTAATTCATAAGTTTATTTATTGTATCTATCGTCGGTAGAAGGTGTTTTGAGTAATGAGGTGTATTTTTTGAGTAAGACGTTTTGGTCTGTTGGCCATTTCCCGCATGTGTTCATACATTTTATGTTAACATATTAGTTGAAGCAGTATTGTTAGTGAGCAATTGTAGAGTAAATACTAAAACTCTGCAATTGCTCACTAAAAACAGCGCTTCAACTAATATTATAACAAGAAATTATGAATAGAGTGGGAAATTGCCAACAGACCAAAATATTTTACTCAAAAAATAGATCTCATTACTCAAAACACAGTATCTGAGAAAGCTTGAAATACTAACACCAAGGTAATCATAACTCTGGGAACATTTTACATTATGATTCCTTTTGCATAAGTAAAATATTTATTAACTTTTACTCTCAGTGGTTTGTAAAATACTACTATTTTCATTTTGTTTGGATTAATAGCAACATGATTATGGAAGAAGTATATTTCCAAGTATTGGAGTATTTATATAAGCTTGCTGGCTGAATTGGATAGTATGAGGGCATGATCTGCATAGAGTAATTTATAGAGGAGCTGAGTATCATAATCTACATTTAGTGCTTGAGCCCTTTTATTCTGCCATGAAGATATCAAATAACAAAGGGCTGAGTGATTCTCCATGCATGACCCCTTCTATTATATCTACCTTATTGCTATACTTATGATCAAACGTTTCATTCGGCACAATCGTAGAGGGAATTTCGTTGCCAAACATCAATGATAGATTATAAATAGAGAATGCAATATTATTCCATATTTTTCTAGGCATTTTGTGTCACTCTGGATTTCTTAAGGAACTGACATATTTATTGATGGTTGAGTTTGCTGGAAGTGAAGAACAACTTTGATGTAATGAAATAATTAGATTAGCTTATATTTCACAAAATATATTTACATCTTAGTGTTTCCAATAACAAAAGGTTGCCTATATTTAAAGCAAAAAGACAAAATACACTAACAATTAGTCAACAATATGATTATTCATAGCTATTAAGCCCTGTTTAAAATTATTAATATTGTAATTCTAATTTACTAAATAATATATAAGGCGTAGGCAACGTGTATGTTCCCCGCCATATTGTACTTTGAGAGTTAGACTGAGTCATGAGTTGAGGGTGCACTGAGATTATGTTTGAGTATTAAATCTTATTTTATCTCTCGAATCTTGCTTTATTTATTAACCAACAAAAATTATTAGCATATATAAAAAAAAGAGAGAGATAACTCACCAACATAATACTTGGTGGTGGTTGAGCGTAGGCCGGGAGGGAGAGACGCCCGTATCAGGCCTTCCCTGTCTACCCGAAGTGATAGGGATTTCCTCCTCCTCAGTGCCGATATCCTGTGCCACCTCCCGTCGGTTACTATCACCTGTCACACAAACACATAATATATACATTTTAGATTTTACAAGAATATTTTCTGCCTGAAAGCTCAATATTATAAACTGTTATTATTTTCGTCACCTTGGTCTAATTTTAGCAAATATGATTTTTCATGGTGTCTATTTCAATTATGCTTATTTACCAAACAAATAGGTCATATTTTATTGAAATTAATAATAATTCATAGAAAATAATGCCTCTTTTATGACTCAGTACTTAATACTATCCAGCATAGGTAATTAGTGTTTCACTTCTATTTTATTACTCTTTACCCACAGTGATTGGGACATTGATTTGAATTTAACTTCTTTTTTAACCGACCACTTTACCACATATGGGCCGTGTTTGAGTTCGTTGATAACAAAATTGGATGGTGAAATGAATCATTTCAAAGAGGAAGAGGTTTTGTCGAATTTCATTGTGCCAATCAAAAATTGTGTGAAAGATTTTTTGTTGTCTACTACATTATATTTGTAATATTTCATTAATCATACTGAAAATCACTGTATGCTTAATACATTTTACACATATCATTGCAGCTTCATATCCCGATTTACATGAACACAATTAGAGCATGGTGTGCAATTTGATACTAATTTAGAATCTGGCTCCATTAAATTTCATTTTTAAATTTGTACCTTATCCTTACTGAGGCCAAAAAAAAAACAGTTGTCAATAAAAATATGTTCAGGTCTCACCAACAATGTTTATTGTTTTAAACAAACATTTTGCTCTCCTCAGTAATTTACTATGTTAAGTTCAAAATTATTCTCTGAAGTCAATATAAACTTATGATTATAAGACTTAACCAATGTGGTATTTGATAAGGATCAATTTTACCAAAAATAAAATTGATAAATCTAGAACCTTGGTCTAAAATGTATTGACTTGATTTAAAGTTGGTTAATGAGATAAAAGGTACCTTTGAAGCAATTTCGACTTGATGAGCAATAAATCTGACGCTGTTATTGAGTATGACCAGCCCCCAGAAGCCTTGGCCGCCTTTGCCCAGGATTAGCGCTCCGTCCGGGCCAGAACTCTTGATAGACACTTCAATCCTCATACCTCCACGCCTTTTCTGCCTTCTAATACAAATGTAATGTTTGATTTAAACTTCTTTAAACTTGACAAACACAATATATATTCAATATTATTTTAACATAATAAACCAATTTCCACTCAGCAGATCTTGTTGCTTATAGGCTGAACATGTTTCATATACCTCCTCATCAGGTGGCATTTCCTTTTCCATAAATTATTGTAATCAATTCATAAAATCCCGACAATATGCTTTGTGTGTTTTATTTCACCACCAACATAATTCCATATATCATTTAAAATCACTAAAAGTGTACTCGTAAAACAAAATAGAATATATTAAAATCTAACTGTTCAATCCCTTTAATGTAGGTATGGGCAACCTTTGACATGTTGAGGGCCAAACCAAAAAGTGTGCAAATACATTTGCGAACGCATTTAAAAGTAGTGCATTTTAAAGTTGTCTTAATAATTTTTTACGATAGATATCAGACATAAAATTATACGACAATGTAATTATAATACAATTTATTAAAACAACAAAATGAAATGAAAAAAATAGGCGCAACATTATAATGAAATCGTAAAATTTGGAATTATTACAAACAACAAATTTAAATAGTGACACTGAAATCAATGAAACACTTGAGCTTGAATTTGGGAAACTAATCCACCAATGTTTGGATTAATTCCACTGATACAAAGACGTAAAGAATTATCCAAATTATTGTCAGTACTGTACGATGTTTTGATTTATTAACTTTCATCAATGAAAAGAACTGTTCGCATTTATAAGTACTGCCAAACGCACAAATCTCTCCTCATCTTCCTCATTTGGAGTAAGTAGTGTAATATTTTTGTTTAATTGGGTTGTACAAAATGTCTCATGGCCCGATTGTTGCCCACATATGCTTTAAAGCATGTGTTTAGTCTTAAATGATATTTCTATGTCTGATTCAAGTTAGTGGAAAGGTTGTGAATCTCACCCTCCCCTCATTTTCTTAATTTAAATTAAATCATGGTTATATACAATTTATTACAGCTATTCATTTCCCTCAGAAAAGAGAATTAGCAGTCGAAGTGTATAATTTTTGGAATAACTCACGTTACAGCAATTTAAACAAAATAAATTTGCACAGGATGAAGGAGCAAAAGTTGTGGGGACACAAAAATAATCAACTTGGGTTGGCTTAGGCTAGAAAAAGTCCATCACACAGGGGCTGCGTAAACTAAGCAGATTTCCCAAGTGACGTTTTACAATAGAGAAATCTGCACACTGGTAACACAATACCACCGTGATTAAATACAAATGGTAATGAGAAATCTTTCAGTTAATTAAAATAAATTCTCAACTGAAACGGCTTCTGAATTGTAAGAATAATTTATATTTTAATAACTCAAATTTTAGTAGTCCAAGAACTAAAGAAGGGGGGGGGCGGATGAACAGAACGTATTTGCATAAATCTCACAAAGTACCGAAGGTAAGGTAAGGTTAGAAATGACAGGTAAGGTTAGAAGAAGCTTCCACCTGAGCCGAGTACTGGCGGAAATGGCCAAACTATACCAGACCACAGACTTCATAAAAATGCAAATATCTCAGTTAATATTCGAGATAGAGAATAAATGTATATAACAATATTTATAGTAAATTTAATTTGCAATGTAACGGAGATATTTCGAATTTTAAAAAATCCTCCCCTCTAAACCTCCCCTCCCACTGGTCCGATTTCAGCCGTTAACGAACTTGATCTTTCTTTTTACATAAAACGACTAAATATTGAGTTTGGTACCAATCAAACAAAAATTGCGACGGTAACAGACAAATATATATATATATATATATACAGTTTTGAACGGACTTCATTTTTGTCATCTACTAGGTAGGATCGATGGATATTTGAAGAAAAATTTGTACAAATTCAAATGAGTACAACCTCAATAGCTGATTTCCCTTAAGGGAAATCTGCTAAAAAGGTTACTAGGCTTAAAAATGACGAATGCCATCAATCATTATTATTTACACTGTCCACATTGTTTTTATTAATGTAGAGGGATTGATTAGAATAGGAATGTCTTCCTTAAAAACTGCATTAATCTTCCAAAGAGCTCTTCAGGAACTACAGTAATAAATTCCATTTAGTGTACGGAAATCAAAACAGCATATTATGCAATAAGCTCTGCTGAGTGAGAGCGGTATATATTTTTAAATGCCAATAAATTAACATCACTCGAACTTGTTGCAAACTAATGGTGGCTGGTAACCGAGGTCCAGGCTTTTAAAGAATCGTCGCGTCTAGTAATAAATATGTTCGGTGCCCTCAAGGCAAATATTTGAAATAAGAAAGCACCTAAGTTACTTTAGCCAATCAGTCAGTGTGAAGGTTAAATTCCATTCAGGAAGTTATAATATATTGGTAAGCTCATAACAGACTCATTATGGTTCTTTATTGTATTGAGTGATATTTGCTATTAGACAGTATGACTAATGTCTGTCTAATGAGCGTAACTATTTATACATTATCTGTTATCTTCGCTTAACTTACTTTTATATGATTTTTTTTTCTGTTGCATGGTCTAGATTGTTTTGTAATATTTGCGGTGAAGGTTTCAATTATAATAATATCAACACAATCAATATTTACACAGAAGGGGAGTTTAGATATTATAAATTAAGTTTTGTCTAACGGTATTGTGAATGTTCAAATAGTCTTTAAAAATACATTTTGCATAAATTTAATATGTGTTAATATTTATGTCATATTAATAAATGTTAGTATAAGCGATTAGACTACTTGTTAGTAATGTTAGTACATACTCATCGGTATAATCAAACGTATAGTCATCATATACTTCGTAATCATCTTCCATCTCATCGAGGTCTTCCTCTTCTCCTTCAGTATAGTTCTCTTCATACGCCTCTTCTTCATAAATATCTTCACTCTCCTCAAACTCAGTTTCACTACGTGGGTTAGTTTTGTTAGTAAATTGAATATACGATTAGTCTATTGTTAATATGTTAATTAAATCTAATTAAAGAAATGACTTAAAACTATTTTACTGAAAGTAATAAGAATGAGTGGAAGACACAAATTTATCATGATAGAAATTAAAGTTACTGTTCACTCATCAGTTATTTTTATAAGCATCTCATTTAACTTAATTTCTATTTAACCCGGGAGAACTCGCTGGGTGAGATTTTCTCTCACGCTTGGAGTAGAATCGCTACGGCCGTACTTTTAATTTAGGTAGAGTGGTCTCCGTTTGTCTAGCTGGAGTTTCGACGTTGTAGATGAAATGACAGCTATTTACTCTGTTTCAAGGGTTAGCTGTAGATGGCCGCTAAAGTTGTTTTTTTCATTTCTAAACATTGGAGGGATCAATAGCTTTATAATTTATAAGGCTAATACGGAATATCTCGTTGAAAGAAGACTGTTTTTGAAGACCTTAGCCCTAAGTCTAATGAAAGAGCATTTGGTAAGACGTTCAGCTATCCCAAATATTCCTTGTGATGTGCGTGATACAATGAAGCGAATTTCAGGAGTGCAAGAAGAAGACGTTCCAGAGAAAAAAAATCGAGACGGATTTTGTGGATTTTGTCCTCGTAAAAAAACCGTAGAACAAAGAAAGAGTGCAATGTTTGTAAAAATCCCATATGTACACAACATATACGGTCCACACTTGCCGGACAATCTATGATAAACACAAAAATTGTTAAACTTAGTTATTTTATCAAAAACTGTGATTGGTTAACTTGAGTTCCTATTTTTTGTTCATTTGATCATATTACTTATTGTACCTAACAATTACATTCCTATTTTATTTTATTGTCTCAAAAATTTTAAAAATTTAAACTGTATTTTTATGTTAAATTCTTCTTTCAGTTCCACATTGTAATAATTTAATTCAATATATAACTTTTTTTTACGCTATTTTGTGTGTACTTATTTGTTTACCTATTAAACATATTATAATAACGATATTTGGTGTCTAGAAGATGGTATACGCTTGCTTAAAGCAAAAACTTTCAGGGTGAGAGAAAATCTCACGCGCGAGTTCTCGCGTTTCACAATTCCTAGCGAGTTCTCCCGGGTTAACCAAAGGCATCTGCACCTAATCCTATGTCATAAGCAGGTTTGCTGTGGTAATTTGTGCCAATTGAATTGTGAAGAGTTGGAAAGATCACGAAGAGAAATTCCAGATTTTTGTATAAGCAGATGGGTGTCGTACAGAGTCATAAAATATACGATTTATTTTCACAAAAAAATCTTAAAACAAACTGACAGCTGGAGTCTTTCCATGTATCAGCCCACTCAATAACTAGTGGAGAGTGTAAGCTGAGGAACAAATACACTTCTGAGGGGCAAAGAGGTCTCTCTGGAGTGGTTATGTAGCGCTTTAAACAACAACTTTAACTATAAATTACAAGGAAAGTTTTTATTCAGAGCTTCAAGCATAATAGATGCTAAATTTATAATTTATTGGACAAGCTCACAGACACAGCAAATATTTCATTGTTGGTTGAACAAATGATTTATGGCTAACAGTACAATAATATTGAAAGGAGCAAACTCTTTTTTTTTTTTTTGCTCCATCTTAAACTATTTATTTATTATTAATGTCCACATTAAATACAGTCTCAACTCTAAAGGCTACACGAGGTAGGCTGAAATTATTTCCTCTTTGCCCAAGACTAAAATTGTCTTAATTATAGACCCTTAAATAAGTTACAAACTCAATGGTGCAGAACAATTTTTAAATGTTGAATATGAAAAGATTTTTATTTTATATTCTTATTAATTTTTGTCGCAAACATTACTTTTATTTTAAGTCAACTTTTATTTCATTAGCATTTACTTTTATCGTATTTTTTTTTTATTACAATGTGATTGACGATTTAGCAGTGTAGTCAGCTACAAACAATTGGTAATCAGCCACACTTAATTCTTAAATAAAGTGTTTTTTTTTTCTTCTTATGCTAATCAGGATGGGCCATCTACAGCTTACTAACCTCAAGCTCTCAAATTAAAAAAAAAAAAATTGATCTTGAATTAAGATTTAAATTTTTGGATTAAAGAAAATATTTTGGGAGTTTGAAAGTTGTCTGTCAAAACACACACACACAGACACACATACACACGCACACACACACACACACACACACACACACACACACACACACACACACACACACACACACACACACCTATATCAATAGAATTGGTTTTATCTTAAAAAAATAATTCTATGGTCACAGCTCTATCTAGTATTATTGGGGGGGGGGAGGGGTCAGTTTAACCATGAGAATTAAGGCATTGGACTTAATCTCATATGGAAAACATAGACTGGCGAGATTAAAATAGGAATTTATTTAGTGACAAACTCAATAAATTAAATCAGTTAGAAAGGGTGGAAACCTGTAGATCACCCTTCCAAACTAGCCATATATGTACTAAGAGGACATAAATAAATAACCACCAACTTTTTTTTTTTTTTTTTTTTTGCAATATTACAAATATTTTTTTATTGAATTTTTAGTTTATTAAGAAAAGTTGTGATTCATTCTGGGGACTGCGTAAATCAATATATGATCCAAAGATGATTATATTCCTCAATGTAGAAATTAGACAGCTGTAAATGCTGCAGATTTAAGTAGCTTACAAAATATTCCTGTCCTACTGTTTTTTTTTTTTTTTTTTTTTAATTTTATTATATTCCTATTTATATTTGATTATACTGTTATTTATATTTACTTATTCTCGTAGTATTTCTATAATACTTACTTCCTTTTGAGCGGCTTCTTAGGATATTTGACCACTGTGCTTCCATCAAAGTGGATGGCTTCATTTTCAATAATACCTATCAAAAAAAAAAAAAAAAAAATAGAATTACTATAGAAAAAAAAAAACCTATGAAACAACTAAATAATAGAAAAATTCAATTAAATAATGTGATAAAAAAAAGCTGGTAATACTCGTAAAAGTTTAAACAAGGAATAGAAACAGTTAAATAAAGTCTATCATACAGGGCTGTAAAAACTGAGCAGATATTTCTGATGTCTGCTTATAACAAAAATGATCTTGAGTGGTAACTGAAACCATCGTATATTGATTTTGGTACAGATCAAATAAATATTTTTACGACAAGAATGTCAAATCTTAATTGATAACGTCATCGCATAATGAATTTACATGCATCTTGCATAATAAAGGTCTCATGAAAACAATATTTCATATTTAAGCTGAGAATAAAGAGGTTAATGCTGTATGACAGCTCATTGATAATATAACATGAGTTGGAGTGGCGGTTTACTTCAGGCTGACAACTATAAAATCCAAATATCTCGGTTAGCATTCCTATTAGAGATAATATGTATATTAAAAGAAATCTTAATTGATGACACTATCACATAATGTATTTGCATGTATCCAACAAAGTAAAAGTACAAGGAAAACCATGTATGGTATTTAACCTTGGAATGAAGTGTATCATATGAGAGCTTATTTTTAACATGACTTAAGTAGGATTGGTGATTTGCTGAAGTCTGACAAATGTACATACCATGGTACATATTCAAGATAGAGAACAAATGTATATAATAATACTCATAGTATATTTAATTAGCAACGAGATTGGTTCTATACAATCTTTTGATCCGACTATAGCAACAGAAATATTTCGAATATTTGATACCCCCTCCTCCCACTGTCCCTATTTCAGCCATTAATGAACTTGATCTTTCTTTTTACAAAAAACGATTAAATACTGAGTTTAGTAAAGATCAAAAAAAAAAAAAAAAAATTGTGACTGCTAGTGTGTCAACAGATAAGTATATATACGGTTTTGAAGGGAACTCATTTTGATGGACATTTGAGGACGTTTTTTCAAAAATCATGCCATGAGTACAACCTCAATAGCTGATTTCCCTAATGGGAAATCTGTTGAAAGAAATACATAGAAAAATGAAATTCTGGAAGGAATATAAAATAATACATATAAAAAGAAAATGTTTGTAAAAATGCTATGAGTTTTAGGATAAAAACTTACCGCAGCCTTCACATATTGTTGAAGATGTAGTGTTTACCGAGCAGACAGACAGGGTACAAGGCCTTGCTCCAGTCAGTGGCATTCGATGACCATTCACTATGAAGGATTTCACAGCTCCATTAAATGCTGGCCATTCTTCTGCATCACTGAAACATTAGAAACATGTTGGTGGCTTAGCATATACTTGAACTGTCATTTTCTTATTTTACTTAAAATAGGTTTAAGCTTATTACTTTTTAATCTAGTTTTAAGTGTGTATATATAGAATCTACAAAAAGTCTATCACGTGGGGGCTGTGTCAACTAAGCAGATTTCTCACTAGCATTACGTATTTGCATTTATGTCAAGACATAAAAGTTCCATGAGAACAATATTTGTTATTTAGGCTTCAAATAAAGTGCTTCATAATATAACAGCTTATTGTTAATATAGCATGAGTAGGAGTGAGGTTTTACTGAAGGCCAAAAACTAAAAAAATCCAAATATCTCAGTTAATATTAAAGATATAGAACAAATGTACAAAACTACATTTATAGAACATTACATTTGGAATAAGATTGGTTCAATACAATTTATATATCCGACGCATAATAACAGATATATTAAAAATTATCGACATTCCTCCTCATTGAACCCCCCCCCCCTCCCAGTCCAATTCCAGTCGTTAACGAACTTGATCTTTCTTTTTACATACAACACTTATTTATTGAGTTTGGTAACAATTAAACAAAAGTTGTGACTGCTAGAGCACTAACAGACTAATATATATATTCCAGATATATAAAATTTTGAACGGGCCTCATTTTAATCATCTACTTGATAGGGTCGATGGACATTTGAAGAAATGTTTTGAAAATTGTGTCATGAGTAAAACCTCAATAGCAGGTTTCCTGCTGTGCCTTTTAGATTAAATAAATATATAAAATTGCATTATTGAGTCTAAACAACCAGTTTTATTTAGTTATTCCTAACTCATCTAATATACAGTCCACTCCTTTTTTTGTTCCCATTGGGAAATTATCATTTATTCTCACAGATACATTTATTTAAAAATCCACTTTACATTTTCATATCTATATGTATGAAATTATGTCAGCTTAAATACTATTGATGAGAGCTAAAAGAGGTCTTTATTTTATAATCGTATAATATTTAATAATTTAAAAATCTCTTATACAGTCAATACTTGATCTTCACCCACTCACAAGACGGCTCCAGGAATTATTAACTTACACACTTAAATGGATAAGTAGTAACTGTCCATTGCACAACATGATATTCAGACATCAAGGAAAATATTTTGGCTGTCGAATATGCAAAATTATTGACTCAACTTGATGTATTACACAGTGATCTCATTACAGTACAGAGTGGCATTAAAGTTTTTAAAAAATATTTCAAGCTAAAATAATCCCCCAATTTTAGTCATCAACTTTAATAATAAGTGAATATATCATAAAACATTGTTTTCCAAACTTGAATGCCCAATGCAGTGTTCAGCTGATCTTTATTAAATAAGATACAGGCAAATATGTTGGGTGATGACATCGGCAATTAAGATTTTATTGACTCCCCACTTATACTCATTGGATTTTTATTCGAAAATAGAGAATACATGGTGAGATGAGATAAGTTTGAGTTATGCCAGCATGTGGGAAATCTGCTTAGTTTACGCAGCCTTGCGTGACAGACTTTTTAAAATTCTGTATGTTATCACATTATATAATGAGCACAATTACTAGATAACTAATATAAAATTATACTATATATTTGCTTACAAAGGAGGTGCTCCGATATAGAGTGGATGGTCTAGGTTGAGCTCCAAGTGCTGGCCGACGGAAACCCCTCTGTAGATCCTCCCCGAATCCAATCGGAGGAACCCTTCCTTGTCCAATCTGCTCACCCTCGCTGTGTGCCATTCACCTGCCTCTATCTTCTCTTTGCTCCTACAATACACCAATATATTTTTTTTTTTTATACACAATGTAATATTAAAATACAACATATACAACTTAATATATGAAACCAAAAAAATTCCTGGTGCTAAATCAAAACCATTGAAATGATCCGTAACTTTGGTGGATGTTTGGGACTTAAAATTGGAATAAGAAAATGTTTTTATAGCAGATTTGCATTAAAAGAAATCTGTAACTGAAACTGTACTTATTGAAAGATTTCCAACAAACATTTAACCAAATATTCATTGATCCTAACTAGGAATTAACGAGAATGAAGTCTATTTAAACAAGTATGTATTATAATATTGTAACATATACGATTCTGATGATATATCATTTAATATAGCAAGTATAATAAATTGCAAAATTCTTGTAGATTTCAAAGGAATCGTTAGTGTGAAACTTATGATTCTGAGTGATTGCTATTTGTATACCAAGACTGAAAAATCTGAAACTATCAAAATTTGATAGTTCATTTTGTCTCAATACAGCCTTCAAAGTGTTGAAATATTATATAACAGTTGTGGACTATTTTCTTTTTGGAAAGGCCCTGGGAGCAAAGTTTAGCCAAGATTTTCTTGCTTGCTCTGGTTTAACCTTTTACATGCCGCTCTGTGATTCCAGTAAAAATTTTATTTTTTTTCTCCAATATTGGTCTCAACATGTTTCAGTTTAAATAGTTAATACAAAAAATCTAAAAAAAAAATTTTTTTTGGTGGTTTTCCAACTTGTTCCAGAAGTGGAACATTGGCAGGTTCAGGTTATGCAAAGAAAAACAACAAACTTTTTCTTAATACTTTCATTAGAATGTTCGATACAATAAGAATAATGTTGTTTTTATTAATATTAAAAAAAGTAAAAATTGTTATTATATTGTAATAAAACATTGAAACTGTTTGTATAATAATAAAAAAATGCGTATGAACAATAAGAATACGGAATCAAACAATTTTGTTCTGCAAATATAAGATTTAAAATCCGTGATATTGTGGAAAACAATTAATATGAATGCGTTTCTGGCATTCTTTGCATAGATATTTCCTGTTGGTGCCACAATGAACACACCTTCCTTGGGAAGCCGAAATTATATAATGTCCATCTGTCTTTCGCCTGCTAGGAGGGATGGTATTCTTTGGCCCTGTCCGCGGACCATCTTTCCGTGGTAAAGCCCGCATTAGTGCCATAGCCACCTAAGAAGTGGTTCTTAGAAGTGGTTGCTTTAGGAGTGGGTGTTTTGGGAGAAGTTTTAGTCCGTTTCCGTTTTTTATTATGAGTAGTAAAAGAAGAAGGTTGGTCGAAGGAAGAAACAGGATTGTCTTGGGAGGAAGAAGGTCGATCGTCTGAAGTATAATTTTTATCAGTACTATTTTTTTTTTTATAAATAAAGCTACTTGCCCACAAACATCCTCGGGAATGACTTGCTCCAAACAATTTTTGTCGATGTCTTCTTTATCTGTTAGGCGTTCGTTTTCGTCAGGAGGAAGCTGGCAAATATCTATTTCTTCATCTGAACTGTTTCCCGATTCAGGATCACTCAACGATTTTAGGTACTCCAAATATTCCACAGCTTTCTCCACGGTACGAAATATTTTTTCCATTTTTAGTTATAGATAATTTAAAAAAAAATCCACGAATAAAATACTTAAACTATAATAAAATAAGAGAAAGAAACGCGATGCGGTTACGACAAGAACACAGTAATAACTGAGATAACTACACCAAAGGATGTTTGGCGTAGTATTTCCAATAATATGTGATCTAAGAAACTAAAAAAAAAATACGCAGATTTTCTCTATCGCTAAGGAGTTATAACAAAAATTGAAGATCTTAGAAAAGCAATTAGAAGTTCCATGAATTTTCGTGTTCAGTTTTGTACGAAGAAAACAACGTAGGAAACAATGAATAGAACGATCATTTCTATAGCGTGAAGCTGCCATTGTTCCATATGTGGAACATTAAATTTATAATAAGTAAAACTGATTTTTACCATTTTTTTATTTACATTTTCTACAATGCATTATATTCAGTAATCTATCACAATTAATTAAATCGGTATTAAAATTAAATTTTATTGCTACAGAATTAAAACGAAAAAAAATAATCAAGACGCCTCTTGACATTGAAAAATCATAAACTTTAACTTTTTTTTACCAAACTAAAAGTGATGATATCTTTATTGAAAAAATATAAAAAAAATATTTCAATCTTTGTTTTGATGGGAAAAAATTGTTTTTGCAAAAAAAATAATAATTAAGAGAAATTGTTTAAAATATGTTCCACTTCTGGAACAATGGCGTGTAAAAGGTTAAGAACATGAAGCTGATCACATTGGGGACTCTTTGCTATTGCTTTTAGCAGATTTCCCTTAAGGGAAATCAGCTATTGAGGTCGTATTCATGATGCGAGTTTCGAAAAATTTCTTCAAATGTCCATCGATCCTACCCAGGAGATGACGAAAATGAGGTCCGTTCAAAATGATATATATATATATATATATATATATATATATATATATATATATATATATATATATATATTTGTCTGTTAACGCTCTAGCGGTCGCAATTTTTGTTTGATCGTTACGAAACTCGATATTTAACAGTTTTATGTAAAAAGACAGATCAAGCTCGTTAATGGCTGAAATTGTACCAGAGGGAGGGGGGATTTTTCGAAAATTCGAAATATCTCCGTTACTATGATCGAAAAATTGTATAGAACCAATCTTATTGCAAATTAAATTTACTATAAATATTGTTATATACACTTATTCTCTATCTTGAATATTAACCGAGATATATGCATTTTTATGAAGTCTGTGGTCGGGTGTTGTTCTGGGTTAGTTCGGCCGTTTTCGTTTAAGTTGGCTCTGGTGAAGCATAGGAAATCTGCTTAGTTTATGCAGCCCCTGCGTGACGGACTTTTTTTTATTAAAAAGAACTTTTTTTTCTGAAATTTGCATCACAATTAGAAGAATCCAGATGTCATTTATAACTTTTAAGTCCTAGCCTGGTGAAATTTGGAAGTTTTTAAATATTCTGGATGAGAAAATATTATGTACCTGTAAATAGTTTAAAATATTCTTATCTATTCACCATCTACCCACATATTTAACTTGAAATTTGTGAGTCAATGTTATGGTACTCTGGTAATAAATGAAATCCAATTTGGTTTACATTTTGAACTGTTCATATACCTTTAAATAAATCTTTTCTTAATTTAAATAGCAGCCTTAAATTAAGATATATAATCCAAGTATAAAAATTGTTGGCTAATTATTAATTAATTCTTTTTCAGTGGTCTGTGAAATCCACTTCTTTGTGTTACTAGAGTTGACAATTTTTAACTCTACAGTAGACATGCCCCTCGTCAGTAGAAGAGTGGGCGCATGTCATCTCTCAGATGACTTACCACCTTTCCATAAGTATTGAACTAAGAAGGTTAGTTTTAATTAAGCCTTTATGATTATATAATATGAAAAAATATTTCACATATTACCTTGGCTTACACAATGTAAAATTGGTACATACATACATATGTTATACATACATATTATATAGTCAGGTTTATAAAATAAAATAAAATAGTTAGGTAGGTTTATAAAATGAAATATGGTCGTTTCCTAAATAAATTACTTGAGAATTGATCCCCAAAATATTCAGAAGAGAAAACAAATACTACCATAGGCCACCTTCTGGTATTTCTCGATACATTATAAAGTGAACACATTTTATCCAATATGTCCACACCTACCTTGGTTTGATTATAATGTGTTATAATGGAAGGCTTTTTCTTTTCTCCTGTTCTCTCATTTATTTCTCCATCGAAATGCTTACTTGATATAACCAATACATTTCTAATTTTGGACTTATTTTTTGGGACATAGGAAACCCGGGTCTCATAAGTAAAGATGCTGAATTTATTTCCCTATTTTTTATACTTTTAAGCTCTCTGTAAATCTACCACTGCACTACTTACAAAGGTAGTAGCGCAGGATCTCAAAAATGCCTCAAGGTCATGTGCAGTACTGGAGAATTAGAAAAGGGTTGCAACAGTACTGGTGGAAGGCTCTGAACATGAGGGGAAGGTAGCTAGGGTGGGGGGGCACCCAGGTTCTATCCTGTACTCAGCAGTTTAAAAAGTCTCTCAAAGTCATCTCTCAGATGACGTGTGACTACTGCAGTGTTAAAAATCAGTTAATCATTAATTTTTTAGGACTTTCTGCATAAAGTCAGTACTTTTTAGATCACATGAAATGAATTTATGTGTCTAATGACTCTTTAGAACACAATATAATTAATTAAACCCATTAAGGGAATAAAAGAGCCATTTATTCATTCAATAGATCAGTAGTACATCATCTCAGTTGTTGGGAAATCTGCTTAGCTTGCATGTGAGACTTTTTTCATTATGTTAGTTTCAGACATTTTTAGTATCCTTTTCAGGACAATAAGGGTTGAGAGTGATTCTATCCACCTGATTTGCTATATACCCTTCCATCAGTACAATATAATGTTACTGCTTATTGTACTTGTAGCTCTTACTCAAATCCTTAAAAAAAGAATCAAATAAATAATACTTTTTTACTGTCTATACTCACACAATGGAGACAGGGTTGCCTCCGAGGCTGAAAGAGAAGACGAGCCTGCCTTGCGACAGCTTGAGAGAGAGGAAGTCGCCCTTGTTGTGGTGGCCTTGCCCGTTGTACAGGAGTGTTCCTTCCGTTGAGATTGTAGCAAACGACATAGACAGTGCAAGAGCTCTGGACACACCTTCAACAATACAAAAATATATATAAATGCCTATCATTTCAATTGGTTAAAAGAGAAAATTACAGCCCTTTAGCTTATTTTCCTATGTTGAGTTTCCCTGAAATGAAGGAGTATATTCATTTAATTCTCTTCATTTGTACACCTCATCTTCCAATACTACCTACTTTGGAGTGGGCTATTTACTATAATTATTTTTTATAAAGTACAAATTAGGTTTTCTATGTACAAATGCTAAATAAATATAAAATTCATTTAACAAAACAGATATTCATATACCTCATGAAAAATAAATAAATAATTACCTTCCAAACGAGGGAGAATAAGAGGTTGAGGCCCTATTTCAGCAGGTTCACTTTCTTCAGCTGCAATGTAAAACAAAAAATAAAAGGATTAGATTAAAATAGCTAATCCCTGCTTTACGTTTAAAGAAGGTCTACGTTAATTACTACACAGGAAAAAGTGTATTATAGTGCTAAGATTGTAAGGATAAAGGTTTATATGAGCAATTGTCTGCTGTTGATATTGTGAAATTATTGTTTAAGGCTCCATAGTTTGCAAAGTAAGGCATATCTCTGGAAAAATAGTAGTGTATGTTGATGACACTATCATTACTCAGTGTTTTACCTAAAGTACATCAGCATTAAATAAAGCAGGATCATAATTTTAAAATAAAAACCTTTGTTATAGATGAACAAAAACATTAATGTATGAAGTTAAATATAAGTAGTGAAAAATGTCTTGTTGTAACATTTTACTTATTATTACTGCATTTACTAGAGGTCAGGAAGAGTTTGAGTGTGCCTGACCTTTGTCTCAAAGTACATAGGGAAACACAAAATATACAAGAACCTCTAGTTATGTTGTGGAGTTGAGACCAGTAGTTTTTCATGCCAGCATGAGGTAAACTTGTTTAATTTATGCAGCCCCTGCGTGGCAAACTTTTTTTAAATAGAACTTTGTATTTGAAGAATTTTCAATGGGGCTCTATTACCTTTTTCATTCATTGTCCACCTAGTTCCTGGCTCCTGCTTTCATGGCTCCAATGAAATTATGCTCAGCTCTAGGAGTATCCAGTTTTTTCACCATCTCTATCAGTGTAAGGATGATAGGAGCCATCCTCTTATTTTTTTCTTGCTCAGCTACTTCAGTCTTGAATACTATACAATATACTATATGGAGCTACTCCAGCAATAACATTGATGCTGCCTCTGACAATAATATTGACCAGCAGGCTTTTGTGAGGCATATTATAAACGCCCTCTGCATGTTGTTCATGGCCTAGAGCTGTCCTCTTTTCTGCTTTGGTGTAAATAGCTTTGCTGAGGATACAAGATTTGCACAAGGTGAGAGAGGGTTTATATCGCATCCCTCATGTGTCTCCTCCCATGATCTCCAGGATGTTCACGGTTATTCAGAGGACGTAAGCAGCTTACCCTAAGTTGAGAATTTATTGTGTTGTAAAAATCTTTAATAAAACCTAATGAATGCTTGAAATATTGTCATGTATATTTGTTAAAGTTCCATTTCATTTCAGTGCTACTGATGACACAGCTGAAAACTACTACCTTGTGGAAAGTATGAATTCCGATACAGCGAGCATGTATTAAATATTCCCATTTTTCTAACAAACCTAGGGGGTCAAAAACATAGATATTACAATGGATAAATTTAGGAAATCACTAAAGAACTGCAAGAATACATAAATGTGTAGTGTATTGTGATTTGAGTTAGGTAGAATAGATGAATATATGGAATACATATTTATTCAATGGATAGAATAGTTATAGTATAGAAGAAAAAGATTACCCGCAGCGCAAGGAGCTTCTCTGGAGGTGCATACACAATCAAAGCCCCCTCCCTCTATCGGAATGCACTCGGTACCTCCAACACAGACTGAGTACACGCAGGGGTTCAGCTTCTCCTCACAGTGTTTACCTGAACATAGAGAATTTCAATAATATGAAATGTGCACCTGTTTTTAGGTTATTCTTTTTTTTTGAGAGTGCACTGTTAAAATAGGCCTCATGTCAAGACCTGTGCTCGAGACCAAAGAAGGTAATGTGAAAAGTTATATGACTGAAACATAACAATTATATCAATCACACACAGTGAGTGAGTGTGTGTGTGTGTGTGTGTGTGTGTGTGTGTGTGTGAGAGAGAGAGAGAGAGAGAGAGAGAGAGAGAGAGAGAGAGAGAGAGAGAGAGATGTTACGTTATCTGGTCTGAGCTTGAATCTTTATACCGAAAATATACCATGGACATACAAGGCTTAATCCATTTTTTGTTAAGCCTAGATTTTATAACAGCAGAGTCCAAATTTTCCCCCCCTAATCATTTCAAAATCCTTTCAGGTTGTAATGAAATTGACATTGCATTACATAAGCCCATTATAAATGGCCATATATTTTATATTCTGAGTATTTCCAGCACAGAGCACATAAAGATTATCATTTATGAATGCTTAAATGTATTGTTTTTACCTTTAAATAATAATTATATCCCATTTTGGAGTGAAGTCACCATGTGCTCTAGCATTTTCATAGATAACGCCGATGGATTTTGATAATAACATTCACAGCTCTTAACGTCGGTACACTAAGTAATAATATGGATGAATTTCGATAATTAATTCACGTTAAATGCTCTTTTTGAGCGTATTTCGATCGGCAGTTCAAAGTTCACTCCCGGATTAGCCCTATAAAAGGAGCCCCTCACGACGGATTAAAATCAGCAACCTCTGGAGGGGAGACCCTTGTTGACGTGCGACCGCTAATCCTTCAGCTTGTTCCGGCCTGCCTAGCCTGTTCTACCTCTCACGGCTAAGTCAGCACTTCTATTAAACAGCTAAGTGTTTCTATTGTAATATAGACTAAGTATAATTAAGTGTCCCCCATTATATTTTCAAAGGTGCCTTTTCATTTTAATTATTGATATTTATAATTGGAGAATATTTTTATTATAAATAAATTTATATATATTTGAATTTTGACTTAAGTCGATTGTTGGTGGCCCTTCCTAAATTCTTGTTAGTGGTTTGGTTGTGGGATTTTTCATGTATTACAGCTTCCACTGCTTATCGCCGCAGCCAGATCGCAACAAGGTTTCCATAATTAAGAAAAAAGATTTTGGTCCAAAGAAGATTCAAAACATATTGAAACTTCTTAGACATGATATCCTTATTAATCTCCATAATTATGAATATTCAATATAATACTACATTTACATTTTCTAATTTCTTCTTCATTTTGACTTTATGAATTATTGTTATTGTTTCTGTAAATAGATATATTTCATAATTAATAATTTGATATCATAAGTAGGTATCGTAATTTGAATACAAAGGGATGTGATATGGTTATTTTTGCGGATGATTAATATTTTTCTAGAGTACTTGTATGAGGAGTGAGTAACCTGTGAAGTCCGATTGGCAGGCGCATATAGGTCGTGGAGAGAGAGGGATGCAGGATCCATGGTTCTGGCAGACTATGCCTCTGCAGGGGTTGTGGAGGCAGGCAGAGCCTATCATGTGACTCTCCTCGGGCGCTACTCCTCCCCATCTCATACACCCAACCAGGCCTAGCTGCGTTCCTGCATTCTGAAACACTCTACATGCCGAATGTAAGCATTAGAATATATCTAATACCAATAAGTAGCTTAGTAAAATCATGTGAATAATTCAATTAATAGGCGATAATAGTTATTTATTATACAAGTGACGAAAGTAGATCATTTTACAACTCGAGTGAAACGTTTACCCACACGAGCGAAGCAAGTGTGGTAATTTCACGAGAGTTGTAAATTCTACTTTCGTCACGAGTGTAATATTAAATTTTTTCTGTAATCGTGTAATACATGATCAGATCTAACCAGAATATGAACAAAATTAGGATGTTGTGAAGATTATGGTATGTTGTTGCTAGGTTATAAGCATGGTTGTGAAAAGTTATAAGCATAGTTATAAAACAACTAGTGATGATTGTGAAGTAGTGCAGTTATAAGCAAGTGTAGGTTATAAAAAAGGATGCTAATTATTATTATATTTAAATTTTAAAATATATTGATTATTTCCACCAATAATTCATTCACATTTCAATTTATTTTGTTAAAATAAATTCTTACAATGTTAAGAAACATTTAAAAGCATTTAATTTCCAACTTCAAATTATTTTTTAATTTATACTTATTACTAATTAAGAAGGCAATTCACTTTCTTCACTTGTGAAGAAAGTGATTACTTTCTTCACTCTATTGCAAAATGTTTCACTTTCTTCATTCATTTCAGTTTAGTAATGTTACCATTATTCAACGATTACAGAAAAAATCATTTACACATCACATAATCTGTCGCTCAGGTGCTGTGTTACTTAAGCAGATTCCTTCTTACTTAAGCAGATTCCTCTTTATATTTGTATTTATCACAAAACATAAAAGTTCAATAAGTACAATTTTAGGTATTTGGTAGGCTTTAAATTCAGTGCTTCATAATATAACAGCTCACTGTTAATATGACATAAGTAGGAGTGGTTGACATGGTGGTTTACTGAAGGCCAAAAACTACAAAAATGCAAATATCTCGCTTAATAATCAAGATAGTGAAACAACGTGCATAACAACATTTATAGAACATTAAACTTGCAATATTATTGGTTATTGGATATAAGAATTTTCAAAATTCACTCTCTAAACCCCCACTCTCACTGGTCAGATTTCAGCCATTAACGAACTTGATCTTTAGTTTTACATAAAACCGTTTAAATATCAAGGATCAAACAAAAATTGCGACCGTTAGAGCAGGGCCTCATTTTTGTCACTTCCTGGGTAAGAGATAGATATTTGAAGACATTTTTCGAAAATAGCATCATGAGTATAACCTCAATAGCTGATCTCCCTTAATAGAATTCTGGAAATGGACAAAGTTAACATTAATATAAATTATAAAAAAATATTATAATAAAAGAGTATTATCTCTGAGCACTTACACTGAAAGAATTGGCATTGAAGGGTGATATGAAGGAAGAGGGTAAAGGAAAAGATTTCAAATGAGATGAGGCATCTTACAACTTGCTATCTTAACTCGCTGTAGTAGTTAGAACTGGATGGTTTGGCCTGTAAATAGCACTGAAAAAAGTAGCTCGTGTCGTCAAGGGGAAAGAGAAGGCGAGAAGGTCGGGGTTAAGTTAGCTGTATGAGTTAAATCAAATGACCTTTATCTCATATGGTAAATCTAGAGTGGCGAGTTCGATTCCCACGTAGGCAATAGGAATTAAATTAGTGACAAACTCATTAAATAAAATCCTTAGTCCCATCCTGGCTAGAAAAGGTAGTAACCTGTAGATAACCCGTCTCAATTAGCCATAGTAGCAAAAAGTGGGTGTTAATAAATAATAATAATAGGAGAGAAGGCCTAGAAGCATGGGCAGTGTGGTATTACAGTGTACTGACCTCTCATAATCAAAGTCTAATAAACTTATTTCATTGAAATATAAATAATTTTTATCGTCAAAATGTGACCTCAATTCACTCATAGTTGAAGGAGAAATGGCCAAAGGTCAATAGATGAAAAAACTATCTCCACTGATTTATTTTTCTATACATGTTTCACTATAAAAAGATTTGATCTTACCACCTTGACAGTCAAGATTAACAATAATGGAGATGTACTCATCTGATAATATTGATACATTAAAAAGATGAACAATGTAAAAATTGAATACCTAAAAAGTATTGAGTTTTGAAAAATTGATTCCAGAAGAAGCAAAGCTAAATCTACATCTAATTGGCTCGCTGTTTATTTAATTACTTGATAAATATACAATGTAAATTTCTTATATCAGTTTTCTTGTTCACAACATATTGTTTGTTTTTAATCATGTGAATATTTTCTTTTACCTCTTCCTTGGTTACATTCAATTACCAGAATATAGAAAAATGATATGCTTACTTTGAAAAATTTGTAGGTACGTATCCAAGATAAGCATGATCATCTAGATCCAGGCCCGTGAGCGTGCCCTGGCTCTGCCCTCTGACTCCCTGCTCGCTGTCTACCTGGAGCAATGCATCTCGCTGGTATCTCCTCACCTAATTTATAAACAAATTTAAATGTATACTTCAACATTTATTGTCATTAGCTTATATGACCTAATTTATGGCTAAGAGAATATACTAACCTTGACAGAATGCCACGCTCCAAGCGAAACTCTCCCCAGTGAAGGTACACTGACTGTCCCTGAGCCCAAGTTGTAATTGAGTACCACGTGCCTAAAAAAATAACGCAGTACTGTAAATTTCATAGCCAATATATCAATATTTCAGGAGATATAACTCATTAACAATTTCAGGAGATTAATCATTAGTAAACTTCATTAGATGTGCCTGGTACTGGTTAAATGAAGGCTAAAACTGCAGAATATAATTCAACACTGCCTGCCTGGCTGCTTCATTTACAGCCTTCAAATTATCAAAATAATCAAAAGCCATCTTCTTATTAAACCATACAGCCTATTTTCCAAAGTAGCCCTTATTTTCCCAATTTTGGATTTTTGCTAATTTATGGTTTTAATGATTGCCCATTTTTTCTTTATACAATCAAGCAGAAAATGGAGCTATAAATGCCCCATAATGAAACATTTTTAATGCAAAACTAACTCAATATAATATTAAGAGCATAAGTCTAATTATTACTCTGACTATACAAAAATATTGATTCTAAAGGCATTACCCATTGACTAAAGCTAGGGAAATGAAGTCGCCTGTTCCATCCTGATGTTGCTGGGTGTAAAATAGGATCCCGTCTTCATTGTAAGACAGAAATTCCAGCTCCAAAGAGAATTTGTGATAGGCTTTAAGCTTCCTCAATCTCATCCACGACTGTCCAGTAAATGATGGGCTCTCTTCAGCTGAAATAAAAATATGGAATACATTCATTAGTTTATGATATTATGGTTATGATAGAAAATGATATTCTAATCCCAAATATATTCAAGGAATTTGAGCTAATGTTTTAATGAATGCATTTTGTAATTATAAATGCTTTTCAATAATATGGAAAGAAAATAATTGAAATAATATTAGAACAATTTTTTTATAGAAAACAAAAATATTTGTTTGTATGTTTCATAAGGTTTTATGGCAAAAAATTACTAGGTTGTCATCATCTGGTAATATCTATAACTTTCGTTATAGTACCTAAATTTTGTGAGTAAATTGTGTTAGTGCAAGTTGTATATATTGTTATATCCTCATATATATTGCCCCTGCATTTTAATTTTGATTTATTTACCATCTGAAAATTCTTCAATCTATTGTTAGTTAATCTTATGTTAGTGCAATGGTAGGAACATTTTTTTTTTTAATTTAAATATATTTTTTATTATTTTTTTTATCCAGATTCATACATCAACTTACACTAATATATAGCTTTTAGTATATAACTATTATTATAAAATATAGTAAGGAAACTCTCTCATTTTATGTATTCCAACGATCGGGTTGTTAACCTTCATTATTTCAGGGCATAGTTGTTTACACATATCTATAGATGACTTGTGCTTTCTCATGTTATAAGATTTTCTTTGGATTTCATTGTGCATTTTCAATTGGTATATTTATTTTAATTTTATTTCCTTAGTAGGCGTTTCTAGTTGTTTTATAATTAGTATAAAACAGGAGCTTTTAGGCTACTATTCAGACATACTTTTATTCAACTTTAAACAGGCTTGAAAATGATGCCCTCATTCTTTAACCACAAAAATCCACTAGTCTCTTAGCAGAAAAATACACCCATATTTTAGCACAGATATGCACTCTTCTTGTGTGTCCTATTCGGAGTCTTCCTGACATGACTTCATCTCTTCTGTTGTCTCTTGTCGAATATTTCCATAGATAGATGGAAGTTTTAACAGTTTTTAGTTTATTTTACTGGGTTTTGTTTTCATTCAGTAAGTTTCTAAATTAATCTCTACTCACGTATGCATAATCCTTGTGATTCGACGTGCCCTGCCTTGCAAACACAGGAGCCAGCCTTACATACAGAGGAGCCAACTGTACAATCTATATCGTAGCTGCAGGCCTGCCCCAGACCAGCACCCAGCTCCACACCCACTGATGTTGCATGACCCTCCACTATGTAGACATCTAATGTAACAAAAAAATAAAGAGTTAAATAATAAATTGAAATTAAGTAACTTATTATAGGCATTAAATAATACAAATTCTTCTTTATTAAAATAATTTACTACATGTTTCATGGGAGGGTTTAATAACTCCTTCACTGTTCTTGAAAGAACATAACGAAATATGTATTTGTGTTCTCCAAGACATGCTCTAGACGAGTTTAATATGAGAGATATTTTTATATTCAACCTCACTTTCATAGAGGAATCAGGTGTCATAGTTTAATTTAACATACAAGCAGACAGCTTACAAATTAAGTGAAGAGAAAAATTTTGTACATTTAGTTTAATTGGGATATGAATAACACGGGATAAGGAAGTCATGGTATCTTCATTCAACTTTAAGTTCCTTGAAAAATAAGGGCAATATTGTAATCACAAAAATTTTCTGTTTCAGAATTCTCCAATTTGACCTTTCCTGAACCTGTTTTGATTAGTTTTTGTGTGATGTCTGTATGTATCTTGCTTGAAAAAGTAGTGAATGAATAAATGTTTAGAATACCTGTTAGTGGCTAATGGTGATTTGAAATAAAAATAGTTCCCCATCAAAAGACAATTTTTTTTTTGAATTTTTATGGTAAAACAAATATTTATTTATTCTTATTTTAATCGCACTTTGCGGCAGGGGCTATTGAGTGAAGTATCAGTATTTGTCATAGTGTTGTACATATTTATGTAAGCTCATTTGTGGACATATTTTCAGTATTGTCTAGCATTATAATTTTTCGGAAATGTGGTTACATTTTAAGAAGTGAAAAACGAGGTCTATGTACTGGCTACGGTCATGTAGTAATGCAGTCAAAGTGATGGTAGGTTTATGTGAGGTCTTAGGTAGCAATGAGTTAGTATATGTTTTATTGTAAGTCTACAGTTAATTCTTCAGTAGGGTTCATCTTTTCCAGTAAGTAAGTATGAGAGTCAGTCGTGAATGACCAATTCTTAGCCTCGTTAAGACTACTTCTTCTCCACATTGACAATATTCTAATCCTTGACAGTAGACAAAATTTCGCAATCCTATCAAGGAGCTCTCCAGAAATAGTAATGAATTCTATTTAGTGATCAGAAGTCAAAATTTTGAAATTTATAAACGTAAATTATATTTTTGGACCATAATTGTCAATCTAAACACTATTTGTTCATTACATTTTTTGATAAAACCACTATTAACAATGCATCGACGAATATGTGTTTTGAAGTAGGAGAGAACCCCCTTCCTAGTTGAAAATTTGAATTCACTAATAGCTAAGTTATACCTTGGGTTAGTTGACTTGCAAATATAAAAGTCAACTGAAATCTTCCGAACCATTTTTAAGTGATTGAGTAAAAGAGAGACAGAGATAATTTTAAATTTAGATGCCATGGTTTGAAACTTGAAAACAATTTATACCCCACCAAATTTAAGTAGAAAATCTGACAAACACTGCAGTTTTATTTCTATAGATTGAGGAAAAATGATATATGACTTGAAGAAGATAGGGGTGGTTCTTACCTCTGCTTTTGCCCGGTAGATTGTACTTCTCAGTGAGGAGGTGCCTCGTAGACTTGGAGAGGGGAGAGGCAATATCGTCAGGAAGCGTGTACTGGCTGTATGATGTCCATCTCCGCACTGGACCTTCTGTCCCACTTATACTCTCTTCTTCTTTCCAAATAAATAAAAAAAAAAAAATTACTTAATACACAAAAACTGTGAGAATATGTATATTTTTAAATAATTACATAACTTCAAGTTCTTGCTTATTTGTCAACTGTATTTACAACTTTAATCAAGCAGAAGGTTGCTTTTGTCAGTATATTAAACACTACTATTACTAAATTGAACAACAAGGACTCAATTCAACAAAAAGGTTATGATAAAGACAGTTTCAGACATATTCTTTTATCTTTCTTCAGTGCAACAAAGTTCAATAATAAAATAAAAATGTACGAGGTATATAACTATTATTATAAAATATAGTAAGGAAACTCTCATTTTATTTCCATCATTATTTCATGGCATAGTTGTTTACACATATCTGTAGATGACTTGTGCTTTCTGGTGTTATAAGGTTTTCTTTGGATGTCATTGTACATTTTCAATTGGTATATTTATTTTAGTTTTATTTCCATAGAAGGTGTTTCTAATTTTTTTTTTATTTGTTTTATATAACAAGAGCTTTTATGCTACTACTCAGACGGACTTTTATCCAACTTTAGACAGGCTTCAAAATGATGGCCTCATTCTTTAACCACGAAAATCCACTAATCTCTAAGCAGAAAAATACACTCATCTTCTATCACAGATATGCACTCATTTTTAGCACAAAAACACTCATCTGCACAAAATCTACTTGTTATTTAACACAAGAATCCACTCATTTCTTAGCTCAAAATTACACTCATCTTTTAGCACATAAATCTACTCATCTTTGCACAAAAATACATATCTTTTTGCACAAAAATTCATTCATTTATTAGCAGAAAAATCCATTCTACTGTTAACGCAAAAATCCATTAATCCGTTAACAGAAGAATACACTAACCTTTTAGCATAAAACACATTCATCTTTTTGCACAAAAATCCACTCATATTTGTACAAAATCCGTCATCTTTTAGCAAAAAAAATCTGTTCATCTTTTAGCAAAAAAAAAATCACTTATCTTTAAAGCATAAATACACTGATCAATTTGTACAAAAAATACAGTCATCTTTTAGCAAAAATATCACTCATCTTTAGAGTATAAATACACTGAACAATTAGCACAAAAATGCACTCACATTTTAGCACAAAAATACTCTCATCTTTTAGCAAAAAACTTTACTCATCTTTTAGCCAAAAATACACTAATCAATTAGCACAAAAATACACTCATATTTTAACTGATATAGTACTTCATTCCGATACACAACTAATTATCCTCTAATCATTTGTTGAGTTTTATTGATATATTTTTTCCAGGAATATTGCACTTGTTGCAAAAGTTCTATGTATATAAATAAATAAAATAAAGGAGAGAATAGTCTGACGTGAAATCTCTATTAGTAAAAGTTGTGCTCACCCTTGCAGGCTCCCAGAGACTGGACAGCAATGTCTTTCTGATATTTGCACGCGTATAATTTCAGTTGGCATTCCGATCCGTAAGTCTGTCCATCGCTCCCACAGACAATCTGCAAATATAAAAGTGAGGATTATAAATTATGCAAGATAGGTGTACCCTTTCATCTTATCTGTGCAATGCACTCATGAAATAGTCAACGAAAGAAGGAACCAAAGTTATAATGGTAAACAGAACATGTATTCATTGCATCAGATTTTCTCTGATGGCAAGGTCCAAAGTTGATAAGCAAAAAGTAATTAATAGATTGCTCTGATTCCATAAGGGTGCTATAGATTATTTTAAGCTCAAGTAAAATGCATATAAAACAAAAGTTATTGTAGTTGAGGAAGATGAAATTAAAAAAAACAAAAACACATTAAATGTAAAACTGGAAACAGTTTAGAAGTTAGACAAGTCACTAACAGTGCAGCTAAAGTTGATAATATAATACTGTAAATGCAAGCCTTCCATAGCAAATAGAGCAGTTTCACTATTTTTTTATATTTTTTTTTGGTTGGCATTAACGACCTTTAACTGGACTAGAAGGATTTCTAGGCAGAGTTTTTACATAGTGGGTAATCAATTCGACATACAACCCCCATTAACCAAAGATGACTGGAATGTGTTGTCTCCAGTAGACATACTTCATTATATATGGGGGGGGGGTAGAGGAACACAAAAGAAAAAAAAAATGCAAATTTCTCATTACTTATTAGAGATATTCTATTTTTGTTTATTATAAAACAATTATAAATTATTTTCTTTGAAAATTTTTGATTTGATAACTAGGGATGGAGATATCATATATATATATATATATATATATATATATATATATATATATATATATATATATGTTAACAATTTAGGGGTCATAATTTTTGTTTGATTGTTACCAAACTTTATATTTAATCATTTTATGTAAAAAGGAAGATCAAGTTCGCTAATGGATGAAATTGGACAAGTGGGAGGGGGTTTAGAGGTGGAGGGAATTTCTAAAATTTTGAATTATCTCAATTAATATACCTTGGATCAGAACCTCAATTGCTGAAGAGTAATCTGCTAATAGAATGGCTTCAACAGTATAAATATGATAGATGATGATGATATGGGAGTGCACGTACCTGCTGTTTATCGGGGTTAGGGCACGTAGCAGTACAGACACAGCTAGCCCTACCACCTCTCTCTTCACAGACTGCACCGAAATAGCAGATCAGCTGTGAGCAAGATGTGGGAACTGGAGTCGTTACATCAGCTACAAAACAAAATGTATAGTTACAAATAAATATTTTATGAACAATATAGTTCCTATAGATAATGATAATAGGTTCGATGACGTTATTAACAGTTCATCTCAAGTAGATCAAATGCTACTTTAAAAATACATTGTCAGTGTGCTAAAATTAAGGTCATCATTATTAGTTTTATAATATAAGCATATTTTTTGTTATACAGGTTTTTTCAGGTTTTCTTTGTTTCCTTTATTCATTTTTAATATACATGCAATTTTTTTTTAGAAAAAAGAAAAAAAGTTTGCCAATTTTTTTTTGCATCTATTACTTCTTTTTTTTTTTTTATACTTGTGTTAAATCATTTTATTCTCATTACCATTTTTGTTTAGCCGAGAAAGTATTTTTACTTTTTAAATTCAATAACTTATAATAGTTACACATAATCTTTAATCATATCAAAAATAACTAATATGGATTAACATTATTATATAAGCTGAGCCCAATTGCAAGGGATTAAACCTTTTAGCAGTTGTAAATAAATAATTTAAAAGGATGGGCACAGAGGGAGTGAAAGTGATGATGAAGGTGTACCCAGTTATTTCTGGTATTTATTCGTAGTGCTCTGTTAGTATGTTATACTTTACTCAAGATATTATGTAACATATGACTATAAAATTGACTTTCTAGGCATACAAAAGAGTATTTTTAATAATGGTTATTATTTACGTAAAATAACTGTCATCATTGTGCTTTGGACCGCTTTTGGTGAAAGACTTTTAGTCTTGGATTGTCCAGAATAAAGAATGCTATCCATGATTATGAATTATATGTTCCATGATGTTTTAAAAAAAAATGATACCTACACCGTAGATGTGAAATATGAAAATATTGTGGATAGTGAAGCCTTACTTAACAAGTGCTTTTACTATTGAGATATCTTGGCCTAAGCTTAATTATATGTGATTGCTTTCCATGATTATGAAATAGAATATTTGCATTACCCATAGCACACCCAGCAGGGGTGAGGATTTGTCCTTGAACAGGGCAGGTATCGCATTTATGCCCGGATACTCCAGGCTTACACACACATCTTCCTGTCATCTGCTCGCAGTCTTCCCTCACTGATCCGAACAACGAACACCCACAAGCTGGAAAATTTATAAGTAGTCATTGAATATTTTAGTCTACTTACATTATAAATGAATTATTACATTAAAAAATGATAGTAGAGGATGGTTGGGTATAAGCTATAAATTCTCAATTCTTCAAATAGAGAAGTTTATATTTTTTTTGCACAGTTGTTTGACAGTTTCGAGCACCCTTGAAGGGGGTTTGGTTACCTTCTTCAGAGCTAACAATGAACAAAAACCAATAATTGTAAGAAATTTGTGAAAAATAGTGAAACAGAATTTTTTAATAAAGGTCACAAATATAAAAAAAAATGTTTAAATGTGACATGTGAGAATAAAAAAAGGGAGGGAGGGGGTTGGATGTAAAATCTATAATAAAAAATTAAAAAGTTAGATAGGGTACAAAACATTGTAGCAGCGGAGGAGCAAGGAGCAAAATAACTAACACACTTAGTGAAAGTTCCATCTTGAATGAGGACGGGACAAGGGCAGGTAGGAGTGGAAAGGATGAATCAGAAAGGAGAATAGAAAGTGTGATAAATTTTTCAACCAAGATGAATTTAACTTACGGAGACAGCCCTTGTATCCGGATGATATTTTTGGTAGTCCCCAGTAGCCAGGCTCACAGCGGTCACATTTAGGCCCTCCAACTCCTGGCCTACACTCGCACGCTCCACTCTCCTTGTCGCACCAATCCGAATATGATCCTAACAGACATTTATATGTAGGCCATAAGTTTATCTACAGTAAATAACCGAATTGATAACCAGGACTACATTAAAATAATAATCATACTTCTTTTCAATATATTAGAATGATCAAAAAATATTGTACGTAGAACAGACTCCATATAGGTTTCGGCATGTGATGAGAGAGGGAAGTTTTATTTTGAATTTCCCGCCCTGGAAGTGTACCACTTAGAATCAGCATAGTTTTACTAGCAATAGGTATTGCTATTGGTGTCTACCATGAGTGAAAATAATAATAGACTTATTGTGCTGCGTACATGATATATTTTTAGTACTTCACAAAAAAAAAAAAATAAATAAATAAACAAGATGAAGATAAAATACCCTATTCGTCTATTTTAAACTTTAATAAAATAAAACTCATTTTCTCTCTCTCTCCCTCTCTCTACTCTTATAAGTGCTAATAAATAGAGTCCATGACAATGATAAGGTTGTGAAATAAAATATATATTTTATGCGTTAAAGTGGCAAGTTCAATTCCAACCTGGGCAATAGGAATTTATTTAGTAACGGAATTCATTAAATAAAATCCTTAGTCCTACCCCTTGCTAGAAAAGGGTGGTAACCTGTAGATAACCCATCCCAATTAGCCTTAGTTGCAAAAATTGGACGTTAATAAATAAATACAAATATTCTTTGTGTTATTAAATTATAAATATTTAGTATATTAAAAATAAATTATCGAATGGATCAATGAGAAGGCATTGTCTTCTACTAGTGTTTATAATTTTTGCAAAGTGGACTTCCAGAATCAGTGTCTGATTAGAGAGTTTAACCAGGATCAAAACTCCCTAGGCACTGATGATGGCTGCGTAAACTAAGCAGATTTCCAAAGTGCTGAAATAGATAAATCTACAAGCTTTTACATTTAACACCACCGTGAATATTAATTGAACAAATACAAATGACAATGAGAAATCAAGTAGTCAATTTATATTTTAATAACCTCTACAATGGAAAGTATCTGAGTTGAAAACAAACAAATCAGCCCCCCTCTCAGAGCTGAAAGATAGAAATTTTCTTGAGGGGAAAGAAAAACAATTAAGTACTATAATATATCTGAATATAATATAACAATTTTATTGAAACGTGTTAACTATATCTAGTATTGTAATTTATAATAGGCCAGAATAATTGTTATCTCAATCACTCTAATATATTAATACCCGAACCTCAGAGTTTCTATAAAAGATTGTTGAAAAACTAAGACTATTCTATCTTCTTTTCTATGTCAGCAAGTTATGCAACCACTAAGAGCTTGATTTGTTTAAGTTTGTATAAAAATAGAGACTAATACTATTCATAAAGGAGTAATCACCTATTATATCTGTAACCCCAGTGAATAAGTGGTTAAGTCGACCAGTGAGTAAGTGGACTTAACCACTTATTCACTGGTACAACAGATATAAACAATATGAAAATCTGCAGTCCTAACAAATTCTCATCTTTGCTTTATACTTATTCCCATTGATTAAAATTGTACATAGTTACAATTTTTTAATAAATATACAATACCGTCAATCACCTTCAAATTAAAAAAAAAAAAAAGGATTTTTAAGATTTTTAGAATAGTTGGGCATTGGCTACAGAAGTACTCAATCAAAAAGCTCATCTCACACGGGCTGTATTACTAAGTAGATTTCCCATATGCGTCAGGAATTGGTATTTATCTCAAAACATGAAAGTTCAATGAGAACAATATTTGGTATTTAGGCTTCTAATAATATAACAGCTTATTGTTAATATGACACGAGTAGGAGTGGGTTGGTGATTTACCAAAGGCCGAAAACCAAAAAAATGCAAATATCTCAGTTAGTAATCAAGAGAGTAAAAAAACGTACATAACAACATTTATAGAAAATTACATTTGCAATAATATTAGTTCTATACAATTTTTTGATCTGGCACATAACAACGGAGATACTAAGAATTTTTGAAATGCCTCCCCTCTAAACCCACCCCTGCCACTGGTTTAGATTTCAGTTATTAGCAAACTTCATCTTTAGTTTCACATAAAACGTTTAAATATTGAGTTTGGCAATGATCAAACAAAAATTGTGACTGCTTGAGTGTCTACAGACAAATATATGTATATATAGACCACAGTTTTGAGTGGACCTTATTTTTGTCATCTCCTGAGTAGGATTGATGGATATTTGAGGAGATTTTTCGAAAATCGTGTCATGAATATGACCTCAATAGCTGAATCTACTAAAAGGGCATACAACAAAATTTACTCATCCTTGACGCTTGAGTACTCCATGTAGCTGATACCAAACTAACTTAAAAATAATTTGAAATTATATTGAGAAGTAACATTTTACTGAAAGTACACTTCAAGCTAATTTTTGTTTAATTAAAGTAAAAAAATATGGACTATTAATATTTGTGTTTATTAAAGATAAAATGGTGAAACAATTACCTATTTTATTACAGCCACACATTGATGGACATCCTTCTTGATCGACTCCCTGAGCTGGAGTCTTCCCATCGGGACAGCAGCCATACCAACTGTCGGAGCAGTCTTTCAGATATATGCCTGACTCTGAAAGTTTACAAATTATAACAATTAACACTTTTTTAAACGGACTTAAATACAAATAAAAATAGGGGTCTCTGAAGGCTGAAAAGAAGAAAGCATGAATAAATGGAGCAAGAGCACAGATTACAAAAAAATGGATAGAACAGCAATTTTAGATCATCAAAAGTTTAACAAGATTAGTTCTTTAACATTTTACGATACAAGTCATAATAACAAATAGCTGATTTCCCTTAAGGGAAATCTGCTAAAATATTTTGAGTTGTCGAATCTCCCATCTATACCCCCACTATTTCATCTCCAATTTGGGTCAAAAACAACTATGATCTTTAGAGATGACTGCAACATTTAAATGTTTGGTATAGATCATTTAACGATTTTCAAAACATGAATATAAAATATTAGTTGATGATGTGATTACAAAACGAATGTGCAAGTATTTAGCATAATAAAGGCCTCTTGAAAACAATATTTGGTACTTAGAATAATGTGGTTCATGATATAACAGCGTATTGTTATTCTTACATGAGTAAGAGTGGGGGTTTGCTAAAGGAAGAAAACAAAAAAAAATGTAAATATCTCGGTTTATATTCAAGATATAGAATAAATGTATATGAGAACATTTATAGACAACTACATATAGAATACGAGAGCTTCTATACAAGTTCTTGATCTGACTTTTAATAATAGAGATATTTTGAATTTTTGAAATTCCACCTCATGCTTACCACCGCGAATATTAAATGAACAAATGCAAATCATAATGAGAAATCTTTCAGACAATTTTCATTTTAACCCTTTATATACTATAGTGGCTTTGCGCAAGGAAAGGGTTAATAATGATTTGTTGAACACAATGTGTATTATTTCAACTTGAAATAAGACAGTTTATGGTATATTGGCTTATTCTTCTCCATTTCAACAACAGAGAAGAGGGGTTTACTGAAGGGTGAAAATGAAAATGTCTTGGTTAATATTTACGATAGAGAAACTTTGTATACGTCAACATTTATAGAACATTCAATTAACAATAAGATTATTTCTATACACATTTTCGATTCTGCATATAATAACTGTAATATTTTTGAAATTATCTCCTCCCTCAATCTGATTTCAGTAGCTAACGGATTTGATTTCCATGGAAATTACATTTTGAGTTTTGGTAATGATCAAACTAAAACTGCAACTGCTAGATTAGTAACAGGCAAGTATACATATATAATTTTTAGTTGTCTCATTTTCATCATCTAATAGGTATAATCGATTAATATTTGAGGAAATATTTAGAATATCACGTTATGAGTACAACCTCAATAGCTGATTTCCCTTAAGGAATCAATATCTAATATTTGCAACTATGGAAAATTATTCCTGGGAATATGTGAAATGTAATATTGTTTTAGGTATATATAAAATTGTTTAGAATTATATTAATTTTCTCATTAAATCAAAATCTGCTAAAAACTTGAAGATATACGATATGGGATGAAGAATAAAATAAGCGACTAAATGAACCTTTTCTGCAGCATTTGGCGAACTGTGGAGTCTGATGGCAGTAGTAGTCTGAAGGACAGTCCTGCCTGTTGTGCCCATTCCCACAGTCCATCTCCTCACCTGTGACTGGGTCTACGAGGGGTGGGTCTCCTCCGCACGGCTTCACCTCCATCCCTAGTGCATACACACATAAATAGAAACTTAGTAAAAACTATAAATAAGTATTCTTATTCTAGTCCCAATATTCTTAAATATTTCTCATAGTTTAATGGCAAGGGTTACCAATAAAAAGAACTTTCATTCCTCACAAACTTTATACATAATTACCCTACATGTTTCATGACTTACCTACCACCTCTTCAGGGGCCATTCCTTTCCAACAAATAATAACATTAGTTTTTAAAAAAATCCTTCTTCAGGAGTAAAATAATTAGGTTCAAGTTTGGAAGTGAAAATAATTGATTTATAGTCAGCTGCTTCAAGAATCTCAGTTTCAATGGACCTTTCCACTGTGGAAGAGTCATCAACGAATGTAAGAGGAAACCTGCACTTCAGAACTGTCAGTAAGCAATATGTAATTAAGTTTAATAAATATATTATTGTAGTAATCATTATTAATGTTGTAATGTAGAAATTAATTATCATTGGGTTTTTAAAAATTAATGTTATTATTTTTTTAAGACGATGAGCACCAGAAGAGTTGGTACGTAAGCCACAAAACATATAGTGCACTTATGAACGAAGTCTCTGTGCTAAAAAAAAGTGTTTTTATTGGTAACCCTTGCCATTAAAATATGATAAATAAGTATCTTAAATAAATATATTAAATGTTGGTAAGAATAATGGGGTATAACACTCAGAGATTTACACTTAAAAAGCTTCATTTCGAAAATTTCTAAGACTATTTAAACTGTATAAACACAACAACTGACTACTACATTACACAAATCCTCACTGAGCATGGAACTACCAAAACTTACTGGAACAGATTTATTTTAAGGACTGCGTAAACTAAGCAGATTTCTGAACTTGCTGGTATAATACACTTGTGATAATACCTCAACACATATTTTCTACTTCTAAGTAAAAAAAAACTGCTGAAGGCTGAAAACAAGAAAGTATCAATAACTCGTTTAATATTTGGGTTATGATAAAATGCATAGACCAAAAATTGTATACCATCAATCCTTTCACTAGATTAGTTCTATAACATTTTACAACTCATTATAACGATGATACCTTGAATTTTCCAATTCCCCTCCCCCTCTAAACTCCCACTAGACTATTCCATGTCTGATTTAAGCCACTAACAAATATGATCTTTACTTGTTGACTGAAATCGTTAAATATTGATTGTGGTATGGATCAAATAAACATTTTTCAGACAAGAACATAAATTCTTAATTGATGACGTTAATGAATTTGCTGGTATCTCATATAATAAAATATGATTATTATTATTATTATTATTAATTAACGTCCACTTTTTCTGAGGATCTAAGGATTCTAAGGATTTTATTTAATGAATTCCGTCACTAAATAAATTCCTATTGCCCAGGCGGGAATCAAACTTGCCAATCTAGATTAACCACATGAGATTAAGGACAACGCTTTAACTCACATGGCTAACCAGAGCTCTAATAAAATATGATACTCTTGGTTTATTATGTGACAGAGTATTATTTATTTGACATGAGTAGGAAGTTTGCTGAATGCTGAAAACTAAATATTTTTCGGTTAATATTCTCAATGTCATTTGTATTTGTTCACTTAATACTCACGGTGGTGTTTAATGCTACAAGTAGATGAAGAAGAATGTAGATTTATCTATTGTAAAAATTAATGAGGGAAATCTGCTTAGTTTATGCAGGCCCTGTGTAATGGACCTTTTAGATTTTGTGAGGTATGGTTTTAACAGATCACTGATGATGAGACTAGGCCTCAAAAGCCTGCTCTTGAAAAACATTTAAAACCTAGTGGAAGAGTCGACCTTTTTTTCAACCATGTATGTATGTTTTCTATAAACTGCATTTATTGATTACAAAACTTCTGAAGGCTTTAAAAGCATGCGTCCACTTACCTTTGCAGAGGTCAAGAGGCCTCACTCGGATTTCTATCTGCTTGGAACAGGCTGCAGCCTCCATCTCACACTTGTTCTGATAAAGCACAAAATCTGATCCGCAAACAGGCTGCCCTCCACTTGGACATGCAAACCTAGGGCAAGACAAATTTTAAAATTAAAATTAATTCAGAAGACATTGAAATATGAATCGATATGGAAATATTAAATTCAATGGACTTTGTAAACTATGAATGTAATGTTTGATGCATTGAGGCAATACAAGAAATGTGTTTATTTCCAGTAAATGTTAGTATAACATAATAGAATACGTCAAATAGTTTTGTTTTCTATAAACAATTTTCTAATATTATGACAATTTTTCTTTACATATTATTGAATAACATTTATACCTATAAAATACATTTGTTTTCCCTTCCTGTCTTAATTCTTAATTACAAAATGTCAGTGGGGCAAGACTGGAGGGTAGATTAAAGTTGTAGTCTGCATACTGATACTGGTTAATAGTCTATCATTAGTCAGCTGATGCAGGCTACAGGCTACCGAGGGATGTCTGTTTAACAATAATCTAAGCCTTAAATATAGAATTTTCTCCACTCATGCACTTTACTGGTTTGAATGGAATTTTCCTCATGATGCCTACATTGCTGGATGGTCTGATGCAGAAGGCAACGGGAAACCACTGCTTTAGAGTAACTTTTGTAATATATCCTTGTGGCGTATACCGAAGTATAAATGAGTTATACGCTAAAAACAATAGTGGGAGTCAACAATTTTATATGGCACAAAAGACTCAACTGAATTAAACAAAACTTCGTATGTGATTTGGTATTGACACCTTCCTGATTATAAGCTATATTAAAATATTGAGGTACAAACAGGAGTGGGGGTTATAAGGAAGGTCTGATATATAAAATCGTGATATTCCGTAACCTATTCATTTTTTGGCAAACGTGCATATAACAAAAGTTGTTTGTTTTATTATTTAAAGTAACTATGTTATATGCACTTTTGCCGTATAACGAAGTTTGTATGAGGTATACAAGACAAACTATACAAGGGGTCAACAGTGTTATAGGACATGAAAGTCTAAATCAAAATGAACGAAACTCCCTATTTTTGACTATAATAATATGATAATCTATGATTATGTTATACATAAAAATAGATACATCCACAGGAAACGGGTAATATAAAAATATTGTGTATAGTGTAGAATTAAGTACATAACAAATACTTTTATTATTGTATATATATGTATATTATTAACATATCTCCAGCACGCCAGACAAGGATGTAAATCCTAAGCATTGATACCGTAAAATGTAAAAATACTCGTATTGTACAAAGTAAACCCCCCAAAAAATACCATCATCATTCAGCCTCAAATGATTTCCCGGGTGAAGCCAGGTACCTTAGCTAGTTCATTAGTAATTCTATGAATACATTTTATAAAATACATCCAATTAAATTATTATAAACAATAAACTAATTTTGTAACAATCTTAATATCACTCAAAATATATCATACATTTCTAATTTACTGACATACAAATTTATTAAGAGATCAACTGACGGTAGATCACAGAGATAGCAGGGCGGTAAGCATTAGAGGAATTGTCTAGACACTAGATCCCAGACGGGTATGGTCGAAGACGGGCTAGATCATCGGTCAGCTCCTTTCATCTACTTCGTACTTCTTAAATATGTGATTAACTCTGTTTAATTTTTCATATTTGTAGTTTTCGCAACAATAAGATTGGAATACAACTTTATAATATATATGGTTGTATTACGAGTAGTTGTTAAATATGCTATATGATTCATTATAAAACAAATTTTAAAAATTGTGGGTGATTATTTATGTATTTATTTATTTGAGCTTCGCAGCTTTGGCGATGTTGCTCTAAAATAAAACTTAAAAAACAAAACAAAACTCAAATAAAAACAAAACACTACAAAAAAATAACAAAATTAAACAAAACATAAATACGTAGAACATAGAACACAAAAGGAACACAAAACACAAAAGGAACATAGAACTCAAAAGGAACACAAAACATAAAAGGAACATAAAACACAAAACATAAAAGTAACATAGAACACAAAACATAAAAGGGACATAGAACACAAAACATAAAAGGAACATAGAACACAAAAGGAACATAAAACATGGAGAATCAAAAAACATAAAAGAAAAAAATGTGGGTGAGGGAAATGTTTGAAGTATATGTCAATTCAGACACAGTTGCCCTACACATTTTTAAAAATCGTTTAATAAAATGTGAATTACCTGCAAGCGCAGCGAGGGTAGCCGGCAGGATCTAGCTCACAGGTAGCGGAGAATTGGCACCTGACCCCTCGGCATGCCTCCTCTGGGTCTGCTCCTCCTGGGAGAGGCGTTGCTATAGCAGTTAACCAATACTTACTCACTTAACACTTCTTAACATCTACACATATATCTATATAAATCAAAAGCACAGACTTTCTGTTCAAATTGGGAGAGTGAATGACCAGATAAAGAAGTAAGAGTAATTTATTTTATTTTTTAAAAAAAATGATATAAATGTCTCTCTCGGGGCAAACATATTTATTTTGTAGTGTGTCAATAATTATTATTAAAGTCTGTCAAGCAGGGGCTGGATTAACATAAATACAACAAAAAAATCTTAATTGATGAACTTATCACAACATATTGGCATGAATACCACAAAGTATAAGTTCAATGAAAACCATATTTCATGTTTAACCTTGCAATGAAGTGGTTCATGATATAACAGGTTAATATTAATATGACATGAATAAGTGTAGGGGTTTACTGAAAGCAGACAACTAAAAAATCCAAATAGCTTTGGTTAATAATCAAGATAGTGAAAAAAAAAGAATATAACATTATTTATAGTACATTAAATTTCCAATAAGATTGGTTTATACATGTTTTCAATCTGACGTATAATAACGAAGATATTTCAAATTTTCAAAATGTTTCCCCTCTGAACACCCCCCCCCATCTCCACCAGTCCTTTTTAATCAATTATCGAACTTGATTTTTAGTTTTAGATAAAATATAATTTTGAATGAACCTCATTTTCATCATCGCCTTGGTTAGATCGATGGGCATTTGAGGAAATTTTTCAAAATCCACAAAATGTGTACAATCTCAGTAGGTGATTTCCCTTAGGGGATATCTACTAAAACAACCAACAAGAATAATAGTGTATTCTAAAATATAAATTTATGTAGAAAGTTTTATTTATTGAATATATTTGAAAATATTATTTAAGTAAATGAATTTTTCTAATTCCTATTCGTTTAAATTTGATCATGTAGATTATTTGTTATTGATTTTTGTATTACTTTTACTTCTCTTTTTATCAATGAAATTATTGTTAATAGGGGAGGGGGGAGATATTTTCATCATGCACACACAAACATGAAAACGAACTAAAAGTCTGTGTATTTCGTTGCTAATTGATGTACAAAGATTTGTGAAATTTTTTAACTATGCGTAATTGTACCTAAAAGACTAGATACAGTAAGTTAGCCAGTAGTAAATTGGCAAGGGCACCACATCACTTACGTATACTCCTATGAAATAATATAAACAAAATATTTTGTTGCTCTTCATATAAAATGATTTCATTAGAAAGTCATGAAAAATATCTCCATTCCAATTTAATGAATCAAAAAATATTATAACGTTTAAATATTGAGTTGGTAGTGATGAAACGAAAAAAGAATTGCAACCACTACACCGTTAACACACAAATATGTATATATATATATATATATATATGTGTGTGTGTGTGTTACTGTAAAATCTCGGAGTGTGGTAAATCTTAGGATTTTCCAGAAGCATTAGTAAATGTCTGATTTTGTCTTTCAAATCGGACTTTAGCCAGTAAATCTTAGGATTTCCCAAGAGGCTCGGTAAAAGCTAGAATTACCTCAGTCAGGATGCAACTTTTGGTCTTTTACCAACAGATTTTGGTAAATCCTAACATTTCCCAGCGTCTGCCGGTAAAAGTTGGAATAAAGGTTATTTGAAATGAAAATTTTAGAATAAGTTTTGTTATTATTTGTTACAGCATGGGAGAGAATTGTGGCACATTGAATTGCACTTCATCTAGCTAACTTGCACAAACATTTTTGTAAGCAGTTTGCATTTTTTGAAAACCTGGCCACCAACCAATGATTGTTGACGAACCACGGTGCAAAGGCTTATCTCTTCGTCAGGCACTTCATCAGGAGACATGAAAATGAGGTAGGGGGGAGGTATCCCTGTCCCGTCTTCTCTTCACTGGACATTTACCAATGAGCCTTGGCAAATCCGCACATTTACCAAACAGCATTGGTAAAAGTGTGAAATCTCACATTTATTTAATTTTTTTTTGGGCATTTACCAAGCGAGATGGTTAAACCTGGGGATTGACCAACAACCAAGCAGTAAAAGCTCGAATTTCATCAAGATTTCGGACTTTAACCAGTGCTCTTGGCAAATCCTAGGATTTATAAGTAAGTCCTGACATTTACCACACTCCGGAGTTTTATAGTAACATATATATATATATATATATATATATATATATATATATATATATATATAATATCCTTATCTTATTTTGATTTGTAAATTTTTTAAAATTATTATTTACTATATTTATTATTTATCTTAAACCTAGTATACACTCTATCTTTAAAATTGTTAATACCATTAATTATATGAATTTATATTCCTTCTTTTATTTTTTTTAAATTACAAAAACAGAAAGAATAATTTTATATAAAATTTCCAAAATTTAAAATAAATACATGTACTAGTATTGTAAGGGCCATGTAGAAAATAAATTCTCTCTCGGAAGGGTTACTTCAGTGAGGAAAATAATAATAATTAATGTAATATATGTAGTTTCTAATGGAACTCATATTTTTCTGGATCGGGTTGATAGACATTTGAAGAAATTTTTCAAAAATCAAATCATTTGTAAAATCTCATTATTCCCTTAGAGAAATATGGCAAAATTAGTATAGAACCATTTTTGTTTATCATAAAATGATCAATAAATAATGTTATATGATTTTTGATCTAATATAATATGAAATAATTTCATTAAAAATAACTAAATGAAATGAACTGAAACGTTTTGGTAATTTTATATATTTATTGTTTGTCCCATGTGGTATCCCTATAAAAGGGAGCGGAGGATCCCTTTATGCGGGCACATTCTCACAAAATTATTCAAAAACAGAATATTTAGTCCACGGACTGTGGACCAACCAGAACGAAAATAGTGCTAATGTATAGTCTGAAGAAGGTAGCCAAAACGCTACCAAAAATTAGGACAATGAAATGTGATGAGAAGACTGCTGGGGCAGAAAGCCAGTTTGGAGAAGGAGAAAATTAAAATATTATAAAATAGTAAATTTTAATAACACAATTCCTTTTTGATTCAATTCAAAGTAATCATGGGTGTAATTTTGATACTTCATAAACACGTTTACTAAATTTTTCTAATTCCTTTCCACCCCCCCCCCCCCCCACCCCCCGCCCCCCCCACCCCCCCTCCCCACCACCCCCCCCCCCCCCCACCCCCCCCCCCCCCCACCCCCCCCCCCCCCCACCCCCCCCCCCCACCACCACCCCCCCCCGCCCACCCCACCCCCCCCCCACCCCCAACCCCCCCCCCACCCCCCCCACCCCACCCCCCCCCCCTCCCCACCCCCCCCCCCCGCCCCCCCCCCCCCCCCCCCCACCCCCCCCGCCCCCCCCCACCCCACCCCCCCCCCCCCCCCCCCCCCCCCCGCCCCCCCCCCCCCGCACCCCCCCCCCCCCCCCCCACCCCCCCCCCCCCCCAACCCCCCAACCCCCCACCCCCACCGCCCCCCCCACGCCCCCCCCCCCCCCCCCCCCCCCCCCCGCCCCCACCCCGGGCCCCCCCCCCACCCCCCCCCCACCCCCCCCCCCCCCCCCCCCCCCCCCCCCCCACCCCCCCCCCCCCCCACCCCCCCCCCCCCCCACCCCCCCCCCCCCCCAAATTAAAGTCTGTAACTCCCTGTGAGTAATCACATACGTTATTGACGGATATTTCTCTTACACTATATATTATAGCGGGTTAGGTCATATTCTATTTATAGTGATGATATACTCCATAGAAAGTCTTGTTATGCTCATATTGCACTCCACATTTCTGTATGTCAGTCCGAACTCCAGGAATTAATTATATTACGTGTTTGACCCTGAGTCGAGTGATGTTAGAGAGTTGGATCATCATGTTGCTCTCCTCTGGATGTTATAATTTAATTATTTTGTGTTGACACCATGGCGCGACACGGAATACTCCACAGTTCGACATTGTAGGGGTCGTGGTTATTCCGTAGTGAACGCAACAATTATAAATATTCATCAGAATTCCTCTAGGGCCTATTTCCCCCAATAATTATAACTTTATGCAATAGCCGAAGGAGGGTGTTAGGGCGTGCGGTTAGCTTTGGCGGTAATAATAATACAAAACGTCGGGGCGGGGTAGCTTTTTAGTCCCGGGTTTTGGCACCAAAATGTTAGGGCGGGAAGCTTTTTAAAGGCAAGAATAAGAGAGCATTAGAATGAAATATTTACTATTCTTCTGGAAAGATGAGGGGAAGTAATACAAGTCACTATTTCAGTTCTCCAAAGAATCATGTATATTAAATTGATTATGCAACATATAATACACTTTATAGATATGGAGGTTGAAAAATAAACAAAAGGAAACTTAACTTTATAAAATAATTTAGCGGCAAGCCAATAATATATATACAATATAATGATCGATCGGTCCTATATTGTGTGAGTACTCATTTAATAATTTGCGTAGATTATGCTAGCATTATAAGAAGTAGGTACCAGCGGGAAACATATACTTTCCTTGCATTGGAGTCTTCTTCCGTTGATATTTTCCCTATAAGATTCTGTCTTCTAGCTGGTTGCGGTGATCCGTATATGATGGTAGCTTTGGGGGATAAGAAGGATTGACTATAACTGTGGCGGTAGAAACCGTCCCTGGAGAGGCCAACTGAGCGGTTATCTATGAAGCGGTGTACACACATTTCTGTAGTGGAGAAACTACCCCGGAGTGGGCAAAGCCCCACTGGTCGTAAAAACAACCCGTGAAAGCGTCGAAGACCAACTGAAGTGTATCTTTTTGTAACCAGCCGATGCCTTCTTGAGCTGCAACCTAGTTTCCGCTGTAGGTCACAGCCTTGGTGATCTGCATGTGTGTGGCGGGTTTGTGAACTCCGCGAGCGCGGAAAATTCAAATGGCGACTGAACAGAGGGAGATCAGGAAGAAGATACTAAGTTTTCTTCTTCTTATTTATTTAGAAATAGATTCTTTTAGTTGTGGGAGGTACTTGCTGTGTACTCCCTTGCAACATGATCCAAGTAGATATAATTCATGGAAGCTAGGTATTATACTTATTATTTATTTAAGATTCCGCAACAACGGCGATTCATCTTTAAAAATGGGGGAACATCATTTTAAAAAATTAAATTAATGTTAAAAATCCATAAAATTAAATTTTACAAATGTAAACTGGAAGGAGGTAAATGCTTTTTACATAATGATAACTAATAGCTTTTATATTTCATAAAATAGTCATAAGTTTTTAAATATTCAAAGACAACAACTATAAATCCCGCTCCATAACTTCCGGCTAGTAGTTGGTGGCATAGATTTCTGGGCCATGGCTATGTTTTTAGCATTATTATTATTATGACTATTAAGGTCGTACTCATGACGCGATTTTTGAAACATTTCTTCAAATGCCCATCGATCCTGCCCAGGAGATGACGAAAATGAGGTCCGTTCAAAATTTTATATATATAGACACACACACACACACACACATACGTATATCTGTTAACACTGTTAAATGCACTATAAATATTGATATATACATTTATTCGTTGTCTTGAATATTGACCAAGATAGTTGCATTTTTCCGTTTTCATCCTTCTGTAAACATCCACTTCTACTCATGTCATATTAACAACAAGCTGATTTATCATGACCACTTTATTACAATTTAAATACAAAATATTGTTTTCATTGAACTTTTAAATTGTTGAAAAAAAAAAAGAAAAACCGCACCCGAAAAGAAGAACCCCAAGAAAATGAAGAACCCCCCCCCCCCCCCCCCCCCCCCCCCCCCCACCCACCCCCACCCCCCCCCCCCCCCCCCCCCCCAACCCCCCCCCCCCCCCCCACACACACTTATTTCGTCTTGGAAAAAATTTTACTAGAAATTGAAGCGATTGAGATAAAACTGATTCTGATTCCTTACAAATTACAGCACTATCTTTAGAAAATTTTCTTTCAATGAAAATTAAAATAATGTATATTCATATATATTTTCAATTAATTGTTTTTTTTCTTTCTTCCGTTCCATCTATCTATTCAGCGCTAAGAGGTTGGCCGGCCTGTATGTTTGCAATTCAGACGCCTTCAATTGGAGATTATTAACTAGTATCGTAAATTGACTGGGGTTTCTTATTACCGTTTGTATTTATTTACTTAACATTCACGGTAGTGTTATCTTTATGTATATTTAACTATTGCAAACTTCTGCGTGAGTAATCTGCTTAGTTTACGCAGCTCCTGCGTGGCGGACATTATATTACAGTGTCCTACCGCAGAAGCATGTTAGTGTAGTGTGTCCTGTACCTAGGGTGTGGCGGGACAATTTCTTCTCTTCTAGAGCGAGGTAGTAGTTACGACTCCTGGTTGTCAGACTTCGCCGATCGAAATTCCACCCGATGGGAACCTTACTTACAATAGTCAGTTGTGTACCCCGTTACAGTACAGTAGGCCCTGCTGGTCTATATAGCAGGCAGCAAGATTAGCTCCTTAGAAGAGCTAGGGTCGGCGAAGGGAGGGGAGGTTCATAAAATCCCATAGATAGATGGGGGTCCCCCTTGGAGTCGGGGGTATTTTCATCGCCATTCTGTATCAGGGAAGCTGTTACTTAGAGCCACTTTATGAGGCAATTAAAGCCAACAGCCGACCCACAAACCTCCCCCAGATTAACCTAGTCGTAAATCTGGGCCCTTGAAAAACCTACTCCCGCCCTACAGTACCTCATACAGCTGCATAACATTACTGCCGTGTTTATGCCAGCAAACGCATTTAACCAGCTAGATTTCTTTTAGCAGATTCGCCCATTACTGGAAATGGGCTATAGAGTATGTACTCATGAGACGAATAATCAAACCTTTTCTCATATATACGTACGACGGACGAGCACCGCCGATCAAATGTGTGCATTTTATGGTAACAAATAGGTTAGCGCACGCTCACTTCTCTCTCTCTCTTTCACTCTCTCGACAGTCTCTTCTCTCCTCTCTCCCTCCTCTCTCCTCTCGCTCGCTCCGCTCTCTCTCCTCATCACTCTCTCTCTCTCACCTCATTCTCCGGTCACTTCTCTCCTCTCTCTCTCACTCTCTCCTCCTCTCTTTCACATCTCTCACTTTTTTCTCTCCATCCCACATCTCTCTCTCACTCCCATCTGCTATCTCTCTCTCTCTCACTCTTCACTTTAAATGCCTACTATTGCCCAATCGGGACGTGCTATCTACAGGTACCAACCTTTTCTAGCTAGTGTACGGCTAAGGTTTTTATTTAACCAGTTCGTCACTAAAGAAATTCCTATTGCCCAGGGGGAAATCGACCTCGCCACCCTAAACAGAGATCTTGCCAATCATCATCGATGTGAGGCATAAAACAAATAAATAAAAATAATAAATCATTTTTTAGTTTCCAGTGTTCAGTAAACCTCCGCCCCTACTTATGTCGTATTAACCATAAGATGATATATCATGAATCATTTTACATCCTTAGTCCCACCCTGGCTAGAAAATGGTGGTAACCTGTAGATAACCCGTCCCAATTGGCCTTATTTGCAAAAAAGAGGACGTTAATAAATAATAATAATAATAATAGTCGAAGAGTAAATACCAAATATTGTCTTTATTGAACTATTACTACGTGAGTAACAAGTAAAGACGCAGTATGACGACACCAATTAAAAATGTCGGGCCTTACCTCCAAAATGTTCATTTGATCTATACCATGATCGATGTTTAACCGTTTAATTCAACTCTAATGCTCATATTCGCTAATGGCTGAAAAAAAATAGGCAACACCGGTGTGGTGTAGTTATTTGTGTTTAGAAATAGAACAGTGTGATGTAATGAGAGCGAGCGAGCGGGGGCAAAGGCAAACAGACTGTTGACAATGAGATGCGGGCGCATTGTAATGCTAGCTTTCAGAGTGTTAACAGTTTTTTTATATGTTATTGCTACTCTTCTGTTTGCCTTGGCCACCAGCGGTGTGTGTGTTGTAATGTAATTAGTACTGAGTCTTAGTATATGTTGTAAGTCGTAGTATATGCATATATAACGTAGATATAGGATAGTATATAAGTTAGCCTATACGTGTTTATTTTATAAATATGTGTGTTGAACCAACCAGCCGTGTGTGTTCCATTTCCGTTTAGCCATCATGACAACCAGTGTGTGGGGAATCTGATTGGTTTTCCTCTACGTGGTGAACGTTTTTAGTTCCTTGTGAAAATGAATATTTTATTTATTTTTGAACGCGTGATGTGTAGAATATAATAAAAATGAAACTCAAAGTTTTATTTATGTTCGCGAGTTGTAGCCATCTGTCGCGAATTGTTCCTGCCAACTTTGCTGGAGTAAAAGCTTGCTTTTTAATGTTTGCTTTTTTTTGATTTGTGTAAAAGTTTGTGGTTTATGCTCGAGATGGAAGAGTCACGTGGGCCGACTCATCCGCTCGTGCTAATCTCGGTTATTCGAGGACTAATTAAGATGGAACTTTAGTTAAATTCTCATTTTCTTCTTGGGGGGGGGAGTTAGAGAGAGCGAGGGTGGGGGGTGAAATCCCATCGACTAAACAAGCCGTTTGGCCGGTGGTTAGGGCCGTGTAACAAGTTTTCGGACTTAATTGGCAAGAAGTAGGTCCGGAGAGGTCAGGGTAGGCTTTTTTCACTGTTATATTTACGGCTAGGTTAATCTGGGGAGGCCAGCTGTTGGATTTAATTGCTCCCATAAAGTGCGGCCGGGGTAACAGCGATGAAATTTTCTCAGGTTTTCCTATCTAAATCAAGCCGACTCCATTTCCCTCCGGTCGCCATAACCTATCAACATTTATGAGGTAGAGAAACATATATTTTCAACACTAGCTCTTCCAGAATGGAAGGGTTTCCACTTACAAATGGCCTGTGTCCATATAGTTATAATTCAGGACATGGAGGTAGAAATAGCAACCCTTAAACCAGGCTGTAATTAACATTTTAACAGTACGTTTTACATATATTTCATTTTCAATTACCCAACTAAGCAGATTTTCCACGAGAATTTTAGCTGATTTCCTTAAGGGATCAGCTATTGAGGTCTTACTCTTGACGTGATTTTCGTGAAATGTCTTCAAATTATCTTTGATCCAACCCCAGCTATGACGAAATTGTGATCCTTTCAAAATTGTATATATACACAATTTTTCCCATAGTTTTTAGCAGATTTCCCTCTTTAGGGAAATCTGCTATTGAGAAAAATCAGCTATTTGGGGGTCGTTATAATCATGACGCGATTTTCGGAAACATTTCTTTCAAATGTCCATCGATCCTATACCTAGGAGATGACGAAAATGAGGTCTGTTTCAAAATTTTATAATTATAAATATTTGGGGTCTCCTGTTAACCCGCTCTAAGGCGGTTCAACAAATTTTTGTTTAAAAAAATCGTCCACTTAAAAAAAAACGCGGTAAATTTAAATCGGTTTTATGTTAAAAATGGGGAAAAAAATAGATTTTAAAGGTTCGATTAAACGGGGCTGAAAATTACCCCCCACCAGTTGAGAGAGGGAGGTTTAAAGAGGGGGGATTTTTTTGAAAAAATTCCGGAAAAAAATTATCTCCGTTTTTACTGTAAAAGGGTCGGATCGGGAAATAAAAAAGTTGTTTTAAAAAAAAACCAATTCCTATTTACAAAAATTAAAAACTTTTTTACTATTAAAAATATTTGTTTTCTATTTACATTTATTTTTTCCTCTTACTTGGAATATTAAACCGTGATATTTGCATTTTTTGTATGAAAGGTGTTATATGCCGGCATTTTTGTTCGGTTTCCGGGGATTAGTTCGGGCGTTTCCGTTGGGTTTCGGGAGGGCATCGTTTAAAAAAATTCTTAAAACTAATCTTCTTTGTGAGTTTTTCATTGCAAAAAAAATACGTTTTGCCGTTGGAGCCCCCCCACCCTTCCCCCCGGGGTCTTTATTTCTTGGGGACTTTACTATTAGTTTTAGTTATTAAAGATAATTAAATTCAATTATTTCAGATTCCAATTATTTAAATTTTTGGGCAGTACTAGATATAGCTTTAAAATAATTTTTTGCAATAAAAGTTAATGTGTTTATTATTCAGATGTATTTGGGGGGGGAGGGTAACTTGTTTTTTTTTTTTTAGGGTGGAATGTATACTTGGGTCTATCTGTTTTTCAAGCTTCCTCTAGTGGTTTGGCAAGAGCTAATTTGTTTACAATTGTCATAAAGCCGTTTCCGTTGGGGTAGCTTTAATTAAAATTTTTTAAACTTTAACGAATGTTCTCGAATTCCGTTTTGATAATTTATACCTCAAACGTTGGTTTGTTTAAAGTGGTTACTAGTTTTATTTCGGATTTTTCTCTTAATTGTAAAACTTCCCACGTTGGGGAAAAAAATTTTTGCTTTAGTTTAGGGCAGCCCCTGGCCACTGACGGAAACTTTTTTGTTTTCTGATCCGTTTTAACCAAAAAAATTTGATATTTTTTAAATCGTTTTATGTTAAAAAAGAAAAAAGGAAAGGATGAAAAGTTTTGTTTAATTGCTGGGAAAATAAAGGGGGGTGGGGTTTTAAAAAGGGGGATTTTTCTGGGAAAGTTGGCAAAAACAACAATTTTCCGGCCAAATTCCCCCCCGAAGGTGCCAGGTATGGGTCAGGATCCGAAAAAAAAATTTCGTTATAGAAAAAAAAACCCCAACTGGTTTTCTATTTAGCATAGTTTTAAAAATTGCACCCAAAACAATTAAATTTATTGTTATATAAAATCTCTATCTTTGAGATATTCATGGCCGGAGATTTATTAGTTTTTTTCAGTTTTCAAAACTTTCAGCCAAAAACCCCCAACTTCTACTAAGGTGTTACATAAAAAACGATAACCTCTTGTTGTATTTAAAATTAAAAAAAAAATACACATTATTCGATCGAAGCTTAAAAATTTGTTAAACCAAAAAAATTATTGTATTCCCAAGAGGCAATCTTTATTATAGGAGATGCATGTTTAAAATATTATTCTTGGTGAAACCCCCCACCCCTCCTTTTCCCCGTTTCTTTAAGGTCTTGGGGAAAAACCTCTTAAATATTTGTGAATTTGATTGGAGTAGATAAAATTATTTAATTTTGAAATCATTATTATTTTTACAGTACTTTAAAGCTATTAAGTAAAAAAAAAATTAGTTTATCCTTTCAATAAAAATTTTTCATAATGTTTTTATTATTCTGGATAAAAGTTTTCCAGCAAATTTGTAAATTTTCTTTCCGGTGGTTTGAGGCTGGCAGGGGAACCTGTTTTTGATTTTACATTTTCAGGGGGCCTACTTTTCCCCGTTTGGAAGGGGGAAAAAGGGAATTTCTTATTACAATTTTATATTATTCACTTATATATTTACAAGTTTGAGGTGGTTTTGTGTTCAGGCCAGTTATTGTAGGGGGGGATTAATCAATTTACTAAGAGTAAACCACGAAAGGAAAAATTTTCTATTTTAGTTTTAGCCCCTTCCGTTGGGGGGGACCGGGGGAACTTATTTTAGTGGCCCAGAATTTACTTAAGGGGAAAAAAATTTCAGCTATAGAGGTTGCACTCAATGGGGACGCGATTTTCGAAAAAAAAATTTTCTTTTCAAAATGGGGTCCAATCGATTTCTAACCCAAGGGAGGATGAAGTATGTATGGTTTAATCAATTACTAGAGCGTACACGAAGGAAATCCTAATTTAGTCATTAGCCCCTCCGTGACGACTTATTAGCAGACTTTCCTTAACAGGGAAATCAGCTATTGAGGTCGCACTCATGTACGCGGATTTTCGAAAAACATTTCTCTATTTCTTCAAATGTCCATCGATCCTACCCCAGAGATGTCGAAAAATTTAAGGTCCGTTTCAAAACATATATTATATATTTATTTAAAAATTAATTTGTTGCTGTTTTAAAAAACGCTCAAGGCCGGTCGCAATTTTTTTGTTTTGAAATTCGTTACCCAACACTTTTTCATATTTTCAGGGCGGTTTTTATGGTTAAAATGAAAAAAAAGATCAAGGTTTCGTTTTAAAATGGGTCTGGGGGGAAAAAACATCGGACACCGAGTGGGGAGGGGGGGGGGTTTCTAGGACGGGGGATGTATTTGAAAATTCGAAATCTATCTTCCGGTTTTTATTTTATTTGCGGGGGTCGGGATTCGATAAAAAAAAAATAATTGCAATAGGAATTCAATCTTATTTTTTGGCGAAAAAATTTAAAAATTTTGTACTATAAAAATATTGAGGATTCATTTTAAGACCATTGGAATTTCTACTAATCTAGGGAATATTAACCGAGGATATTTGCAAATTTTGGTTATTTGGTTGGTGCTGTTTTGATTTCCGGCCAAGGGAGGGGTCGGCTATGTTTCGGGATGGGATCCGCAGAGGAGGCTAAATGCGGGGGCCGTTTGCCGTAAAAAAAAAAAAAATATTCGGTTCCCTTCGTGAATAGGTCTTTGGAGAGATAACCTTCCTACTTTACTATTAAAACAAAGAACAGATTTTTCTCTAAATTGGGTAAAAAACTTCACGTGGGAAATCGGCTTAGTTTACGCAGCCCCTGCGTGACGGACTTTTTTTTAGTTACTAGATATTCAGGAATAAATACTGAACACTGAGACGGCGATATGTAAAAATATTGTATATAGGAAAGCTTTGCCCATAGAACAAATAGCGCCATCATTCAGATTTAAATTATTTCTACAGCGATGGCGGAAACTTAGCTCGTATGTGTGTGTGTATATATATATATATATATATATATATACTAGCTATGATACCCGGCTTCGCCCGGGAATTGATTTGAGGCTGAATGGTAATTTTTTAGCAAGGCTTTACTTTCCATAATATTTTGACATTTGCCCGTCTCAGGGTTTAGGGTTAATACCCGTTGTTGGCATTTGTTAATAATGAAATTAATTTTTTATGTAAGTCTTCACTTCCCTCCAAAGCGTTACTGCTAATACACATACCGAGTTTTATTTATTTCGGTTGGGTCTTTTGTCCCAAATAAAATTGTTCACTTCCGCTACAGATTTTAGCGTATATCTCGTTTATAATTCAGTATACGAAAAAAGTGTATATAACAAAAGTTACTCTAAATAACAAAATAAACAACTTTTTTGTTATGTTCATATTTGCCGAAAACCCAATAGGAAACGAAATATCGGCTATTTTTAATTTCAGGCTTCCCTTATAACCCCCACTCCTGTTCGCCTCAGAGGATATTAATATATCCTAAAGTCTAAGTTTGGGTTAGTAGTAATATCCACATTACCCAAGGTTTTCATAAAAAAAATTTTCTGTTTTTCAGAACCGTTTATTTATGCGTGAAGGGAAAGGTAAACAAAACAAAACTAAAGGAAAATCACCACACCTAAAAAGGAAACAAAAAAAATTTTACAGTTTTTATTGCTTATGTCTATTTGGGGGGGGGGTACATGTGAAAAAACGAAAAAAAAAGTTATCATGGAAACAATTCGCGGGGGGAAAAAAAACAAAAAATTTCAATGTTACAGGGGACAGGAGGTTTAACAAATTTTTATATATCAATATATATATATGATATATATGATATTATAAATTATATATAGTAAATTTTTTGTTTTTTTTTTTAGTTTTATATTTTTAAGTTTATTATATATATATAAACGATTTACCCACTATCACTAAGGGGGAGGGGGGGGGGGGTAATCTATAGGGATAAGATTATCCAGTTAGGTTTGCATAATGTTACTTAGGGGGGAATGGAAAGGGTCGTTTGGGAGTGGTAGGGGGGGAGTATTTAAAGGTTTGGTGCAAAGAATTAGAATGGGCTATGCACTGGAAAAAGGGAAGACGGATGGGAAGGGTTTGGGAGCGGAAAAATGGGGCAACCGACTAACGGCATCGAACAAAAAAAAAAACTCTTTGCTAACCCAAACAAATACCCAACTTCTTACTTCCTTTGGCCTATTTGATCTCAGAAGACCCCTCCCCTACCCCTTGAAAATAAGTTGTTTCACTTATCCACCGAAATGTATTTATCCCTACTCTCTCTCAGTCGTCATTAAATTGATTGGTATCATATTAAATATAAAGAATCTATGGGGATATATATATATATATATATATATATATATATATATATAAAATAGATATAATATAATATATTTTTAAAAAAATTTTTGTAAACCTCTGTTTCTGTACAATTGGATTTTTTTCCGCGAAAAATTTCCCCACACTTTTTTCGTTTCGACATTTGGGTTTCCATTAGGAACACCATAACTGCATTTGAGTCTTTCTCTATCATGTCCACAGTTGTTTGTTTTTTAGTATAAACCTTTTCTCAAGATCATTTAAAACGGGCTGGAAAAAACAAAAAAAAACCGAAATTTTTTGAAAATGAAACTTGGGTATGTTTATTATTGGACTACTTACATCCACACTTAGGGGACTTTTAGGGCTGTACCTATCTTATATTTTTTCCTCTGAGGGGACGGAATAAAAACAGGGGAGGTGGGGGGGTTTTTGTTAAAAGGGGGAGGCCTGGAAAAAATTAAAAAAAAATAGCGGATATTTTCGTTTTCCTATTGTTTTTTCGGCAAATATTGCCCACCAATAACAAAAGTTATTTTATTTTTATTATTTAGGAAGTAAAAACTTTTTGTTATTTTACCCACACTTTTCGGACGTATTTACCTAAGCATAAATGGAAAGATTATTTACGGCTTAAAAAAATTTAATTTAGCGGGGAGTCAAACAATTTTATTTTTTGGGCACTATTAAAGGGGGACTTCAAAACCGAAAACTAAAAAAACCAAAACTCTTGTATTGTAGAGTTAGGCCACTAAAACCGGCCTTCCTTAATAAATAAAAAAACCATACTAATATTTTCCTAGTAGGGGCGGGGGGGGGGGGGGGGGGGGGGAACGGGCAAGGGAGTGGGTGGTTATTTAAGGGTGGAAGGCCTTTAATCAATTAAAAAAAAAAAAAACACAGTTTGATTATTGGTCGTTTCCTAATGGGGTTTTCCGGCAAATAATTTGACCACATAAAACAAAAAAAGTTGTTTATCTATTTGTTATTACTAGGAAAAGAAAATTTTTTGCCCAACAACCAAATTCTTTTTTCAATATTGGAACTTTTACCCAAGTTTTTTTACCAATCCTGGGGGAAAAAAAAAAATTAATTTCAAAAAATTATTTATACAATATTTTTATAAATAAAAATTTGTTCCATAATAATTTTTAAAATCATGTTGGCATAATATGCACAGGAAAGGGTAAATCAGGGAAATATGGGGGACCAATATGGGGAGGGGGGGGGGGGGGAACAGTTGAAAAAGTGGTTACATTAAATAAAATTTTAATTTTTTATTATTATTAAACAAATTCCACCCAGAAAACGGTGGGACGGGTTAATTAAAAAACCCCTAAAAAAATTTTACTGGTGGAAGGGTAAAATGTTCAAAAATAATTGTGGGCAACTGCGTAAGTAAGGCCTATGCCAAACAAAAAAAAAATATCCATCACCAATTTCCCCAGGCCTCAAAATGAAAATTCCCCGGGCGGTGGGAAAGGGGCCGGGTATCTGAGCTAGTAAGCTTATAAATTCTTAACCGATATTCACAATGTTGATATTGGGCTGCTTAAATTAAGCAGATTTTCCTCGAGAAGTATAGCAATAGATACATGTACATACATTTTTTTTTCTCCTCCTAGGAACCCTGTGAGGAGTTATTTATTCGAATACATGTGCCATTGCCCCATGGCATATTCCATGTATTTATTATGTTTAAATACATCATTATTTTACAATAAATATTTGTTTATCAACTGTCTATTCAAATATTCAAGAAATAAAATAAAAATGAAAAATTAATAAATAAAAATAAATAAATAAAAATAAATATGAATAAAAATTAAAAAATATAATAAAATATTAAAATAAGTATGGTAATTACAAACAAAATTAATAAATGAAATGAAAAGTAAATAAATAAATACAATAAAAAAGAACAAAAGCAATCAATTAAAGTAAACTTAAACTCAAATGTTTAATTGAAAGCTATATCAATTAAATACTAAATCAACTTTATTCTAATGTATTTTTGCTACATTCCTTTTGATTAACTTTATAAGTTCTTTATTATATTTGTTAAATATAATATGAGGTGGTTCTGGCCAATTACCTTCTTTTAAAATTATGTTCACTATTAAATTTTATCTATTTGGTTAAATGTTGTGCAGTCATAAAGTATATGTAAAAACGTTTGTGTTGTCTGTAAGTCGCAAGTACATTTGTCATTGTCTTGAATTTTAAATCTTGTTAAATAATGTCCTGTCTGTCCATGTTCCGTTAGAAATTGTGTGCATTTGTGATGGTGACTCTTAATTGGGTTGTTAGTTGTTGTGTGTTATATATGGGATGTATTGATGTAAGCTGTAAGATTTGTTACATGTCGTCCATTCTTTGTTCCACTTATGTATTGTGTCGGTACGTAAGTCTTTTTTAATGTGTGAGAGTGGTACGAGGGCGAATTCTGAGTTTATTTTTGTATCTTGAGCTGCTTCCTCTGCTAGTGTGTCAGCTTGTTCGTTTCCAATATTTCCTGAATGGGCTTTTACCCAGGCTATGTGTATGTGTAGGTTTAAGTGTATAATTTCTAGAATATGTTGCCTAATGCTCTCTGTGAGCGGGTCGTGTATAGTAGGGTTGACTATTGAGTAAATAAGAATCGTGTTGTCTGTGTGTATAGTCGTATATTTATGTAGGTTATATGACGATTTTATAATATATTCGGTAGCTTTTAAAACAGCGTATTTCTCTGCTTGATTATTAGAGCATCTAGCATCAAGTCGGTATTTGTATTTTAGAATATGTCCAAATGCAGTCTCAACAATTACATGTACATACTTGTAAGACAACTCAACAGAGAACATTAAGTGAATAAATGAGCAAACGGTAATAATAAATCAAGTCAATTTCCAATAACCTCGCCGACGTAGCATCGCAAAGGTAAACAAACAGGTACCTGACCCCATCCAGCCACACCGGAAAGAGAAAAGTCCGTCTCTCGGCGAGGGGATGCGTAAAACTAAGCAGATTTCCCATGTGAAGTTTTACAATAGAGAGAAATCTTCATACGTGGTAACACAATACTACCGAGAATTAAAATACAAATGGTAATGAGAAATCTTCAGTTTTAATTAAAATAAATTCCCAGACTGAAACAACTTCTGAATTATAGAAATAACTTATATTTTAATAACTCAAATTATAATTAGTCCAAGAACTAAAGAAGGGGGGGGGGTGCGGATGATCAGAACGTAATTCGGCATAAATCTCACAAAGTTATACGAAGGTAATGTAATGTAAGAAACGACAGGTAAAGGTGTAGAAGAAGCTTCCACCTGAGCCGAGTACTGGCGGAAATGGCTGACTTAATCCGAAACTATACCCTACCACAGAAATTTCATAAAAATGCAAATATCTCGGTTAATATTCAAGATAGAGAATAATTGTACATAACAGATCTATTTTTAGTAAATTTATTTATTCAATAAGATTGATTTCTGTACAATTTTTTCAAATCTGACGTATAGTCAAATGTCCCCTTCCGAAACCTACCTGCGATAGAATGACGAACAAGGAGGTCCGTTCAAAACTCCTCTCTCTCTCTAGATATATATTGGTATATATATATATATATATATAAATCTTTATATATATATATGTTAACGCTATAAAATGTCATCAAGTTTTTGTTTGAAATCGATACCAATCTCGTATAATTAAACGTTTTCTGCAAAAAGACAGATCAAATTCGTTAATGGCTGAAATTGTAACAGTGGGATGGGGAGTTTTAAGGAGGGGATTTTCGAAAATTCAAAATATCCCCGTTACCATTCGTCGTATCAAAAATGGTATAGACCAATCTTATTGTACATTAAATTTACCACAAATATTGTTCTATACATTTATTCTCTATCTTGAATACTAACCGAGATATTGGCATTTTTATTAAATTTGGGCCGATAACGTACGACGGCGATAATGATTTCCCGCCAAAAGCTAGTTCGGCTCTTTGCCGTAACTTTTCGGCTCTCGTATAGAGATTTCTCTATTGTATAACTTCACGCGGGAAATCTGATAAGTTTACGCAGCCCCTGCGTGACGGACTTTTTAATTCTCAATAAGATTGATTCTATACACTTTTTAGAACCGACGTACAGAAACGGAGATATTTGGAATTTTCAAAATTCTCCCCTCTAACCCCACCCCCGGTTCAAATTCAGCCATTAAAAAACTACATATGGGGCGGGGTCACCAGAATATATTTGCATGTATATCGTACAATAAAGGCCTCTTAAAAACAATATCTCGTATTTAAACTTCGAATAGACTGTTTATTAAATAATAGTAATATAATAGTAGTAAGTGTATCGTGACAAACTGAAATCTGAAAAATGAAAATACCTTGATTAATATTCAAGATAAGGAATAATCGTATATAACAATATTTGTATATTTAATTTCCAATAAGATTTGTTCAATACAATTTTTTGACCTCTAGTAAAGGAGATATTTGAAATTTTCTAAAAATCTCCTCTAAATCCACTCTCCCACTGGTCCTATTTCAGCCTTTAACGAACTCGATCTTTCTTTTCACATAAAATGATTAAATATCGAATATGGTAACTATCAAATAAAACTTGCGACCACTAGACAGTTAACAGACAAAGATATATATATATATACAATTTGGAGTACGACCACAATAGCTGATTTACCTTAGGGGAAATCTGTTAAACTCGACATTGAAGCACAAAAATCAAATTTCCAATTGAAGAAGTTAATTTTAAAACATAATAATGCATTTAAAATATTTTCAGAACATACTTTTAGCAGATTTCACTTCAGGGAAATCAACTATTGAGGTTGTACTCATGACGCGATTTTCGAAATTTTTCTTCAAATGTCCATCGATCCTACCCAGGAGATGACGAAAATGAGGTCCGTTCAAAACTGTATATATCTATCTATCTATATATTTGTCTGTTACCACTCTAGCGGTCGCAATTATTGTTTAATCGTTACCAAACTCGATATTTAGTCGTTATATGTAAAAAGAAAGTTCAAGTTTGTTAACGGCTGAAATCGGACCAGGGTGAGGGGGGGTTTAGAGGGGAGGGTTTTTGAAAATTCGAAATATCTCCGTTACCATACGTCGGATCAAAAAATTGTACAGAATCAATCTTATTGCAAATTAAATTTACTATAAATATTGTTTTATACATTTATTCTCTATCTTCAATATTAACCGAGATATTTGCATTTGTATTGTGTATGGTCGGCAGGAGTCGGCTATGTTCGGGACACTCCGCCGTTTCGGTAAATATTCGTCCCTCGTGAATAGGTTTAGAGATTCCATACTACTACTGTTGTTATTAGGCGGATTTCTCTATTGTAAAACTTCACGTGGGAAATCTGCTTAGTTCACGCAGCCCCTGCCTGACGGACTTTTAATATAACTATTCGGTTGAATATTAATTACAGCTGATACAACAACTATATTTAAAATAGTTACGGATACTCAATAATTTTTTTTTTTTTTTTTTTTTTTGGAGACTAATAATTTTTTCCTTATATGTTTTTATTAGCAGACTTCCCTTAAGGGAAATCTGCTACTGAGGTCGCACTCATGATATTTGGCTGTTAACGTTCTAGTGGTCGCAATTATTGTTTGATCGTTACGAAACTCGATATTTAACCGTTTTATGTAAAAAGACAGATCATGTTCGTTAATGGCTGTCTAACCTTACCTGTCGTTTTAGCTTTTACTTTGTGAGATTTTTGCAGAACCGTTCTGTTCATCCGCCCCCTCCCTTCTTTAGTTTTTGGACAACTAAAATGTTAGTTATTAAAATATAAATTCTTCTTACAATTCAGAAGCCGTTTCCGTGGGGAATATATTAAAATTAACTGAATTAACCTTTTGTATTTAATCACGGTGGTGTTTTTTTAGCAGTATGCTGATTTCACTATTGTATAACTTAACGTGGGACATCTTCTTAGTTTACGCAGGTCCTGCGTGACGGACTTTTTTTTATTTAACGTTACTATTGTTAATTGTTTATATATGTGTGTGAATAAATATGAGTATGTCTTACCGCATATGCCGGAGTGGAATAGCTCAATCTTTGTCCTGTTGGTGCAGGCAGTCCTCTTGAGATGGCAGAGAGATTGGTGTGTGACACCATCGGATCCGCAGACTGGGCGCATTACCTCTTCACAAGGCGGCCCGCACACACACTCCCCTCTACCCTTCTCGTTCACTTCACACTTAGCGCCGAACTCGCACTTCAGCTCGCTGCAAGGGTTCAGACCTGAAACACACAGTATATACTCAATTATACCAAGAGAACAATTGTATTTGTTACATTAACCCTCCATCAGGCGCGTGATCTCTCAGATACACGGTTTCTAGAAAAATACTTGCCAGCCCTCCTAGCAGAGAGTGGTGGTGTAGTGCTTCGAGTTATGTGATTATATAGTACTACCTCCTCAAGGTCATAATTGTCACTTTGCTGTTTTATTTGAGTCCGGTGTTTCGCCTGTCATTCAGTTTAATCTCCAAGCTAACCCGACGGGTCGCCACGATTCTCGTAATTTTCCTTGAAATGAAAACTAGTATTTTCATGAGGATAAATACGGTCAATTAACATTCTCTTTAATGAATGAAATAGTATAACCCGAATATTTCTATCTATTTTGCTTCATACATTAGTGCTTTCAGAAAAAACATATTCCCAGCCACATATTGTAAGTGAATCCCCTATGCAACGACACCATAAGACGAATAACCACACCGTTGAACCGCAAGTTGCGCGCCGGTCTGACGAGAACAGAGGCTCATTGGACCATAACAATGAAACTCGTGGAGTCAAGTACCGTAACAGGCATAAAAAAAGTCCCCGACTCCTCCACTAACAACGAACTAAAGCAAATGAGTGAACCAAGCAAAACTGAAAAGAAATGTATAGAGTTATAGCTCTCATTATCCTTGTGATTAATTTGCAAAAGCAAAATCTGTATACAACATAGTTCCCCACGCATTGTCCTAATTGGTAATGCAGCTCTGTAAAAGAGATAATAATTAAACTGGTATTTTTAAAAAAGGATTGGTATATTAAAATTTAGATGATTTTTTATAAGTCTTATCTAAAAGTGATTGTTCGTGCTACTTTTTTTGGATGAAGTTAATACTTAGATCTATAACCAAGTTGGTTGTATTATCACCATGTTCACAAACTGAAATGCAAATATGAAGTTACTATAAATACCATATGCATTTAAACTATTTCTTGAATATTAACCGAGGTATTTGTATTTTTATGAAGTCTGTGGTTAGATGGGGGGATTTTAAAAATTATCGTCTCAGGCGGAACTTTTACTAACAAATGAACTATTTAACCTTACCTTACCTTCGTTACTTAGTAAGATTTATGCAAATACGTTCTGTCCATCCACCCCCCCCCCGTCTTTAGTTCTTGGACTACTAAAATTTGAGCTATTAAAATATAAATTATTCTTATAATGCAGAAGCCGTTTCAGTTGGGAATTTATTTTAATTTACTGAAAGATTTCCCATTATCTAATCACGATGGTATTGTGTTACTAGTGAGCAGATTTCTCTATTGCTAAACTTCACGTGGGAAATCTGCTTAGTTTACGCAGCCCCTGCGTGACGGACTTTTTATTATAGAACGTTTCAATTTTGAAAATTATTTACTTCTTTCAAAACAATACATTCCTCAGAAATGATTTCTAATTACACACTGAACATTTTAGTGCAAAATATAGCTTAAAAAACTGTCTTTCCGTGGAAACGGTTGAGGTTGTATCTCTGAGATACACGCGCCCGAAGGCGGAATATTTTTGACGCGCCCGATCGAGGGTTAAGCATTAAAAATGAAAATCAGTTTGGAAAAAGTCCGTATTTGCATTTATTTCAAAAATTAAAAGTTCAATGAGAACAATATTTAGCATGTAATAAAAATAATGTGTTTCATGACACAAAAGCTTATTGTTAATATGACGTAACTAGGAGTGGGGGTTTACTGGAGTCAGAAAACTATAAAATGCTAATATTTCCGTTAATAAAGATACTGAAAAAGCGTACATAACAACGAATATAGAAGATTACATTTTCAATAAGATAGGTTCTATACAACATTTCGATCCGACGAATAATAAGGGAGATATTAAGAGTTTTTAGCGGATTTCCCTTAAGGGAAATCATCTATTGAGGTCGTACTCATGACGCGATTTTCGAAAAATTTCTTCAAATGTCCTTCGATCCTACCCAGGAGATGACGAAAATGAGGTCCGTTCAAAATTATATATATATATATATATATATATATATATAAATATCTATATATATAGTGATAAATATATAGTAAATATATAAATATATATATATATACATACATATGTGTCTGTTAACGCTCTAGCGGCCGCAATTTTCGTTTGATCGTTACCAAACTCGATATTTTTATGTAAAAATAAATAACAAGTTCGTTAATGGCTGAAATCGGACCAGTAAGAGGGGGGGTTTAGAGGGGAGGATTTTCGAAAATTCAAAATATCTCCGTTAACATACGTCGGTTTGAAAAAGTATATACAATCAATCATATTGTAAATTGAAATTAGCAATAAATAATGTTATATACATTGGTAATGATTCTGTATCTTGAATATTAACTGAGATAATTGCAATTTTTATGTTTTCAGCATCTGAGATGAAAGATCGGGCTAACTTCGGGTCTAGTCGTGGAGTTTTCCGTCAAAGAAGTTAGTTCGGGCCGATCCCAAACTGTTTCGACTCTCTATTCTGAAATTTCTCTAATGTATAACTTCTCGTGGGGAAATTTGTCGCTCTAGTTTACGCAGCCCCTGCGTGACGGGCTTTTGAAATTTCTCACCTCTAAATCCCCTCCCCCTCCCGCTGGTCCGATTCCAGCAATTAACGAACTTGATCTTTCTTTTCACGTCATAGATAAAACATTACGTTTGGTAACGATTAAATCAAAATTACGTCCGGCAAAGCGGCCTCATTTTCGTCATCTCCTACGTCGAATAGATGGACATTTGAAGAAATTTTTCGATATTCGCGTCATGAGTACAACCTCATTAGCTGAATTCCCATAAGGAAAACCATCTATTGTACTCATGATGTGATTTTAGAGAATTTTTTTCAATTTTCCATCTATCCTACCCAGAATATGACGAAAATGAGGCTCGTTCCAAACTAAATGTATATTTCTGTTAACGCTCTAGTGGTCGTAATTTTTGTTTAATCGTTACCAAACTCGGTATTTATTCGTTTTATGTAAAATGAAAAATCTAGTTAGTTAATGGCTGAAATCGGCGTTGGCGTAAACGCTTGAATGTAGCAATTCACAGAAGTAATATGGCCACCATTCACAAAGTCCGTCACGCAGGGGCTGCGTAAACTAAGCAGATTTTCCACGCAAAAGTTTAGAATAGATAAATCTACATAATGGTAACACCACCGCGAATATTAAGTGAATAAAGGCAAACAGAAATGAGAAATCTTTCAGTCACTTCTCAAGTACATTATATATTCAAAGGAAAGCGTCTGAATTGTAAACAAACAGGTCAGTCAACTTTTTAGAGCTGAATAGATAGTAATATTCTATACCGAAAAGAAGAACAATTAATGAAATGTATCTGAATATAACATTAATTTTAGTGAAAACTATTCACTACATCTAGTACTGTATTTCAAGAATCGGAATAATTTTTATTTCAATCACTCAAATTTTAGTAGTCCAAGAACTTAAAAAGTCCGAGACGCAGGGGCTGCGTAAACTAAGCATATTTCCCACGTGAAGCTTTACAATAGAGAAATCTCCATACGAGTCTGCCTACTAATGACGGCAGAAGTAGTAAGGAATCTCCAAACCTATTCACGAGGGATGAACAGTAACGGAAATGGCCGCACTAGCTCTTGGCGGAAAGTCCCGAACATAGCCGACTCGTGCCGACCACACACACACAATACAAATCCAATTATCTCGGTTAATATTCAAGATACAGGATAAATGTAAAGAATAATATTTGTAGTAAATTTAATTTGCAACAAGATTGATCCTTTACAATTTTTCGATCCGACGCACAATAACGGAGATATTTTGAATGTTCAAAAATCCCCCCTCTAAACCCGAGTTTGTTGGTGATAATGACAATAATTGCCTTTGCTACAGCTGTAAAAGACACACACACACACACACACACACACACACACACACACACACACACACACACACACACACACACACACATACACACACAAACACAATATATATCTATATATATATATATATATACATATAAATATATATATATATATACATATAATTTTGAACGGACCTCTCACAACCCTCCCGGTACCTGCCGTTTCCGAGTAATCCTTTACAATTGCTCTATTTCACAACCATTCACATTTCACCTTACTCCATTATAATAGAGCGATCCGTTCAGAAAAAGGGAAACTATCATCACCCCCATAGGTCTGATGGGCTTACGAAACCGACCATTGTAAAAGTGACACAGGGCTTTAAATAAAAAAAAACAAAGGGCCTCATTTTCGTCATCGCCTAGGTAGGATAGATGGATATTTGAAGAAAAATTGCGAAAATCGGGTCATGGGTACGACCTCTATAGCTGATTTCCTTTAAGGAAAATTTGCTAAAACTATTAACAGTAAAATTTTTAAAATGATGATTTTCAACACAGTGGGCTGTGTAAGGGTGTTGTATATAATATATATATATATATATATATATATATATATATATATATATATATATATATATAATATCAGATTTTTTTTAAATTTTGAAGCAATCACTGCTGGATGACTTGAAATCGATTGACCCTATGATGAGAGTTCAGAGGCAGATCTCGACTTGCTAAGTCGGTACCAGCTCAGCGCTGGCTGGTAATAGAATAGCTACTTTCATAGACTTCTAGCTTTCTTTACACTGTAATGCGCGCAGGAGTCATTTCTAACAAATCTTTTCATTCGCATTACTCCAAATAAGAAATGTTTCTTTAGCCGCATTGTACAGTCACCTTGCCAATAAGAAAAATCCGTGAAAAATGAAATGTACGCAAGAATTTTACTATTTGCTCCAACCGAGTGAGATTTTCCAATGCAAATGTTGTTATGTTTAGGTTTCTCTCCTTCTCCCTCATTAGCAAGTCATAACTTATTCATGAAGATTTTATAGCTCTTTCATAAAACAATATTATTATTGGTTGTTGGAGGAAAGTGAAGGATTTTTTAATTTCAAATCATTCTTAAAGTACATTCTTCTATTGTGTATTATGAAATACACGCATATATTAGGGCATTTATATCAATACTAAGGACATTATTATGTCATGTGTTAATGAATTTAAGAAACATTCCTCAAGATATTAAAATGATAGACTTAAAACATATTGTTGACAAAACTAAGTACATTAAAAAAGTACACGGAGTTAATCACGTATTTATGAAATATGAAAGTGCCTCGGTTTAAGAAACATTCCTCAAGATATTAAAATGATAGACTTAAAACATATTGTTGACAAAACTAAGTACATTCTCCTTTGATCGTGCCGCCAGTATATAAAAGCGGCTCAACAGTTAGTTTGTTCTCAGTTTTCTTCAAGTGAATAACAGTGGATTCAGTGCAGCTTTTGTGAACAGTGCCTTTAGTTTCTGCACAGAGTTTTACGTAGAGAACATTGTAGTGCCGTGTTTATGTAAAGATCAGTGCAGTGCCGTGTTTTTGTGACTTACAGTGACCGTGAGTTATTGTTCTGTTCAATAAGAAGTGAAGCTATCAGTGCAAACTGTGAGTAGTACTTAAGAATTATTTACCGAGTGTGTAGTGCATTGTCAAAAAAAATGTGGTGATAAAGCTTTTGTGTTTAATTTTGTAATCCAAAAGAACTCTAACAAACAACGTTTATTATTTTTGTAATAAACGAAAAAATATAGTAGAAATTAAAGATCAATAACGGCTAGAATCGGACAGGGGGGGGATTTAATGGGAGAGAATTTTGAAAATTTTGAATATCCCCATCATAATACGGCGGATTGAAAAATTGTATAAAACCTAACTTATAGTGAATTTAATTGTTTATATTTAATTATTTAAATGAGTTCCGCAACGCAGGCGTTTTACTCATTATTAAAGTGTCGTTAAAAAAATGAAATGCAAAAAAAATAAACAACAACAACAAACGGGAAAAGAGTGAACTATGGCAAACGGTGATTTTTGAAACGGGTTATTGGCGTGCCAGGGTCATATATGAAGTAAACAATATTGTATATGGAAACATCAGAGTAATGGACATAATATAAACTAGCTCACGCCAGCAAGGGGGCTAACGCCCCCTTGACCCCCTTAAAAAAAAGCGCTGCCTTCGGCAGCGCCCAAACAGGTTAAACGATCCCTTCGGGATCGGCCGTAATATAACGGCTCGGCCGGGTCTACACCCTCGTGGATTTCCTAAATTTTACTTATACATGTATTTTCCAAATTCGTAATTTTTATCGTTACATCTGTAAAGTTATTCATCTCATCTGCCAATGAAATGATCCTGCGCATTTCGATGTTGAGGAAATAATTTATTTCAGTGTCATTCCAAGAAGAAAGAAAGATGAAAAAAGTTCGCAGCTATTCACGCTGAATGAACGAAAAAATGAATGACTATATTCAACGAAAGCATTCTTAATAATAAGAGAAAAAAAATTGATGTTAAAATTGTATAATTTTAAAATTTACATAATTAAAAATAGAAAACGTTACGGGAGAGCCAAAGTACATAAAGTCTTTATAATAAAATATTACCAATAGTCAATAAGGCGCGTTTAATTTACTTTTGTAAAAAGGGGAAGTAGTGAAAAGACTATTTAAATGTCGCACAATCTGCCTTAAGTAAACATAAAGTAATATGTCGGCATTTCTGGTTTTTGTTTTCGGCATTTTGTTTTTTATTTCGTCATTCCTCTGGTGTCTTTTCAGTTTTTGTCCATATGGTATTGCGATCCTTATTGATGATTTTTGTTGTATTCCAGTAGCTAGTTTTTCCCGTTTGCAGTTCTTTTTGTTTGATTCTAGTTTCTGTTTCATTCCAGTTTATTGTGTTCGGGCATTTCTTTTCTCGTGTTACTTTTCTACATTTTTGCATGTTAGCATTTCTGTTACATGTTTGTTTTGTGTTCGTTTAAACATTTTGTTTCGTTTCGTTTTTTTTTTTTTTTTTTTTTTAATTTTATACGAGTTTTTTTTCCCGCCACCAACATCGCCATAGATGCGAAGATTTCTCCAAATATAATAAATAATATATAACATAAGTGAAATAAGGAATTCAAAGTTTTGGCACAATAATAAACATTGAAAGATTATGAAACATGAAAAGGAAAAAGAAGGAGAATGAAAAGAAGTCGTTTTAGTATCTTTGATTATCTTGGTAGGCCTGGGCAGGCATTATCACGTCTTTACAAAACTTAACAGTTCTTAGACTAATAATAGATAAAGTCGAAAAAAAAAAAAACTAAATCAAAAATCATAATGCAAATACATGAACTATAGAATGAAGAAAAATAAAAACAATTTTGAAATCAATTAGGCTAAAAAATAAATTTTGATATTAAAAAAGTGGCCTGAAATTGTAAAACCCATGTTCGCTAGGCTAGGCAAGTCATGGCTTTATTTAAGGCGAGCATACTTTAAAAACTCTAACGAGCTATATCATTAAAGCGAATAAACATATTAACATTTCATATTAGGATAAGAAAAATGGGGGGGCGGTGTATTTCGCATTAACCTCGCCCTTCGCCCTTTCGGACCGGAGCGACGCGAGGTGGTCTTCGGCGTCGGTAAACCCCGGAACGATAGCGCGAGGAGTGGCCGTAAATTGAGCGCGTGGGGCGTAGGGCGCCAACAGGGGAGTAGGAGGGAAGAGGCGGGCGGAAAGAGAGGAGTATTTAGGTAGAGGTCGTACTTTCGGAGGGTCCGTAGCGAAGGGGCTGTGGGGGGCGGGGGGGGTGGGGCGGGTGGTCAGGTAGTGCGGTAGGGGAAATCCGGCTGCGTGTGGCTACCTAAAGACTGGGTCGTAGTCGTATGCGTCCCTCAGAGCTTGAAAACAATGATCGTCTTTCGAAATTAAAACAAAATGAGGCGATAGAAGGGGAAGTTTGCGGGGCGGCTTGGGGGTTAAAGGGTAATTACTTTCTATTTTTGTGTATTTTTTAATTTGTTCGCATCAGTTCAGTTGTCGGGAAACTGGTAGTGGGCGGTTATTGCCGCCGTTTGAGGTCGTCGAACGAAAAGGGTATCTATCGGCCGGAAGAGTTTTTTCTCCCCCGATGGCGGTTTAAAAAGGCGATACTGCGAACGGGCAGAGCGAAATAGCGAATTTAAGGAAGCGGTCGCGGGGAGGCTGTTGGAATAAAACAAAATCTTCTGGAGGGGCGTTATCTGCTGCCGGGAGAAGAGGGAGGGCGCTACCTCGAATCGCGACAATTTTTCAAAGCGAAAATAAGCGACCAGTAGACGAACAAAAACGGATAACCCCCCCAACCCCGGCGGATCGTGCGAAGAATCTCCACCGTGAGGGTCGGTTTTTGGGGGGGGCTGGGCGCGAATAATTCAGGTGTAAATTGGAGGGGGAGGCTTGTGTGCTTTAAAATTATAGAATGAAAATGTAACTATAGAAGGGGGGTAGCGAAAAATTAAAATAAATAAAAAAAATAAGGAAAAGGGTTAAACCAACCAAAAAATAAAATAAAATAAGTAAAATAGAAAATAAAAAAAAAATTAAAGTTTATACATATATATCAACCCTTGCTAATTGGTAGGAAATTAAGTAAAGAGTGATGTAGAAAAGTGTAGAATTACAGTGTGTTATAACTATGTTGAACTGTATTTCCAAATGTTTTAATAATGACTGAGTAGACTAAAATGTAAATCCACTGTTATAAGGTCAAGAAAGTTGCTGTAAGTCATGTGAAATAGCCTAAATAGGTTGTCCCCTTCGTCGACAGTTTAGTCATTATAGTTTTGTACAGTTAATGACTTTCGCGTTATAATGTCCTACAAGTCGGTGTGTCCATTGTTTGTCCATAATTAAAGTTGTCCCGTGGGTATCATGCAAGGAAAAGGCCAATGCGAAACAATCTGGTCAGCACATACTTCACCTTCCTCGCTTTATAATGTTGTTATATACGTATTAATATTAGTATATAGATAATTTAGAAATTTTTAGTTTCCAATTGTAATTAACACAATAATTTATTATTATTTATTTGGTGAGCTCTGGCAACTAGGTGATGTGCGCCTCAGTATCTATTTATTTAAGTAACAATAAACACTGTTATACAAACAAGATAACATTATCCTCTTTATAATAAAACCATGATTCTACAACGTTATATGTGAATGAGACCTAAATATTATTATGCGAAGAATGTGATTTTACGTTCTTCTCTTTTCAAAATGTTCATATATATTGGATCCCATTAACATATTTAACCGTTTCAGTCAGCACTAAAGATAATATTTCTTATATTTTCTCATATTCATATTTCTTATTATTTGAAATGAGACCTGGAATAGGGGTATGTAGAGGAGGATTCGAAAATTCAAAATATCTGAGTTATGATTATTTGGATCGAAAAATGTTGTAGAACCAATCTTGTTAAAATATTTGTTGCGAAAATTAAATACATGAATAATAACTATTTAGAGAGAGAGAGAGAGAGAGACGCGTATTTGGAAAGGGTGACGTAGATCAAAGAAACCGACAGAATGTTCTAGGTTCGAACAGTACCTTCCAGCCAGACGTCGAAGAGTCCAGACAATTCCCCTTTGATGTATGCCGCCGCCCTATATAAAGAAGGGCTAGCCGCGAGCGAGTTTTTTTATGCTCAGCGATCTTGATGGTCACATCAGTGCTACAGTGCGACTTAGTGCAGTGCGGTAAAGTGTTTTTATAAGAAGAACAGTGTTGTGCCGTGACTGTAAGTAACAGTTTAGTGCCGTGTTTAAGACAGTGCAGTGCCGGGAAGTAATGGACAGTGAAGTGCCGCGAAGTCAAGGACAGTGCAGTGCCGTCTTGTTGTGAATTTCAGTGACCGTGAGTGAATTGTTGGACTGTGAAATCTGAAGAACAGGTATGCCATCAGTCTATACTGTAAGTAGTAATTAAGAATAATCACCAAGTTTATTGTGCATTGTGAAATAAATTGTGCAGTGATAAAAACTGTGAAACTTGCGAGTATTTAATTTTGCAGTCCAAAAGAACTCTTATTAAAAACGTTTATTACTGGTTTCAGTAATAAAAAAAGGAACAATATTGATGCTCTAAAATATTTCTAAGCTCAAATATAATCCGTACATTCTGTTTTTCAGGAGTCAGCTATACCAGCTAGTGTGAAATCTGCTAAGTTTACGCAGCCCCTCCGGGACTCCCTATTCTCAGGAGTTGAATACAACATTTTTTTATAAATGTTAAGGTCTGGATTTAAAAATAAAATAAAAAATAAAATAAAATAAAACCTTTACTATTTTGTTTTAGAAACCCATTCAGATAATAAAAAAGAAACTGAAATGAACTTAAATATGGTATGAAATAATTGTTTTTATAATTGCAAATATTTGGCATGAATGTAGTTGGATATAATAAAAAGATTTTAGAGGTATGCAGTATCATATTTATCTAAAAAACTGTACATTATCTGGTTTATTTTTCTTTGCTTAGGTAGGATTATTTTATGTGAAATGAGTTTTGTGCAAACATTATATATTCTACCAATATGAGCAGATTTCCCTTAGGGGACACAATCACCTATTCAGGTTTTACTCATGATGGGATCTTTGAAATATTTCTTCAAATTTCCATCAATCGAACGTAGTAGATGAAAAAGTCCGCCACACATGGGCTACGTGACCTTAGGAGATTTCCCACGCCCTGATAGAGCATACTTATGACCTCATATCACTATATATTCTCTGTTTCTATGATCGTTACCAAACTCGACATTAAAACGTTTTGTGTAAAAATTAAGAACAAGTCCATTAACGGCTAAAATCGGAACTGTGGGAGGGGGGGGGGTGAGAGGAGTGAAATTTGAAATATCTTCGTGGTTATGTTTAGGATCGAAAAATTGTATAGTATCAATCTTACCGCAAATGAAAAGTTCAATAAAGGTTGTGAAGTACATGTTTTCTATATATTAATCCAGATATTTTCAGATTTTAGTTTTCGGAAATCAGTACTCCTAATTATGTCATATTAACTGTGAGCTGTTTTATTATGAACCACCTCATTCCAAGGTTTAATGCCAAACATGGTTTCCATTGAACTAGTATTTTGTGAGACATACAAGTAGGTCATGTGATGACGTGATCAAATAAGATTTTTCGTTCTTTGAACGAAAATGTTTATTTGATATATACCATATTCCACATTTTGACGATTTGAGTCAACACTAAAGATATTTTTGTTATTGGCTTTAGCAGATTTCCCTTAAGGGAAATCAGCTATTGAGGTTGTACTCATGACGGAATTTTCGAAATTTTTCTTCAAATGTCCATCGATCCTACCTAGTAGATGACGAAAATGAGGTCCGTTCAAAACTGTATATATATATATATATATATATATATATATATATATATATATATATATATATCTCCTGTGATTACTCAACTCCACAAACAACTCAACACTTAATATACGATTGCAGACTACTGACTGACGGACGACAAAAACTAAAACAAAACATTGAACAAAAAAAAAGGCAAATTTCCAATAGAAGAATACAAGTTATTTTTAAAATATAATAATGCTTTTAAAATATTTGCAGAACATGCTTTTGATACTATTAATCGGTTGAATACTGATTATAGCTGATACAACTATAATACTTAAAATATTTATAGGATAATCATTACAATATTTCTTTTTTCTTTTTCTTTTTAAGATTAATAATTTTCTCTTTATATGTTTTTACTTTACTTTTAACGTTGTTATTGTTAATTCTTTATTTATATATATATATATATATATATATATATGTCATACTTTTAAATTATTTATGTATAAATTAATTGTAACACACTACAAATGCATGTGATATGCTAACTTGCATGGGACATGCAGAAACTAATAAACGGCCTACTTATAGGGTTACTATAGGTAGGAAACAAATAAAATATATATATATATATATATATATACACGTATATTTTTCTATTACCGCTCTAGCGGTCGCAATTTTTGATTGATCGTTACCTAACTCGAGATTTAGTCGTTTTATGTAAAAAGAAAGATCAAGTTCGTTAACGGCTGAAATCGGACCAGTGGGAAGGGGGGGGGGGTTTAGAGGGGAGGATTTTCGAAAATTCGAAATATCTCCGTTACTATACGTCGGATCGAAAAATTGTACAGAATCAATCTTATTGCAAATTAAATTTACTATAAATATTGTTATATACATTTATTCTCTATCTTGAATATTAACCGAGATATTTGCATTTTTATTAAATCTGGGCGGCTAACGGACGAAGTGACTTTCCCGCCAAAAGCTAGTTTGGCCGTTTCCTTAACTGCTCGGCTCTCGTGAAATTTCTCTATTGTAAAACCACGTGGGAAATCTGCTTAGTTTACGCAGCCCCTGCGTGACGGGCTTTTGTGTATGTTCTATATTGTGGTAATTGCTCTACATAAAACAGATAAAGACATTATGAAGGGATATGTAGGGCGTTGGGTATAGGCTAAACCAGCGTTGCAGTTAGGTCATGCACAATAGTATAGGCCAGTTAATGAAACTTCAGTTGCGTCATAACACTTCTCTAGCAGAATAGAACAACCTCCCATTTAATTTTAGCAGATTTCCCTTAAGAGAAATAAAATATCGAGGTTGTGCTAATTACGCGATTTTCTAAAAATTTCCTCCAATCCCATCTATCCTGCCCAGAAGATGACGAAAATGAGATCCGTTCATAATAATATATATATTTTTCTATTAACACTCAAGCGTGCCCAAATCGTTACCAAGATCAATTTTTAATCCTTTTATGTAAAAGAAAGAAAGTTCGTTAATGGCAGAAATTGGACCAGCGGAAGGGGAAGTTGGAGGGTAAATTTCAAAAATTTGAAATAACTGTGTTATTATAAGTCGGATGGAAACATTGTATATAACCAACCTAATTATAAACCAAATGATCAATTGCCAACATAAATTGAAAGATATTATTACATTTTTGTATGGATATTTTCAGATTTTAGTAGATTTCCCTTGAGGGAAAAAAGCTATTGATGTCGTACACATGAGGCGATTTTCCGAAAAATGTCTTCATATGTCCATCGATCCTACCCTGGAGATGACGAAAATGAGGTCCGTTCAAAATTATATATATATATATATATATATATATATATATATATATATATATATATATATATATATATATATTAACCTTTAAACGCTCTAGCGGCCGCAATTTGTGTTTGGTCGTTACTAAACGTGATCTTTAAACGTTTTATGTAAAAAGAAAAATCAAGATCGTCGGCTGAAATTAAGTGATTGAGATAAAACTGCTTCTGATTAATTACAAATAACAGCACTAGCTTTAGCAAGTTGATTTTAATAAAATTAATATGTTATATTCAGATATAATTCATTAATTGTTTGTCCTTCCGGTCTATCTATCTATTCAGCGTTACGAGGTTGATTGGCCTGTTTGTTTAAAATTCAGTAGCTTTCCGTTGTAGAGATTATTAAGTTGTATAGTACAATCAGTACAGAATGGTTTCTCATTTCTCAGTTGAATTTTTTCATTTAACATTCACGGTAGTGTTACCAATATGTAAATTTGTCTATTTTAAACCGTCACCTGGAAAATCTGCTAAGTTTACGAATCCCCTGCGTTACGACATATGTAAAGTTTTCATGCCAATATGTAAATTTGTCTATTTTAAACCGTCACCTGGAAAATCTGCTCAATTTATGTATCCCCTGCGTAACGACTTGTAAAGTTTCAGGCTGTATATCTCTGATGGAACTGAATATAAAATATAGATTTTTTTCACATTATTTTTCCAATACGATAGTAAAATGGAGCTAAAATTTCAGCTTTGATATTTACCTCTGAACGAAGTTAGGAATTATTGAAAAATAGTGGAAAAATGCGAACCTCACATTTCGTCCTGCACTCTATGTGTGGTGTTTACTGCAAATCATTTCAAGAACATTTTCTTTACCAGGACATATAATGTTACTATACGATCTGATAGTAATTTAAACGAACATTTTATTGTATCTCGTCAATTTTTATTGACAACAGATTTTGATACGGCCACAAGTTATTAGGAAAAATTAGCATTAGTATTTGGAAAAAGAAAATTTAAGAAAATTGCGTCAATGAGTAAACTCGAGGGAAATGTGATAAAATAAAAGAGCTGGAGCCTGGTATAGAATATGAAGGTAGGGAGGAGATAATGTAATTTGATTGTGTATTTGGTGTCCTGTGTGTAATCGGGCTGATACAGGGGATAGTATAAAAGGGGGGGGGGGGGTCATGCCCCCACAAACTATATACTTTTAAGTAGGACACCTAACCTGCACAAAACACAAATTCTCTCCTATACACACCACCAACCCCCTACTAAAACTCTAGCCTTACTCCCTGTCTTCCTTCTTATTACACTCTTATTACACTCAACACAATATAATATATGATATATTATATATATATATAGATATATATATATATATATATATGTGTGTGTGTGTGTGTGTGTGTGTGTGTGTGTGTGATTCATATTCAGATTAAAATCTAAATTAGGTAAACAATTCCTACAACGCTGTTATACTTTAAAAGTTAAGTACATGTCTTGATATCTAACTTACTACAAAATAAAAATGAGTCCCTAACTTCAAATACTTTTTTTTTTTAATTTCTGGAAAGCGGAATTTATGAATTTTCAATCCCCTTATTTGACGACTATTTTGACTGGTTTACTTTCCATATAAGGGATCATGGCTGAGGAAAGATTATTGTAGAGAAGAAAGAGAAAATTCTAATAAGAAAATGATGCACATTTTAATTGTTGTTAATGATCCACAGTCTAGGGATAATCAATTTAAACGCTAACGTCTTCAAAGCGAAAAAGAGTTGCGGATTTCTAAACAACGTATTAAATAAAAACTTGTAGATAATCAGTACCCTATTAGCCTCAGTATCAAAACGAGAGAGAGAGAGAGAGAGAGAGAGAGAGAGAGAGAGAGAGAGAGAGAGAGAGAGAGAGAGAGAGAGAGAGAGAGAGAGAGGGAGAGAGAGAGAGAGAGAGAGAGAGAGAGTGGGAGAGAGAGAGATGAGATGAGAGAGAGATGAGAGAGATGAGAGAAGAGATAGAGAGAGATAACCCGGAGATATAGAGAGAGAAAGAGAGAGAGAGTGAGGGAGAGAGATAGAGAGAGAGAGAGGGAGAGAGAGAGAGGGAGAGAGAGAGAGGGAGAGAGAGAGGGAGGGTGTTTAGGAGAGAGGAGGAGAGAGAGAGAGAGAGAGAGAGAGAGAGAGATCGAGAGAGTGAGAGAGAGAGAGAGAATGAGAGAGAGAGAGAGTGAGAGTAGAGAGAGGAGAGAGGAGAGAGAGAGAGAGAGGAGAGAGATGTGCGACTGAGAGAGAGAGAGAGAGAGAGAGAGGGAGAGATCCCCCCCCCCCCCCGAGCATTGTTGGCGGTAAGCGGCTCTTTGTTCTTTAGACAATAAAGGTAAGTAAGGTGACGACATCAACAGATATTCATAATTACTCCATTCTTTATCCTCCTTCGCTAGCTTTGTTTTATTAAATAATAAATCGTGAGGGGAAAAAAATGTACCACTTCTGAAATTAAAAGTCACCCCCCACCACCCGCCACTATAAAGAAAATATCTCCACGTTGATAACAGTATTCTTTAGACCATTAATGAGTCTGTGGAACGCAATATACTTTCTTCTTTTCATTAAATGAAATTACTAAATTAAACAATAATATTAATATTTTTACAGGAACAGAATTTTAATAAAGAACTACTCTTTCGCTGCAGAATATATAGTCCTTAATTTAAATGTTTAATATGAAAAGAATATACTATATCTAATTTTTTTATAACTTTTCTGTAATTTTAGTTATAAATTAGACTAATTAAAGGCTACTAAATGCTACACATTTAATGAAAATACTAAATTACTGATCTTCTTATGTACCTTTGTACTGAACTTATTTCTTAACTAATCTAGGGCGGAAAGTTAAGAAAATAATAGAAACTTCAAATGATTTTTATTTCTCTACTAGTTTTGCGTCCATATGACGCCTCATTAGGATATTCTACTATATAAATCTACTTTGTAAGCCGTTCTCCAACTGGTACGGCTAGTGGAAGGTCCTATAGAATGATGTTGCCGTTAGTTTAGTTGTCTTTGTGTTGCATAATTTCTTCTGATAGTCATCATATGAACGCGAAACTAGAAGAGAAAGAAAAATGATTTTTAATAGTCAATTGAATCTTTAGGCACGTTGTGCACCCCATAAGGAAGCATTTGCGGGAGAGGAAAAAAGTATGAAATCGTGACACTGCCACTGCCACCGCTAGTACTAAGGTTTAGAAATAAAATCATATGGGGGCTCAGGTTAGCCATGCGAGTTAAAGCGTTGACCTTTATCTCATATGGTAAACCTAGAGTGGCGAGTTCGATTCTTGCCTGAGCAAAGGAAATTATTTAATGACGAAATTCATTAAATAACGTCCTAAAATCCCACCCTGGCTAGAAAAGGGTGGTAACCTGTAGATAACCCGTCCCGATTAGCCTAAGTTGCAAAAATAAATGGACGTTAATTAATAATAATAATAATAAAATCATATGGTATTTTATAACCTAATCATTTGATAGTTTATTTACAATTGAAGTGAAAACTTCTTTAGGCACGTTGTGCACCCCGTAAAGAAGCATTTGAGGGAGAGGAAAAAAGTATGAAATCGCGACACTGCCACCGCCACCGCTAGTACTCAACTCAAAGCTAAAGGAGCTTCTTTTCTTCATAACTCCTGAACCAAATTAGCTACAGTTTTCGTTCGCATACCATTTTAAAAAAAGACAAATCCAGCATCATTTCGTTCACAGATACTATTATATCTACCATTTTTACTTGCATAGATATTTTAATCCGAAGTTTAAAATAAATTCGAATATTTAAATAAATAAAATTCGAATATTTAAATAAATAAATTCGAATATTTAAATAAATTCCGATATTTAAATAAATTCGAATCCAAACTGTTTGTAACTGTTTGTCTGTATTGCTACCATATACCGATTGTATCAGTTTTAGAAATTGGTGACGATGCTGGCAGTGATGATGGTGCAAGAGTTTTTGAAATTATTGATAGAAATTGATTTTTCTGAGTGTACTTAACTTATTTTTGTAAAGCATTTGTAATAATTCTGAAATGTATTTTTTTTTCTTTTATGTAAAATAACTGAAATAATTATGTATAGTATTTTATATTGATAAATAAAACAATTCGTGGTACATAAATAAGACTTCGTAAAAAAAATTTCTCAGCAATGCCAAAATTGAGCGATCAAAGCTAAAGGAGTTTTCACTTCTACCGGCAGTCCCCTGACTGCGGTTTTTTTTTTTTTTTTTGTTTTGTTGTTGTCCCGCTATAGAATAGTTAAATGGGCCATATTTTCACAATGAACTCATTTCTTATGTAGTCAGTAGCTTCACCACGGTTTCACTGTCCAATAGTGTTGTGGACGGGGAGGTGGTAATGGTTTCGAATTGTCTTCAGGTTGAGGATTGAAATTCGAGAGAGAGAGAGAGAGAGAGAGAGAGAGAGAGAGAGAGAGAGAGAGAGAGAGAGAGAGAGAGAGAGAAAGAGAGGAGAGAGAGCCCCCCCCCCCCCCCACCCCACCCACACCCGACCCCCCCCCCCCACAGACCCCACCCCCCACCCCGCACACTCCTCCCCCCCGCCACCCCCCCCCCCCCCCACCCCCCCCCCCCCCCACCCCCCCCCCCCCCCACCCCCCCCCCCCCCCACCCCCCCCCCCCCCCACCCCCCCCCCCCCCCACCCCCCCCCCCCCCCACCCCCCCCCCCCCCCACCCCCCCCCCCCCCCACCCCCCCCCCCCCCCACCCCCCCCCCCCCCCACCCCCCCCCCCCCCCACCCCCCCCCCCCCCCACCCCCCCCCCCCCCCACCCCCCCCCCCCCCCACCCCCCCCCCCCCCCACCCCCCCCCCCCCCCACCCCCCCCCCCCCCCACCCCCCCCCCCCCCCACCCCCCCCCCCCCCCACCCCCCCCCCCCCCCACCCCCCCCCCCCCCCACCCCCCCCCCCCCCCACCCCCCCCCCCCCCCACCCCCCCCCCCCCCCACCCCCCCCCCCCCCCACCCAATTGACAACAGATTTTGATACGGCCACAAGTTATTAGGAAAAATTAGCATTAGTATTTGGAAAAAGAAAATTTAAGAAAATTGCGTCAATGAGTAAACTCGAGGGAAATGTGATAAAATAAAGAGCTGGAGCCTGTATAGAATATGAAGGTAGGGAGGAGATAATGTAATTTGATTGTGTATTTGTGTCTGTGTGTATCGGGCTGATACTGGGATAGTATAAAGGGGGGGGGTCATGCCCCCACAAACTATATACTTTAGTAGACACCTAACCTGCACAAACACAAATTCTCTCCTTACACACCCCCTACTAAACTCTAGCCTTACTCCCTGTCTTCCTTCTTATTACACTCTATACACTCAACCAATATATATATATATATATATATATATATATATATATATATATATATATGTGTGTGTGTGTGTGTGTGTGTGTGGGTGTGTGTGTTCATATTCATAAAATAAATTAGGAAACAATTCTCAACGCTGTTATACTTTAAAAGTTAAGTACATGTTGATATCTTACTACAAGATAAAAATGAGTCCCTAATCCATATTTTTTCTTTTAATTTCTGGAAAGCGGAATTTATGAATTTTCAACCCCTTTTGACTGGTGAAAGATTATTGTAGAGAAGAAAATTCTAAAAGAAAATGATGCACATTTTAATGTTGTTAATGATCCAGTCTAGGGATAATCAATTTAACGCTACGTCTTCAAAGCAAAGAAGAGTTACAGTTTTTTTCAATTAGCCTCAGTACCAAAACGAGTGAGAGAGAGAGAGAGCGAGGAGAGAGTAGAGTGTGAGAGAGAGAGAGAGAGAGAGGACGAGAGAGTGAGAGAGTGAGGAGAGAAGAGAGGGGAGAGAGAGTGGGTGAGAGAGGGGAGAGAGAGAGAGAGAGAGAGAGTGAGTAGAGAGAGATTGGTGTGGAGAGAGAGAGTGAGATGAGAGAAAGAGAAGAGAAGAGAGAGAGAGCTAGAGTGCAGTCGATGAGAGCAGAAAGAGGGGAGAGAAGAGGGATGAGCGAGACGAGAGAGTGAGAGAGAGAGAGTGGGAGAGAGAGACGAGGAGAGAGAGAGAAGTGAACAGAGAGAGGAGAAAGAGATGATGAGAGAGAGAGGAGAGCAGAGAAAGAGGAGAGACGCAGAGTAGAGAGAAGCGAAGAGGAGAGAGAGAGAGAGAGATGAGAGAGAGAGAGGTGAGAGATCGAAGAGAGTAAGAGTGAGAGAGATGATCGAGACGAGATCGAGAGAGATCTGATAGGAGGCAGAGATGATATGGGAGAGAGAGAGATGAGAGAGAGAGTGAGTGAAGTATGTGAGAGAGGAGGAGGGAGAGAGAGAAGAAGAGAAGAGAGGGATAGAGTGTGTGATGAGGAGAGAGAGAGAGAGAGAACGAGAGAGAGAGGAGAGAGGAGAGAGAGAGACGAGAGGAGGGACGAGAGTGAAGAGAGAGAGAAGACGAGGAGAGGTACCGAGAGAGAGAGATGGGAGAGAACGAGAGAGAGAGAGGGTGAGAGAGAGGATCAGAGAGTGAGAGTGAGTAGTGAGAGAAGTGTGAGAGAGGGGTAGAGAGGAGAGAGAGACGAGAGTGAGAGAGAGACGAGAGAAGAGGAGTGAGACAATGAGGATAGAGAGGTGAGAGAGAGAGTGAGTGTGTGATAGAGGAAAAAATATAAACAGAGAGAGAGGTGTGGAGATGAGAGTGGAGTTTTGGACAGAGAGTGAAGAGAACTGCAGTGAAGAGAGAGATGAGAGAAGAGAGAGAACGAGGAGAGAGAGAGAAGAGAGATGTAGTGAGATGAGAGAGAGAGAGAGATGGAGAAGAGAGAGAGAGAGGAGAGAGAGAGAGTGAGAGAGACGAGAAGAAGAGAGTAGAGAGAGAGGGAGAGTGAGAGAGCTATGGAGAAGGAGATGAGAGAAGGAATGAGAGAAGTGGTGAGAAGTCTGGAAGAGTGAGAGAGACGAGAAGAGTGAGAGGTCCTTCCCCCCGAGCATTGTTGGCGGTAAGCGGCTCTGTGTTTCTTTAGTCAATAAAGGTAAGTAAGAGTTAGGTGACGACATCAACAGATATTCATAATTACTCCCATTCTTTATACTCCTTCGCTTGCTTTGTTTTTATTAAATAATAAATCGTGAGGGGAAAAAAAATGTTACCACTTCTGAAATTAAATTCACCCCCCACCACCCGACACTATAAAGAAAATTATCTCCACGTTGATAACTGTATTCTTTAGACCATTAATGGGTCTGTGGAACGCAATATACTTTCTTTCTTTTCACCATTAAATGGAAAAAAAATTACTAAGTTAAACAATAATATTAATTATTTTTTTACCTACAGGAACAAGATAGGAGAATTTTTGTAATAAAGGAAAACTACTCTTTTCCGCTTGCAGAATATATAGTCCTTAATTTAGAATGTTGTTTTTTAACTATTTGAAAAGAATTAGTATTAAACTATATCTAATTATTTTTATTTCTTTTTTTTTTTTATTTAAACTTTTCTGTAATTTTCAGTTTTATGAATTTCAGGATTAGACTAATTTTTTTTTTTAAAATAGGCTACCTAAATTGGCTACACATTTTAATGAAAATTACCTAAATACTGATACTTCTTATATGTACCTTTGTACTGAATTATTTTCTTAAACCTAAATCTATGGCGGGAAAGTGATAAAAAACGTTATAGAAGTTATGCTAAAATAATACTAGTTTTTTGTAACGATGCGTATCGGATATTTGTATGAACGCCTCATTTGGATATTTATACTATATATAATCTACTTTGTTATGCCGTTCTTTCCAAACTGGTACGGCTAGTGGAGCTAGTTAGTGGAAGGGTCCTATAGAAATGATGTTTTTTTTTGCCGTTATTTTAGTTTAGTTGTCTTTGGGGAGCCTAATTTCTCCTTTGATCACCAATATGGACACAAACGCGAGGAACGAAACTTGTTAGTAGATTTAGAGGACCCTGAAAGAAAAAAATGGTTAGGGAAGATCTCAGAAAAGAAGAGAAAAAAAAAAAAAAAAATAAAAAAAATATTAAGAAAAATGATTTTTAATAATCAATTGAATCTTTTTTCTTTTGTTGATGTTCCGCTATAGATTAGTTAAATAGGTCATATTTTCACAATGAACTCATTATTTTTTTTGTGTCTTATGTAGGTCTCAGTAGCTTCCACCCCACGGAAAAATTCTACTACTGTCCTAAATTGTGGTTGTGTTTGGAGGGGAAGGGGGAGGGAATACGGGGAGGTGACGGCAGCCGCGGAGGGTGGTAATGGTTTCGAATTGCCCTTTCAGGTTGAGGAGGTGAGGATTGAAATTCGAGAGAGGAGGAGGAGGGAGGGAGAGGAGAGAGAGAGAGGGAGATGGAGAGAGAGAGAGAGGTGAGAGGGGAGGGGAGGAGGGAGAGAAGGTAGAGGTGGGTGAAGAATACAATAGCAAGAAGAACTATAAAGGTTGTTTTGTGTGTGTTTGTAGCGGCCGATGTGGTTTCGCGAATGAATTAAACCTTGACAGCGAATTCATAATTTCCATGGTGGTTCGCAGCGAGTATCTCGCGTTTGCTATACGTTGCTATGAGATATTAGAAGAATCAGAAATAAGCGTTATTTTGATAAATGGATTAAAAAGAAGAAAGAGTAAGTCCCTATCAACTTAGTTAGAACGTACGTGATGAGTCTCCTCATCTGCAAAGCATTCGTAAGTAACAGAGTGTGATCCAGAGTTGTAGTTGTGTGTTGTTTGTGTTTTCCCCTGTGTTTTTTGAGGTTTACAGTAGCGCTCGTGCGTAATTAATTTGACTCTGGTGTGGGAAAAGGGAAAAACGGGAAAAGAAAGAATCAACAGGAGTAGCAGACATAGAGGAGTCTGAAGTCGGAAGTGCGTGCCGTGATGACAAAAGATGGGCGTCGTGAAGTGAGCTGTGTGTGTTTGGTGGGTGAATGGTCCGTTGTTTGTTAATAAACTTTATGCATTAATCTAATTATTGTTAAGCTATATTTGATTTAGTTAAATTGGCCTTGTCTTTCTTCATTATCTTTTAGATTTTCGCATCCCCGCCACCACCACAAAGTAATTAATAAAAATTAAAAAAGATCCCGTTCAACGGGAGGGGGGCTGCCGATAAATTAGTAAATTTCGCAAGCGCTACGATCTTCGTCGTAGCGTTGTGAGTTTTGCTTTTTTCCAAATCGTAAAAGTTCAGTGAGAACAATACTTGGTACTTGGCTTCAAATAAATTACTTTGTAAAATCACCTAGTATTAGTTTATATGTCTTGGGATATGAGGATTATAATGTAGCTGTTTAGGTGGCTGTGTGTATATATTTATATTACAATTATGAGGATAAGAACCTTAGATTTTCTTCAGCCCTTAGGTAGGAGATCGAACAAGTGGACATTAGCTTGAGACTATTTATTTTTCATTAATTAATATTGATGCCTTGGGAATTGATTATGCAAAGATTTTAGATGAGTTTTGAAAAAATTGTCTCTTTAGTTAGTGTTCTATTTATTAGATACATATAATTTTTAGTTTCATTTACAAATTAATATATAATTGATTTTTTTTTTTTTACTTTCATAAAGCAAATTAATAAAATTTTATTTTATGTTCTTGGTTTATTTTCTTTTCTTTTCTCTTTCTTTTACATTTTCCTTTCTATTTCTTTTCTATTTATCTCTTTATTTTTGTTTCTATTATAGTTAAGATAGATTACTTATGTATCAAATTTGAAGATCACAATGTTGAGTTAGCTATTTTAACTATAATGTAATTCATTGTTTATTGAATACTAATTATAGCCAATTATTTATTTTATCAATCAACAATATTATTGTATTACTTTAGAGAAGTATTGTACCTTCCTGTGTTTTATTTTTTTTTTTATTTTTTTTTTTTTTTTATTTTTTTTTTTTTTTGTAAAAAGTTTATACTTAAATACAGGATTTTTATCTATCTAACATTTAAATTGCATTAGAGAACCATAAGGACTAACAGAAAGGACTAAATATTAATGACTTTTACCTCAATATATATGCACCAAACAATATTCCGTGCAAAAACAACACATGAACTTATTTTACAAAAATAGGGAAACACTTCATCATAAAAAAAAAAAAAAAAATACAGAAAATATGCTTTTTGCCCCCAACCATAACCTTAAATATTTCGAAAATAGGGAATATTTCTAGTAGTAAAATTCTTAAATGCTCTTCCCGAATGCGTAAAATCTATTCTTTGTTTAATAACAAATTAAAGGACTTCTTGTCTCAATGATATACTACTTAAATTTATTATTATTATTTATTAACGTCCACTTTTTGCAACTAAGGCTAATTAGGACTGGTTATCTACATGTTACCAGCCTTTTCTAGCCAGGGTGGGACTATGGATTTTATTTAATGAATTTCGTCCCTAAATAATTTCCTTCGCCCAGGCGAGAATCGAACTCGCCACTCTAGTTTTAACATGTGAGATAAAGGTAACGCTTTAACTCACATGGCTAACCTGAGCCCCTTAAAGTTATTAGAAACAAACAAATTGATAATTAGAAATTAATTAATTTATTTTTTCTATTTAACCGTTTCAGTCTACACTAAACATTCAGAAACTAAAAATTCAGTCGTTATTGGATGAATTCCGGCATTGAATACTGTTAGTTTAAAGGGAGGTGGGGAAATAGAAAATTCAGAATATATTCGTTATTATGAGTAGGATTGGAAAATCTTATAGAACCAATTTTGTTTAACTATTGATGCTGAAAAACAATGTTTTTCTATGCATTTTCCCTAGCTCAATTATTCAGCGAGTTACTTTCTTGTTTTCCGCCTTCATTAACCACGCCCCCTCCCCTTCCATCCGCCCCTTCTACTCATCTCTCTTAGCAGATTTCCCATAAGGGAAATCAGCTATTGAGGTAGTACTCATGACGCGATATTCTAAAAACTTCTTCAAATGTCCATCGATCGTACCCAGGAGATGACGAAAATGAGGTCCGTTCAAAATTAAATATATATATATATATATATATATATATATATATATATATATATATATATATATTTGTCTGTTAACGCTCTAGCGGTCGCAATTTTTGTTTGATCGTTACCAAACTCGATATTTAATCGTTTTATGTAAAAAGAAAGATCAAGTTCGTTAATGGCTGAAATCGGACCAGTGAGAGGGGGGGTTTAGAGGGGGATTTTCGAAAATTCAAACTATCTCCGTTATTATGTGCCGAAGCGAAACATTGTATAGAACCAATCTTATTGAAAATTAAATTTACTATAAATAATGTTATATACATTTATGCTCTGTCTTGAATATTAACCGAGATATTTGCATTTTTATTAAGTGTGTGCCTGATAACAGAGTTGAGTTCGACTGAAGTCGGTTCTATTCAGGGCTTTCCACCGAAAGCTAGTTCGACCGTTTCCTTAACTGTTCGGCTCTCTTGAAATTGGTTTAGAGACTACTTACTTCTACTGTTATTAGTAGGCAGATTTCTCTATTTTAAAACTTAAGGTGGGAAACCTGCTTAGTTTACGCAGCCCCTGCGTGACGGACTTTTTAACATATAAATACCGAATATATTGTGACATGACATCAGAACTGTGTTCTACCAGCACTCTTCTTACTTTACACAGTTCTTGCGTGAAGGCCTTTTACGGTGAAATTTGTTCCAAGGAGAGGGGCTATTGAATCTTAGCACTGCTGGGATTAGGGAAAATTCCTGGAGACAGAAAAGTACGGCGGTATTGTTCTAAGGAGATAGCGGTGATGATGATGATGGTACAGAGGAGAATGGGTTGCAGGCATAATGAGAGTGCTGGGGAATGAGGAGTATAAGAAATGAATCAGCTGTTCTCCCTAGATTAGCACTGTCTCCCGCCCAAGGTCGGCCATCTTATTTTCCTATATACAACCCATCCAATAGGAACGTATTATCCAATTAAACGTTTGGCATATTGGAGCGATTTCTTTGCGGAAACTGTGGGCTTTACTAAAAAAAAAAGTCCTTCACGCAAGGGCTGCGTGAACCAAGCATATTTTCTATGTGCTTGTAGACACACTGTTATCTCACCATATATTCTCTATTTCAATAAAAAAAAAAAAATAATAAGAAGTAAGGGGAAGAGGGTTAATAAGGCTGAAACCCAGAAAGTAGGAATAACTTGCTTAATATTTGAGTTACGAAGGAATGTATAAAACAACAGCTGTAAATCATCAATAGTTTAACAAGTTTGGGCCTATAGGAGTTTTCGATCCCACTCATATTATTTTAAACTTTCGAATTTCCCCCATTTCTATACTTCCACTGTTCCATGTCCGATTTCTAAGCAATAAAGAATATGATCTTTAGTTTCGACTGAAACCGTTAAATCTCAAGTATGGGATAGATCAAAAACTTCCGAATAAAAATCTGATGCCATCGCACAAAGTACTAACATGAATTTCATCTATTAAAGACCTTTTGAAAAAAAAAATGTTTGGTACTTAAGCTTCAAATAAGACGTTCCATAATGTGTTTGCTTCTTGTTTATCTGCAAATTAGAAAATGCATATATTTTGGTTTATATTCAATATATAGAAAAAAAGTTTATAATAACTCTCCAACACTAACTCCCTGTCCCGAACCGGAAATCAATTTTTACATGGGTCACTACATTCTGACATCCAAGTGAGACAGGACCAAGTATTGGAGTAGCTTGCTAGATCAGCTGAGAACATTGAGGCAGTGATAGCTACAATGTTGCCATCACCACGGCAATCTGCAAGAGAACGTGCGTCTCCTCTTGGACTTTCCGATCTTTCTGTGAGGAGAATTTTACATGATGATCATCATTTCCATCTATAAAAGACGGCGATTGGGCAGGAACTTTCTGACTGCAAGTCTCGGAGGAGCGCGTGTGAGGTTATTCTGGAAGTAGTTCCTGAGGAAGATATACTTTTCTTTAGCAATGATGCCCTCTTTCTTTTGTGTGGATCCGTCAACAAACAAACAATGTGCTACTGAGATGACACCAATCCTTGAAAATTGCATCAAAGGCCATTGCACCTAAATTGCGATTTGCAATTTCCTCAGATGGAATTATTGGTCCCTGGATCTTTGGGGGAAATGAAGTTCCAGTGACAGTGAAATCGGACCGCTGCGTAATCATGTTAAGGGACCACCTCCCCCCCCCCCAACGGCTAGGTGAGTTGAGCTTAGGGAACAATTGGTTCCAATAAGACAACGGCACAAACTTCAAGTGCATCGAACACTTTCCACAGCGCCTCCGTTGTTTCGATTTGGCCCCTTGAAGGTTTCTTGAAATCCGATTTTTACGTGAAACGCCCAAGAACCCTGCAAGATTTGAAGACCAACATCCAGAAAGAAATTACCAACGTAACGCCTGCTATACTGACACGACTCATGACCGAAATCGGTTTACTCAGTGTATTGAGAATGGGGAGCACACCTGTCTGATTTGATTATCAAAACTAACTAAAGCAAAACTATATGTCAGTGCCTACAATATAAAAGATCAAAACAAAATACTCCGCTTCATACAGTGGGTTTCATAAGTTTTGAAAAAAGGACGGTAAGATGGCGCACCCTGACCGTATGTATTTTTAAGCGGATCTCAATTTCGTCATCTCTTGGATAGGATGGAAGGACATTTGAGGTCAATTTTAGGAAAATCGCGTCATGAGTACAGCCTCAATAGTTGATTTCCCTTAATATCCTTCAACCAGGGGCTGACTGTTAACAAAAGTCCATCATACGGGGATTTGTAAACTAAGCACATTTCCAACATGCTTGTACGACAGACTATTGATTTCTTATCATCATATAATTTCAATTTCTAAGTAAAAATTCGATTCGAACTGGGGGTTTACTTAAGGCTGAAACAAGAATATAGGAATAACTCGCTTAACCCTCCGTCGGGCGCGTGTATCTCTCAGATACACATTTCTAGAAAAATATTTGCCACTCCTCCTAGCAGAGAGTGGTGGTGTAGTGCTTCGAGTTATGTTCTTTATAGGTCTCCCCCTCAAGGTATGTTGTGTCACTGTGTTCAACGGAGTTGGTGTTTCATCTGTCAATCAGTTTTATCTCCAAGATACCACGCGCCCGATCTCGTAAGTTTTTTTTGAAATCTGTATTTCATAAATATGTACATCAATTAAGTTTCTCTTTATTAAATGGAATCATAAAAACCTATTATTCTATTATTTTGCTCAAACATGAGCTTTCAGAAGAACTTGTACAAGGATATATTGCACGACGCAGTGACAATAGTAGACGTTTAACAACCGAACTAAGGACGAAACTTGAAGACTACAGAGACTCATAAGAGTACACTAGCTCATTGGACCATACATTGAACTCCTTCCTTTACAACGAACAAAGAAAATGATGTGAACCAAGCTAAACTGAAAATAAATGTAGGAGTACTAATTACTTTTGTGAGATTTGCAAAAACAAAATTTGTTAACAACATAGTCCCATGCTTTGTCCTAATTGTAATGCAGCTCTGCAAAAGAAATAACAATTAAACTGGTATTTTTAAAATTTGTTGATGTTTTTCATTAAATCTTATCTAAAAGTGATTTCGTGCTACTTATTTTTGATTGAAGTTATATTAAGATATATTTTTATATTGTTCACAAACTGAAATGAAATATGTATAATAAAGGCATGTGCATTTAAACAATTCCTTTTGATATTTGTGTTTTTAATTATATTTTAAAAATTATCGTCCACCGTTTCTTTATATTATAATACTTATCAATTTTAAAAATTATTTACTTCTTTCAAACAAATACTTCCTCTGTTATGGTTTCTAATCACACGCTGAACATTTTAGTGCAAAATATATATTAAAAAACTGTATTTCCGTAAAAACGGTTGAGGTTGTATCTCTGAGATACACGCGCCCGATGGCGGAATATTCTTGACGCGCCCGACCGAGGGTTAATATTTGGGCTTCTAAAAATATATATGACAACAATTGTAGAGCATCAATAGTTCAACAAGATTGGTTCTATAAACCCGTTAGCCGGTAACGAACTTGATCATTAGTTTTACCTAAAACGTTTATATATCACTGGATTATGCTGGATGGTAGAGGAATCAATTGATCGGGATCAATAAATGCACTTTCAGAGTCAGCACTCCATCGTCAGGGCCTGATTAGAGCAGTGTATCCTGGATAGAAACCGGCAGGCGACTGGTTCACATATAGAGTTTGGTCACGATTAAACAAAAATTTCTACCTCTTCTAAATTCTGAGGCGGTGTCATGAGTGAGACATTCCATGGCGGCAGAAATCTGCATATTAACACATCCCTTGAGTTTTTTCTGTCACTGTCGTTGGAATAAGCCCTCTGATGTGGATTATTGAATAGTTGCAAAGGGGGAACGAGAGACAATTGCCCGAGATACAAGAGAGCGTAGTTATTGTTCCAAGGAAATCGTGATGATGTGTACTGAGCCTGATGAGAGTGGCAGGGAATGAAGAAAGACTATTTGAAGTGAAACAGCTGTTCTGCCTAGATTAGCAATGGCTTCCCTTCGTCTATCCAAGCTACGCTATCTTTTCTTACTAGCTACGAGCCATCCAATAGGAATTAATAGTGCAATTTATAAAATATATATCTTAAAACTTTCCTGAGAGGAGGGGGTACTTCAATCTACTTATGCTGGAGCTTTATTAGTCTAGTTTTACCTAAAGGAAAATCAAGATTTGATGTAGTTTTGATGTTGAGATTTTTATCGTCTATATGTCATTTTACTTTTTGAGTTTTTTTAATGTAGAAATAAAATTAAATTTCTCTCTCTCTCTCTCTCTCTCTCTCTCTCTCTCTCTATATATATATATATATATATATATATATATATATATATATATATATATATACTAGCTCAGATACCCGGCTTCGCCCGGGAATTAATTTGGGGCTGAATGTTGATGGTATTTTTTTTGGCAAGGCAATAAAAAAGTCCGTCACGCAGGGGCTGCGTAAACTAAGCAGATTTCCCTCGTGAAGTTTAGTAATAGATAAATATACATACTGCTAACACAACACCGTGAATAAATACAAACGGAAATAAGAAATGTTTCATCCAATTTCAATAGCCTGCCGACAGGAAGCGTTAGGTTAGAAATGTAAACAAACGGGTCCCGCCTCACACCGGAAAGAAAAACAATTACTGAAATATATCAGAATATAACACATTAATTTTATTGAGAACTATTTACTATATCTAGTACTGTAATTAATAATGAGTCAGAATAATTGTTATCTCAATCAATAAAATTTTAGTAGTCCAAAACTTTAAGATGGGGGGGGGGGGAGTCACCAGTGCATATTTGCATGTATCTCGTATAATAAAGGTCTCTTGAATACAATTTTTGGCATTTAAACTTCCAATAATGTGATTTATTATGTATCAGAGTATTGTTTACGTAACATGAGTAGAAGTGGCGGTTTTGGTGAAAACTGAAAAATGCAAATATCTCGGTTAATATTCAAGATAGAGTATAAATGTATATAACAATATTTATAGTAAATTTAATTTGGAATAAGGATGATTCTGTATAATTTTTCGATCCGACGTATAGTAACGGAGATATTTCGAATTTTCGAAACTCCTCCCCTCTAAACCCCCCCTCCCACTGGTCCGATTTCAGCCGTTAACGAACTTGATCTTTCTTTTTACATAAAACGCTTAAATATGAAGTTTGGTAAGGATTAAACAAAAATTGCGACCGCTAGAGCGGTAACAGACAAATATATAGATATATATATATATTTATAGATATATATATATACAGTTTTGAACGGACCTCATTTTCGTCATCTACTAGGTAGGATCGATGGACATTTGAAGAAAAATGTCGAAAATTCCGCCATGAGTACAACCTCAATAGCTGATTTCCCTTAAGGGAAATCTGCTAATAAAATTAATTTTTTATGCAAGTCTTCACTGTCCACCAAATTGTCATATTACCCGTCTCCTGTGCATTATGCATAGATTTCAGTTATTAAGGACAAAATTTAACAAAGATTTGAATTCATTTTTCCAGGTGAGGTACCTCATAGTTCAAATTGGAATGAATTATTGGGCATATCAATATTTCTACGCAAATTACTTGCTCCATACATTGTTCCTGGAGGAATGTATAAAACAAAAGTTACTCTAAATACCAAAGTAAACAGCTATTGTTGTGTGCGCGTTTGACGAAAAACAAATAGAAAATGAAATATCACGAATTTTTATTTCAGGCCTCCCTCATAAACCCCCACTCCCGTTCGAATCCAAAGACTGTAATATATCTTATGACCATGGAAGTATTAATGCTAATTCACATACCGAGTTTTGTTAATTCCTGTTCAATCGTTAGTGCGCAATACAATTCTAGACCTCCGCTGTGGTTTTTAACGTATATCTCATTTATACTTTATTATACGACAAAAGTGAATATAACAAAAGTTACTTTAAATAACAAAATAAGCAACTTTTGTCATGTTCATATTTGCAGAAAAACTAATAGAAAACGAAATACCGCAATTAGGAGATTTCCCTTGAGGGAAATCAGCTATTGAGGTCGTACTCTTGACGCGAGTTTCGAAAAATTTCTTCAAATGTCCATCGATCCAGGAGATGACGAAAATGAGGTCCATTCAAAATTATATATATATATATATATTTGTCTGTTAACGCTCTAGCGGTCGCAATTTTCATTTGATCGTTACCAAACTCGATATTTAAACGTTTTATGCAAAAATAAAGATCAAGTAGATCAAGTTCGTTGAGGGGGGGGGGTTTAGAGGGGAGGATTTTCGTAAATTCGAAATATCTCCGTTACTATACGTCGGATCGAAAAATGATATAGGATCAATCTTATTGCAAATTAAATTTAATATAAATAATGTTATGTACATTTATTCCTTATCTTGAATATTAACCGAGATACTTCCATTTTTCTGAGATGAGATCGGCTAAGTTCGGGTCTACTCGTGAGTTTCCGTCAAGAGCTAGTTCGGGCCGTTCCCATAAATGTTTGACTCTCTATTCTGAAATTTCTCTATTCTAAAACTTCACGTGTGAAATCTGCTTAGTTTACGCAGCCCCTGCGTGACGGACTTTTTTTTAATTTCAGGCGTCCCTTACAACCCCCACTCCTGCCCGTCCCTAGAAATGCTGGTATCGCTTATTATAATGAAGGCGTTAGTGCTAATACACATACCTAGTTTTATTTAGTTCGGTTGAGTCTTTTGTGCCAAATAAAATCGTTGACCCCCGCTATACTTTTTAACGTATAACGCATTTATACTTCGATATACGACGAAGGTGTATATAACAAAAGTTACTCTAAATAACCAAATAAACCACTTTTCTTATGTTCATATTTGCCGAAAAACCAATAGGAAACGAAGTATGGCTATTTTTAATTTCTGGCTTTCCCTATAACCCCCACTCCTGTTCGGATATTAATATACCCTAAAGTCTAAGTTGGGCTAGTAGTAATATACATACCAAGTTTCATAAAATTCGGTACAGCCGTTTATTCGTGAAAAAGTAACAAACAGACACGAAAGAAACAAAATGCAGTTATGGTGTCTATGACATGTGAAACGAAAAGTTATTGTGAAATTTCGCGAAAAAAACCAATGTACAGACAGAGTTTACAATTTTATAAATATATATATATATATATATATATATTTATACACACACACACACACACACACACACAAATAAAATACATAACCTATTAATGAACGAGTTTTACTTCATTAATTCAATATTGTTTTCGTTTCGAGATAGCTTATAAAATCATGTGAAACTGGAACACTAACTATAATTTTTAATAATATTTAAATCTTTTTAATAATTTTAATATTTCAATTTTTTATCTATTTTAAATCCTTATTTTTTTTATTTGTACTTTTAACTATTAAAATAACATCAATTTTTAATTATTTTTTGTTATTTATCTTAACCATATTTCATATAAGTTTTGTATGTACAATTGTTGATATTATGTATTTATATTTATTTTATTATTTTATTTTTTATATCCTTACATTTAGAAAGACTATAGCATTGTTTCTTTTTTAATATTATCAAAATTTTAAAACAAAATCGTGGGATGTCCTAGAATTGAATGACCCATGTAGAAAATAAATTCCCTCTGTAAAAAAAAAAAAAGTTCGTCACGCAGGGGCTGCGTAAACTAAGCAGATTTCCCCTATAAAGTTTTACAATAGAGAAATCTGCATACTGGTGACACAATACCACCGTGATTAGATAATGAGAAATCTTTCAGTTAATTAAAATAAATACCCAACTGAAACGGCTTATGAATTGTAAGAATAATTTATATTTTAATAACTCAAATTTTAGTAGTCCAAGAACTAAAGAAAGGGGGGGTGGCGGATGAACAAAACGTATTTGCATAAATCTCACAAAGTAAGGAAGGTAAGGTAAGGTTAAAATCGCCAGGTTAGAAGAAGTTTCCGCCTGAGCCGAGAAATGACGAAGATAGCCGACATAATCCGAAATATACCCCACCAGAGACTTCATAAAAATGCAAATATCTCGGTTAATATTCAAGATAGAGAATAAATGTATATAACAATATTTATAGTAAATTTAATTTGCAATAAGATTGGTTTTGTACACTTTTTCGATCCGATGCATAGTCACGGAGATATTTTGAATTTTCGAAAATCCCCCCTCTAAACCCCCCCCCCTCCCTCTGGTCCGATTTCAGCCATTAACGAACTTGATCTGTCGTTTTACATAAAACCGTTAAATATCGAGTTTCGTAACGATCAAACAAAAATTGCGACCGCTAGAGCGTTAACAGACAAATATATATATATATATATATATATATATATATATATATATATATAATTTTGAACGGACCTCATTCTCGTCTTCTCCTGGGTAGGATCGATGGACATTTGAAGAAAATTTTCGAAAATCGCGTCATGAGTACGACCTCAATAGCTGATTTCCCTTAAGGGAATTCTGCTAATAATAAATTCACACGCAGACATATAAATTTCTGTAAATAGTAAACGAGAAATTGAACTTTTACTACTAATATATTCTGGATGGTGATTTGTACAGCAATCACTGTTGGAGTGATGAAATAAACTAATGAACTAACTGTAGGAGATTATAACTGATTCATTATTACAAGTACTGCTGATATGTGTCATGAACAGCCATGTTCTTTATACGGCAGCTCATTCTGACAATCAATTATATACTTCAGTTAAGTTTCAAATTTAAATTTTCATTATGAGTCGTTTGAAATATTCAAATGAATAAACGAATGGATCCATTGACTTCAAGGACAGAGTTCACAATCAGTACATTATTATTAATATATTTATTTACTATTCAGGATTGTGAATATTTAATCATTCTCATTCAGGTTCAACTCTCGGTAAGTTCAAAAAAGTATTTCTCTCCACTACAAAAAGGTTCGTCACGCAGAGGCGGCGTTAACTAAGCAGAATTCCCACGTGAACGTCACGCAGAGGCGGCGTTAACTAAGCAGAATTCCCAACGTGAACGTCACACAGAGGCGGCGTTACCTAAGCAGAATTCCCACGTGAACGTCACGCAGAGGCGGCGTTAACTAAGCAGAATTCCCAACGTGAACGTCACACAGAGGCGGCGTTACCTAAGCAGAATTCCCACGTGAACGTCACGCAGAGGCGGCGTTAACTAAGCAGAATTCCCACGTGAACGTCACGCAGAGGCGGCGTTAACTAAGCAGAATTCCCACGTGAACGTCACGCAGAGGCGGCGTTAACTAAGCAGAATTCCCACGTGAAAGTCACGCAGAGGCGGCGTTACCTAAGCAGAATTCCCACGTGAACGTCACGCAGAGGCGGCGTTACCTAAGCAGAATTCTCACGTGAACGTCACGCAGAGGCGGCGTTAACTAAGCAGAATTCCCACGTGAACGTCACGCTGAGGCGGCGTTAACTAAGCAGAATTCCCACGTGAACGTCACGCAGAGGCGGCGTTAACTAAGCAGAATTCCCACGTGAACGTCACGCAGAGGCGGCGTTAACTAAGCAGAATTCCCACGTGAACGTCACGCAGAGGCGGCGTTAACTAAGCAGAATTCCCACGTGAACGTCACGCAGAGGCGGCGTTAACTAAGCAGAATTCCCAC
>CM032230.1:147050000-147087500 GCA_019009955.1 Riptortus pedestris
ATTGACCAAAACTCCGAAAAGAACAACACACCACATATAAATACAACCTGGTCGAAAACATCAGCACAATTATATATATATATATATATATATATATATATATATATATATATATATATGTGGGTGTGTGTGTGTGTCAGTTAAGTTGAAAACTGTACAGTATATAATACATGAACATCAAATTTCATATCAACAATTTTTTCCCCTCAGATGTTCCTTAAGTGACATCAGCAGGTTGTATTTTTTTACACGATTTTCAAAATATTTTATGGTCGTTACTTAATATTCACGGTGATTTTGTGTCAGCAGTAAGTGTGTTTTGATTTTCATGTTTCAGACGATTCTGAGAACTATTGGATTAAAAGTGGAAATATTGTCTGTCTGCTTGTTGCCCAAAACTGAATAACGGCTCTTAGGATTTCAATGTATTATTAGCAGATTTCCCTTAAAGGGGGTTGATGCCGTACTCATAAAGCGATTTTCAAATAATGCCTGTTCAATGCTTGTCCCTTCCATGAATTTGTTTTACATGTTGATGATATTACACAAAACTATGAATAGTTTTTCTACATTAAAAATAAATATATGAGAAATAAAAGGAATATAAATGTAAACAATAATAACTGTTTGGACGGACTTGTTTAAAAATTTTTAAATTTAATATCCCAAAAATTCGTTTAGGTGGTAAGTTGCTATTGCCTCCTAGGTTTGTCGAGTTTATTAAGTCCATCGCCTTAACACACAAGGCTAATCTGAGACACCCCCCTCCTCAATGTTTAAATTTAATCAATATTTAAATCCGTTACTTGATAGAGGATTTATTGGCAGAGATAGGGCAAACATTCCGAATGAATAATAACCGTGAGATTTGGGGGAGGGGGTTGACCTTTGCTTTGTATAATTTGTGAGAGTTTGCCGAGAGGAACTGTTATTGTTGTATTTGTGGGGGGATGAAGGAGGGGGGGGCAGTCCGATAATTCCCCCCAATCCCCGCATATTTTGGAACTCCGGCCACAAATCCGATTTGTAGGCTCACTCTCATAATTTACGGTTTTACCCTAGCCCTTATTTTTCTTTTGCCGCTTTCCTCCCCCTCTTCAACTAGTCGGGGAGGGGGTGAGTTTCCTCATTTTCCCCTGATCGAATAAAAAAAAAATGTCCGTATTTGTGACAACGTTGGCACTTCTCACTCCCATGGGGTTTGACTTCTCTAGAGATCAGATTGGTTCAGTTTGTGCGTTGTGATTGGGCTTACAGCTAATTTAATTACAATGGAAACTCCACAATGTTCAAAAAGCGAAATATCTCTGTTTCGCTTTTCCACTTGGACAAAATGAAACAAGGTCCGCTAATGTCACAGACCCTTTGTTGAATAGAATGCTTTAGCAGATTTCCCTCGAGGGATATAACAAATTGAGGTCGTACTCACGAGTTTCGAAAAATTCCCATGAACCTCCATCCATCGGAAATCGGAGCAGTGGGAGATGGGGTTACGAGGGGGGGGGACGTTTATTTGATCTACAGCTGGGGCATGCGGTTTACAGAAAACAGACGCATACTAACAGATACCTAAACGCTGGAGCACAGAAGAATGGGATAATTCGCACTTTGGTCATTAGAGCTGAGAGAATATCAGAGCCACAGAACCTCCCAAAGGAAAAAAGACACAAGATGACTGCTCTGCTAAAGAATGGCTACGGGAAAGAAGCAATTAGAAATCAATTTAAGAAGAAAAAAGAAAAGAAGACAATATCAATTGAAGATGAACCCCGGAAAACAGCAGTAATACCTTTTGTTAAAGGTACAACAGAAAATATCCCTAGGATACTCAAGAAGCAGGGAATAGAAACAGTATTTGGCACGGACAAGAAAATAAAACACATGTTACCCAGCTGCAAAGATCAACTCCAGACAAAAATCCCAGGAATATACAGCATACCCTGTTCTTGCGGCTTAGAATATATTGGACAAATCGGCAGATTGATAAACACCAGGGTCGCCGAGCAAATCAAGAGTTTAAAAAAGTTTCGGACAGAAGAATCAGCAATAGCAAAACATTTCTGGGAAACTAATCACAGCATCAAATTCGATGAAGCTAAGGTGCTGGCCAAGGTGGACCGATACCAAGAAAGACTGGTTCGAGAAGCCATAGAAATCGCGAAATGCCCATTCAACATCAACAGGGAGGATGGATACAGACTCAGCAAACTCCGGAAGTCCGTCATTCCACAGAGACCACGGACGAGAAACACAAACGACGGTATAGCGGGTGAACGACCACCGGAAGAAGTATCCGTAGACAACTGGAGGGGACGACTTCGCCCAAGGACAGGTCCTACATATATACCTCAGGTGAACACATACTCTTCAGTCTCAGAGATAGCCCTGAGGAAGCTAGAAGCATGTCTAGCGAAACGTTGGCAACTAAAATGCAGACACGGTCAATACCCGAAGACCTTAATAGTATTAAAGTTAAAATATATCCGTTAATATAAGTCGGATAGAAAAATTGTACATAATCAATCTAATTGCAAATGAAACCAATTATAAGTGTTGTTATATGCATATTTTCTCTATCATGAATATTAACTGAGATATTGGGATTTTTTTTTATTTCGACCTTAACTAATCTTCCCAATACTCGATAATTAACATTTTCTGTCAACACTAAATGTCAAATCGGTGAGGGGAGAGGGGGGAATTTCAAAAATATTTTTTTCTGCAATCGTTGAATAATGGTAACATTACTAAACTGAAATGAGTGAAGAAAGTGAAACATTTTGCAGTAGAGTGAAGAAAGTGAATTGCCTTCTTAATTAGTAATTAAGTATAAATTAAAAAATAATTTGAAGTTGGAAATTAAATGCTTTTAAATGTTTCTTAACATTCTAAGAATTTATTTTAACAAAATAAATTGAAATGTGAATGAATTATTGGTGGAAATAATCAATATATTTTAAAATTTAAATATAATAATAATTACCTTCCTTGTTTATAACCTGCACTCGTTTATAACTGCACTACTTCACAATCATCACTAGTTGTTTTATAACTATGCTTATAACCTTTCACAGCCATGCTTATAACCTACCAACAACATACCATAATCTTCACAACATCCTAATTTTGTTCATATACTGGTTAGATTTGATCACGTATTACACGATTACAGAAAAAAATTTAATATTACACTCGTGACGAAAGTAGAATTTACAACTCTCGTGAAATTACCACACTCGCTTCGCTCGTGTGGGTAAACGTTTCACTCGAGTTGTAAAATGATCTACTTTCGTCACTTGTATAATAAATAACTATTATAATCTGCCTTCAATACCCCCTCTTTCTTCTACTCATTGGTTGTTTACTTATAAATAGAGAACAATTTCTCTGGTCACATGCGTGTTAAACGGGCACATAGAAAATCTGCTTACGGGCGGTAGTATACGCAGCAGGACGGTTTTAAAGTAAAATAATTGGCAATGCCAACTTATTCTAGAACACGTGATAACAATCTAGTCATAGTAAAAACACAGTTTTTCCACAGTACTATAATAGGAGCAGAAAGCCAAATATTCAGATTAATTTTTTAGTTTACAGTTAAACTTTATGGAAAATATGTGTTTGTTGATGTGTCATTATAGTCCCAATGTTTGGGTTGTTGTCCTGTAGTATTTATGAGTGGTTAGTACATATATTTACCACCGAGGGGTGGGGATTTTGAAAATTCGAAATATCTCAGTTATTATGCGTCGGACCGAAAAATTATATAGAACATATCTTATCGCAAATAAAATGTTATATAAATATTGTTATAATTATATAAATATTGTTATATAAATATTGTTGTTTGTTAATCTTGATTTGTTCAATCTACAATGAAACAGACGAAAGAAACCATACGATCTCTACCTTTCAAGAGGCCCCGCATGGTGCTGCCATCTATGTGTCAGTCCTGGGAACTACCCAGCTCCAGCTGTTAGCAGAGAACAAAAGTCCGTCACGCAGGGGCTGCGTAAACTAAGCAGATTTCTCTGGTGAGGTATAGTAATTGATAAATCTACAAACTGGTAACTCAACACCACCATGAATAAATACAAACGGAAATAAGAAATCTTCATCCAATTTCAATAAACTGCCGACAGGGAGCGTTAGGTTAGAAATATAAACAAACGGGTCTGCCCGCCTCACACCGGAAAGAAAAACAATTACTGAAATATATCAGAATATAACATATTAATTTTATTGAGAACTATTTACTATATCTAGTACTGTGCTAGAGACCTTAATAATGAGTCAGGATAACTGTTATCAATCAAATTTTATTAGTCCAAAAACTTAAGAGGGGGGGGGTCACAAGAACATATTTGCATGTATCTCGTATAATAAAGGTCTCTTCAATACAAGTTTTGGTATTTAAACTTCGAATAATGTAATTTATTATGTAGCAGAGTATTGTTTAAGTAACATGAGTAGAAGTGGCGGTTTGCTGATGGCTGAAAACTAAAAAAAATCAAAAATCTCGGTTAATATTCAAGATATTGAATAAACGTATAAAACAATATTTATAGTTAATTTAATTTGCAATAAGATTGATTCTATGGTATACTATATTTCGAATTTTCTAAAATCCTCCACTCTAAACCCCCCCCCCCCCTTTCTCTGGCTCGATTTCAGCCGTTAACGAACTTGATCTTTCTTCTTACATAAAACGTCTAAATATCGAGTTTGGTAACGATTAAACAATAATTGCGACCGCTAGAGCGGTAACAGACAATTATATATATATACATACACACAGTTTTGAACGGACCTCATTTTCGTCATCTCCTGGGTAGGATCGATGGACATTTGAAGAAAAATTTCGAAAATCGCGTCGTGAGTACAACCTCAATAGCTGATTTCCCTGAAGGGAAATCTGCTAAAAGCAGTAGAAGAAAAAAAGAGATAGTCAGTCTACTTCTTCTTGAGCACACTCGTCCATAAAAGCACTATTTTTTTTTTTGTTAATAACCCCAACAACATGGCTAATTGACCAGCATTCAAGCCAAGGCGGGTGGCAGGAGAGAAGATATGGATGGAGAGAGAAATGGAAGAAATATGGAGAAAAAGAGGAATGAATAACCAGCAGAAACTCAGCATATATCTTCAGCATCATCACCATTCAATATTGTAACCTCTAATCCATATATTTATTAGCAGATTTCCCTTAAGGGAAATCAGCTATTGAGGTTGTACTCATGACGGAATTTTCGACATTTTTCTTCAAATGTCCATCGATCCTACTTAGTAGATGACGAAAATGAGGTCCGTTCAAAACTGTATATATATATCTATATATATATATATTTGTCTGTTACCGCTCTAGCGGTCGCAATTTTTGTTTGATCCTTACCAAACTTCATATTTAAGCGTTTTATGTAAAAAGAAAGATCAAGTTCGTTAACGGCTGAAATCAGACCAGTGAGAGGGGGGGTTTAGAGGGGAGGATTTTCGAAAATTCGAAATATCTCCGTTACTATACGTCGGATCAAAAGATTGTATAGAACCAGTCTTATTGCAAATTAAATTTACTATAAATATTGTTTTATACATTAATTCTCTATCTTGAATATTAACCGAGATATTTGCATTTGTATTCTGCGTGTAGTCACCAATAGGCTATGTTCGGAGTTTCCGACGAGAGCTCTGGCGGCCGTTTCCATAACTATCGTCCCTCGTGAATAGGTTTAGAGGTTAGGTTAACTGTTTTTTGGGCTAGAAACTACTGGGTTATTACGCCCTAAATAATGTTTTTTAGGTTTAGAGGTTTCTTACTACTACAGTTGTTATTAGGCAGATTTCTCTATTGCAAAACTTCACGTGGGAAATCTGCTTAGTTTACGCAGCCCCTGCGTGACGGACTTTTTATATATTATATATTATCATGCAACATTTTTCAATAGACTCATTTGTTCTATCACATATTACCACATTTATACAGTCCACCCTCATTAAAACCAGCATTTGCATAAGTCCCCAAGTGAGAAGGTAATATTCATTTCCAAATGAATTACCCCATTGCATTATACATGATTATTATTAACCGAGATATTTGCATTTTTTAGATTTCGGCATTCAGTAAACCCCTACTCTTACCCATGTCGTATTATCAATAGCCTGTTATATTATGAAGCACATTATTTGAAGCCTAAATGCCAAATATTGTGGTCATTGCGCTTGTACGTTTTGACATAAATGCAAGTACGTGGAACACATGGGAAATCTGCTTAGTCAACGCAGCGTTTGCGTGAAGGAATTTTTTTTTTGCTTAGAAATTGAGAATATATGCTGGGATAAGATTAGTAGTTTGCGCGGAACTTGTCTCAAAGACTTTCAAAAACTATTGGTCACTTCAATTAACTGATAAACTGTAGAGTTTGTAGAAAGCGGCGCCTTCAGTTGGCCGAGGGTTGAACTTGTCGTTTCTAATTAGGGTTGTTTGGGGGTGGGTTTGGGGGTGGTGGGGATTGTGTTAAAGATCAGCCCGGAGACGTCCGTCACGACTAGCCCACGGAATTCAATAGCGCTAGACTCGGTGTCGGAGCGAGATATGGAGTTCACTTAAAAAAGTTCCCCCTAAGCGTTGACGGGCTCCGAGAACGAGTTTCTCTTCTAGTTCTCGAATTCATTTCAAGTTTGAGGCCACGGCTGAGGGTCGGTGAGGGGTTGTGAGGGGGGGGGTGTTTGCCGCGTCCGGGGGGCCGGGGTTCAATAGTCCAGCTGACGTAAGGACGACTCACCACAAACTCCCCCAATTTGAATGAGAAAGCAGAAATCTATTATATATTCGACCTCAGTTCCCCCCCACTCCTTTTACATATCATAGCTCGGGGCGGCTATTTATAGCTTTTTATCCAATAAATCCTCTTTAGAAACTATAAGGATATTAACACAATTGGAAGTATGAACCAGATAGATTCTTACAACACATATTTTTTGCTCTTATTTAAAGATTCAGTAATACATATAAAAGTCCGTCACGCAGGGGCTGCGTAAACTAAGCAGATTTCCCATGTGAAGTTTTCCAATAGAGAAATCTGCATACTGGTAACACAATACCACTGTGATTATATAATGAGAAATCATTCAGTTAATTAAAATAAATTCCCAACTGAAACGGCTTCTGAATTGTAAGAATAATTTATATTTTAATAACTCAAATTTTAGTAGTGCAAGAACTGAAGAAGGGAGAGGGGCGGATGAACAGAACGTATTTGCATAAATCTCACAAATAAGGAAGGTAAGGTAAGGTTAGAAACGACAGGTTAGAAGAAGCTTCCGCCTGAGCCGAGAAATGACGAAGATGGCCGACGTATTCCGAAGTATACCCGACCACAGACTTCATAAAAATGCAAATATCTCGATTACTACTCAAGATAGAGAATAAATGTATATAACAATATTTATAGTAAATTTAATTTGCAATAAGATTGGTTTTATAATATTTTTCGATCTGATGCATAATAACGGAGATATTTTCAATTTTCGAAAATCCCCCTTCTAACCCCCTCCCTCCCTCTGGTCCGATTTCAGCCATTAACGAACTTGATCTGTCTTTTTACATAAAACGTAACGATCAAACAAAAATTGAAAAACCGCTAGAGCGTTAACAGACAGACAGACACACACACACACACACATATATATATATATATATAATCTTGAACGGACCTCATTTTGGTCATCTCCTGGGTAGGATCGATGGACATTTGAAGAAAATTTTCGAAAATAGCGTCATGAGTACGGCCTCAATAGCAGATTTCCCTTAAGGGAAATCTGCTAAAAGTCCGTGGGAAATCTGCGTCAACTAAGTAGATTTCCCTCGTGAAGTTTAACAACAGATCTACATACTGGTAACACAACAGCACAGTCAATATTAAGGGAATAGATACAAACGATAATAAGAAACCTCCCATTGGGAAGTGTTAGAAATGTAAACAAACGGGTCTGCCAACCTCCCACCGGAAAGAAAAACAATTACTGAAATATATCAGAATAAAAAATATTGGTTTCATTGAAAACTATTTACTATATCTAGTACTATAAATTATAATGAATCAGAATAATTTTTATCTCAATGAATCACATTTTAGTAGTACAAGAACATATAACGGGCGGGGGGGGTCACCGGAAACTTTTTTTCATGTATCTCGTATAATAAATGTCTCTTGAAAACAATATTTGTTATTTATCCTTCGAATAATGTCGTTTACTATATAACAGAATATTGTTTATGTAACATAGTAGAAGGTTTGCTGAAGGCTGAAAACAGGAAAATGGACACATCTCGGTTAATAATCAGGATAGAGAAGAATTGTATATAACAATATTTATAGACCATTTAAGTTTCAATAAGATTGGTTCTATACAATGTTTCGATCAGACGTATTGTAACGGTGGTATTGAGAATTTTTGAAAATCTCCTTCCCGAGTCTCAATTAGAACTTGATCAACAAAAAAATCTTTCCCCAAAGCACTTTCTGTCGCTGCTTGCACAGTGACTTGCCACACAGGCCATCCGATCTGACAGAAATGGATTATTTTCTATAAGGGAGGGTCAAAGGCATCGTCTACCAGAACAAGTAGAAGAACGTTGATGACATAAAAAGTCCGTCACGCAGGGGCTGCGTAAACTAAGGAGATTTCCCATGTGAAGTTATACAATAGAGAAATCTCCATAGGAGAGCCGAACAGTTACGGCAAAGGTCCGAACTAGGTTTGGGCGGGAAATTCAAAAATCCGTTATCGGCCCAAATTTCATAAAAATGCAAATACCTCGGTTAATATTCAAGATAGGGAATAAATGTAGATAACAATAGTTATAGCAAATTTAATTTGCAATAAGATTGATTCTGTACAATGTTTTGATCCGACTTATAGTAACGGCGATATTTCGAATTTTCGAAAATCCTCCCCTTTAAACCCCCCCTCCCACTAGTCCGATGTCAGCCGTTAACGAACTTGATCTTTCTTTTAACATAAAACGACTAAATATCGAGTTTGGTAACGATCAAACATAAATTGCGACCGCTAGAGCGGTAACACACAAATATATATATATATATATATATATACATAGTTTTTAATATATATATATATCAATAACTATATATATATATATATATATATATATATATATATATATATACAGTTTTGAACGGTCCTCATTTTCGTCATCTCCTGGGTAGGATCGATGGACATTTGAAGAAAAATTTCAAAAATCTCATCATGAGTACAACCTCAATAGCTGATTTCCCTTAAGAGAAATCTGCTAAAAATAAAATGAGATTGGGGATAAATTCAATTTCAGTAGCAGAAATACTCAGTGACAAAACGGATTTCAGATACCGTCTTTTGAAGTGCATAAATGAGGAAGGACGCATTTTCGTACATTTGTAAATACTAACTGTAATTATTATAGTGCAAAGGAAAAAGCCGTTCCAGTTTTGTTGCTGGTGGAAAATTGTGTTTCCTTGAAAATAAATTTATTCTAAGAAGGTTTTTTGAAGTAAATATTTATTGGAGCCATTCAAGACTACTTTTGCGTTTTAAATACTTTTTTTCCAGAATCCATTCGTTACAGACTTGCTCGAAAAATAATAGATATATGAATATGATCTCTGCAAAACTCTTAAACAATTTATAGATTTATGTTTGTTAGCCATGTTGGCCTTCTGCATGACCTCGTTTACAAATTGAGCCATAGTCCGAGGTGGAAAATGATTAATTAGGCAGAAATGACCCCCGTCAAAGCTTTGGTGTTAACATTTGGCAAAACACGAGAGAGAGAGAAAGCTTGCTGATGAAATAGGGATTATCCTAAATATAATGATATGCATTATGAAGGGAGTAACTTTAATCCAAAGAGATTGGACGGGAATGTTGGTGATTACATCAACCATATTGTCTAAATCATCTGATCTAATCCCGGCAGAGCAGAGTTAGGAAGCTTTGGCTAGGGCTTATAATCATGTTTGACCTTAAAGGATTATCTATAAGCATTAGCTCTGAGGGCTTATCCTAAACTCAATACCCTTACAAGCAAACATTAACAAATTAAATATTTCCTCTCCCTCGTAAAGCAAATTTAAATTAATTTATCTAAATACACCTATAATAATATGCCTATTGACGAACTCAGCTGCCCAACAACTATAGAAGGCATTTATCATATGTTCATGAGTTAAGCAACCTGGGGACATATATTTATGTCAAGGAGAGGATGGAGAAGGAACTCCAAACGAGATTTAAAAATTCCGTCACGCAAAGAGTGCGTCAACAAAGCAGATTTCCTACTTATTTACACTTTAAATAAAGTGTTTCATAATATAAAAGCTTCTTGCCAAGGTGACATGTGTAGGAGTGGGGGTTTACTGACTCCCGAAAGCTAAAAAAGTCCGTCACGCAGGGGCTGCGTAAACTAAGCAGGTTTCCCACGTGAAGTCATAAAATAGAGAAATTTCAGAATAGAGAGTCGAACAGTTACGGGAACGGCCCGAACTAACTCTCGACGGAAACTCAAGACTAGACCTGAAGTTACCCGATCTCATCTCAGAAGCTGAAAACAGAAAAATGCCAATATCTCGGTTAATATTCAAGATACAGAATAAATATATGTAACATTCTTTATAGTAAATTCAATTTGCAATAAGATTGACTCTATATAATTTTTCGATCCGACGTATAATAACAGAGATATTTTGAATTTTCGAAAATCCTCCCCTCTAAACCCCTCCTCCCATCCCACGGGTCCGATTTCAGCCATTATATATATGTATATATATATATATATATATGTATATATATATATATATATATATGTATATATATATATATATATATATATATGTATATATATATATATATATATATATATATATATATATATAATTTTGAACGGACCTCATTTTCGTCATCTCCTGGGTAGGATCGATGAACATTTGAAGAAATTATTCGAAACTCGCGTCATGAGTACGACCTCAATAGCTGATTTCCCTTAAGGGAAATCTGCTAATATGCAAATATCTCGGCTAATATACTATTTAGAGAACACGTGTGTATAACAACATTTCTAGAACATAACATTTGCTATAAGATAGATTCTGTACAATATTTCGAACCATTTAAGTAGTCGAAAAACTTACGGCGAGGAGAGGGGGCGGATCAACAGAACCTAGTTGCATGTATCTCGTATAATAAATGTCTCTTGAAAACAATATTTGGTATTTAAGCTTCGAATGATGTGGTTTATTACATAACCGAGTATTGTTTATGTAACATTAGTAGAAGTGGGGGTTTGCTGAAGGCTGAAAACTGAAAAATGCAAATATCTCGGTTAATATTTAAGATAGAGAATAAATGACTCAAACAATATGTATAGTACATTTTATGTGCTATATGATTAATTTTATACATTTTTTCGATCCGACGTATAGTAACGGAGATATTTCGAATTTAAAAAACGCTCCCCCTCTAATCCCCCTTCCTCCTGATCTGATTTCAGATGTTTGAGAACATGATCTTTATTTTTACGTAAAACGATTAAATATCGAGTTTGGCAACGATCAAACAAAAATTGCGACCACTAGAGCGTTTTTTTGTGAACAGACAAATATTCACACAAACACACACACACACACAAATATATATATATATATATATATATATATATATATATATATATATATATATACTACCTCATATACCCGGCTTCGCCCGGGAATTCATTTGAGGTTGAATGGTGATGATATTTTTTTGGCAAGGCTTTACTTTGCACAATATTTTGATATTTACCCGTCCCAGTGTTATACGGGCTAATACCCGTCGTTTCTGTGGATTTGTTAATAATAAATTTAATTTTTTATGTAAGACTTCACTGTCCTCCATATTGTCATATTTCCCGTTTCCTGTGCATTATGCATAAATGTGAATTATTAAGGACAAAATATTTGAATATTTGAATTAATTTTTCCAGGTGCTGTACCTGGTAGTTCATATTGAAAAGAATTGTTGAGCAAATTTCTCTAAATAACAAAATAAACAACTTTTTTTTTTATGTGCATATTTGCCGAAACCCCAATAGGAAACGAAATATCACTATTATTAATTTCACGCCTCCCATATAATTCCCAATCCTGCCCGTCGATAGAAATGTTAGTATGGCTTATTATAATGAAGGTGTTAGTGCTAATTCACATACCGAGTTTGGTCTAGTTCGGTTGAGTTTTTGTGCCTAATAAAATTGACTTACGCGGTAGTTTTTAACGTATAACTCATTTATACTTAGGTATACGACAAAAGTGTATATAAGAAAAGTTACTTCAAATAACAAAATAAACAACTTTTGTTATGTGCATAATTGCTGAAAATGCAATAGGAAACGAAATATCGCTAGTTTTAATTTCTGGCTTCCCTTATAACCCCCACCCTGTTCGTCTCAGTTGACATTAATATAGCCTAAAGTCTAAGTTGGGTTAGTAGTAATATACATACCAAGTTTCATAAAATTCGGTTCAGCCGTTTATGCGTGAAAAGGTAACAAACAAACATACTCGAAAGAAACAAAATGCAGTTATGGTGTCTATGACATGTGAAACGAAAAGTTAAACGAGATATACGCTAAAACCTATAGCGGAAGTGAACAATTTCATTTGGGACAAAAGACCCAACCGAAATAAATAAAACTCGGTATATGTATTAGCACTAACAGTTTCATTATAACAAGCCATACCAACATTTCTAGGGATGGGCAGGAGTGGGGGTTATAAGGGAAGCTAGAAATTAAAAATAGCGATATTTCGTTTCCTATTGGTTTTTCGGCAAATATGAACATAACAAAAGTTGTTTATTTTAACAGATTTCCCTTAAGGGAAATCAGCTATTGAGGTCTTACTCATGACGCGAGTTTCGAAACATTTCTTCAAATGTCCATCGATCGAGGAGATGACAAAAATGAGGTCCGTTCAAAATTTACTAAATAACTGTTTGATTCTATATTCTGAAATTTCTCTTTTGTAAAACTTCACGTGGGAAATCTGCTTAGTTTACGCAGCCTCTGCGTCTTTTGTTATTTAAAGGAACTTTTGTTTTATACATTTCTGCATGAACAATGTGTGGAGCAAGTAATTTGCGTAGAAATATTGATATGCTCAACAATTCATTCCAATTTATACTATGAGGTACCCCACCTGGAAAAATTAATTCAAATCTATGTTAATATTTTGTCCTTAATAACTGAAATCTATGCATAATGCACAGGAGACGGGAAATATGACAATTTGGAGGACAGTGAAGACTTACTTAAAAATTTAATTTTATTATTAACAAATGCCAACAACGGATATTAACCCTAAACACTGGGACGGGTAAATGTCATATATCAAATATTGTGCAAAGTAAAGCCTTGTCAAAAAAATACCATCACCATTCAGCCTCAAATCAATTCCCGGGCGAAGCCGGGTATCTGAGTTGTATATATATATATATATATATATATATATATATATATATATATATATATATATATATATATATACAGTTTTGACCGGATCTCATTTTCGTCATCTCCTGGGTATACGGTAGAAATTTAATGGATTATTAAATCTGTTAGTGATCCCTCGTGGGAAATGCGCTTAATTTACTCAGCCTGATGATATTAATATTTGTCGGATTAGGTGAGGGAGGGAAAAAGCGGTGGCTGGAGGAGGCATCCATCTGCCACACCCATTTAGCCCGGGATTAGAAGATAATTATTTCAGAAAAGAAAGTGTCCCCCTTGGAAAACAGCTAAGCCCCAAGAAATTACACGTCTCTTCGCCCAGAGATTGGATAATTAAAACTGACGAATTTTCCTTTTTTCAAAACCCTCCCCGCTCTCTTCCTTTTTACTTTCTCCTTTTTTTTCTTTTTTTATAGCCCTAGAGTATCCTAAATATTCATGGAGTACTTAAACCGAAGCGGGCCTAAAACTGTCTTCCCTCCCAACCAAGTCTTAATCATTTTGAGGGCGGACATTTTGATATCGTTGGCCGGACGTGGGGGGGGGGTTCGAGATAAGGGGACAAAATTAAATTCATCTTATTAACTAAGGATAATAGTTGGGGGGGGGTCGGCCGGAAGGGATTATGTAAAGGAGCTTAAGCTGGTCTTCAAACTGTATCCGGTTAAGATAATTCACTTTTTGAAACTTCCGCCCCAGATTATGACTTAAATCACAACCTTCCGATCTCAGCTCAAAGTGGTTCAGCAATATTGGCGAAAATGAAAATATCCCGTCACGCAGGGGCTGTGAGTTAACTAAGCAGATTTCTCTCGTGTGCTACGTATCTGAATTTATCTCAGAACGTTCGAGTTCATGAGAACAATATTTGGTATTTTTGCTTCAAATAAAGTCATAATATAACAGCTTATTGTTAAAAGTCCGTCACGCAGGGGCTGCGTAAACTAAGCAGATTTCCCACGTGAAGTTTTACAATAGAGAAATCTGCCTAATAACAACTGTAGTAGTAAGAAACCACTAAACCTAAAACATTATTTAGGGCGTATTAACCCAGTAGCTTCTAGCCCCAAAAAACAGTTAACCTAACCTCAAAACCTATTCATGAGGGACGAATAGTTATGGAAACGGCCGCCAGAGCTCTCGGCGGAAAGTCCGAACATAGCCTAATGGTGACCACATGCAGAATTCAAATGCAAATATCTCGGTTAATATTCAAGATAGAGAAAAAACGTATATAACAATATTTATAGTAAATTGAATTTGCAATAAGATTTATATATACGCATAATAACGGTGATATTTTAAATTTTCAAAAATCCCCCTAAACCCCCCCTCCCACTGGTGCGATTTCAGCCATTAACGAACTTGATCTTCCTTTTTACATAAAACGATTAAATTACGAGTTTGGTAACGATCAAACAAAACTTGCGACCGCTAGAGCGTTAACAGACAAATATATATATATATATATATATATATATATATATATATATATATATATATATACAGTTTTGAACGGACATCATTTTCGTCATCTCCTGGGTAGGATCGATGGACATTTGAAGAAAAATTTCGAAAATTCCGTCATGAGTACAACCTCAATAGCTGATTTCCCTTAAGGGAAATCTGCTAATATGAAACGCCGAAAAATAAAAAAATCCAAGTTAGTTAATAATCAAGATATTGAAAAAAAACAAAAACAACATTTATAGAACATTACATTTGCAATAAGACTGATTCTATACAATTTTTCTATCTGACGCATATCAAAGAAGCTATTTCGAATTTTCGAAACTCTGTACCCCACCTCCCTCCTCCTTCCCCTTCTCCTATTTTTACGATTTTAGCCCTTAAAGAAATTGATCTTCCCTTTTACATAAAAAAATTGAACAGATATTAGCATTTTTAAGTTTTCCGCAAACCCCCACTTCTACTCATGCCACATAAACAATAGTCGGTTATATAATAAACCACATTATTCGAAGCTTAAATTGCAAATATTGTTATTAACCCTCCGTCGGGCGCGTGATCTCTCAGATACACAGTTTCTATAGATATATTTGCCACTCCTCCTAGCAGAGAGTGGTGGCGTAGTGCTTCGAGGTATGTTCTTTATACGTCTCCTCCTCAAGGTCAGTTGTGTCACTTTGTTCGATGGAGTCGTGTGTTTCACCTGTCATTCAGTTGTATCTCCTAGATACCACGCGCCCGATCACCGTTAGTGTTTTTTAAATCTGTATTTCATAAATATATAGATCAATTAAATTTCTCTTTATTAAACGGAATCATATAAACCTTTTTTTCTATTATTTTGCTCATAAATGAGCATCAAAAGAACTTGCACAAGAAAATATTGTACGATGGAGTGACTACTGTAGACGTTTACCACCCGAACTAAGGACGAAACTTGAAGAGTACAGAGACTCATTGGACCATACATTGAACTCAAGTACAAAACAGCATAAAAAAAGTCATTCCGCTACAATGAACAAAAGAAAATGATGTGAACCATGCGAAACTAAAAAGAAATGTAGGTGTACTAATTACTCTTGTGAGATTTGCAAAACCAAAATTTGTTTACAACATAGTTCCATGCTTTGTCCTAATTGTAATGCAGCTCTGCAAAAGAAATAATAATTAAACTGCTATTTTTAAAAGGATTGGTGCATTAAAATTTAGATAATTTTTAATAAGTATTATCTAAAAGTGATTTCGTGCTACTTATTTTTGAATGAAGTTATATTTAGATAATTTGTTTATATTGTTCACAAACTGAAATGAATTATGTATGATTAAGACATGTGCATTTAAGCAATTTCGTTTGATATTTGTATTTTTTAATTATATTTTAAAAATCATCTTTCACGGTTTCAATAATAATGAATCTATAACCAACTTGATTGTTTTATCAACCAAGATTTTTTTTTATTGTAATACTTATCAATTTTGAAAATTATTTACTTCTTTCAAACAAATACTTCCTCTGTTATGGTTTCTAATCACACAGTGTACATTTTAGTGCAAAATATATATTAAAAAATTGTATTTCCGTAAAAACGGTTGAGGTTGTATCTTTGAGATACACGCGCCCGAAGACGGAAGATTCTTGACGCGCCCGACCGAGGGTTAAGAGACATTTATTATTCAAGATGCTTGCAAATATGTTCTAGAGACACCTCCTGTCTTAAGTTTGTAACTAATAAAATTTGAATGATTAAGATAAAAATTAATCTGATTAATTATAATTTACAATTCTTGCTATAGTAAATAGTTTTCAATAAAATAAATATGTTATATTTAGATGTATTTCATTGGTTGTTTTTCTTTCCGGTCTAGATTCTATCACTTCAGCTCTGCGTTGTTGGCTACCCCGTTTGTTTACAATTCAGACGCTTTCCACTATATATACACTCAACCGCAAAAAAAAAAAAAAAAAAACCGGACACTTCATATTTGTCGAATTAAAAGCTAACTCTTAGCAATGTGTTTCTTTATGTGGGTATTCTAGTTATTACAGACAATGTAGAGTCTAAGTCCATTGAACTAATCCCTTCAGGATTAGTAAAAAATTAGATAAAACTCAGATTAGATTTATTTGTCGTGAAGTTGATCTATTCTAAACTGTAAGTAGTTTTTCGCACATTTAAACATCTTTAATTATTAACCAAGCATTTTCTTTAATTAATGTTTTATTTTTATTTTGGTCCAGAATAATGGGTCTTTCAAACTTAGATGGAAGGCCGGAGCTTACGTTACATTGCCGAAATGCTTGGGGTAGCGAAGTTTACCATTCACTGTAATAAAAATGAAGAATAATTTTTTTTTTTAAATGTGTTAATTTAGCATTTTTTTTTATTTTGTATTTTTTTTGTAAATAATCAATAAAAATTGTTCACTTTTGGCAGATTTTGTTTAAATAACCTATAGATTAACCAGTAATTTAAATAAAAAAAATTAATATATATATATATATATATATATATATATATATATATATATATATATATATATATATATATATATATATATATATATATATATATATATATTAAGTATTTAACAAAATTATAAGACTAAATCTAAGTGTCCGGTTTTTTTTTTGCGGTTGAGTGTATTATTAACATGTAAATTGACTGAAATATTTCTTCTTACCGTTTGTATTTATTCGCTTAACACTCATAGTGGTTTTACCAGTGTTTAGATTTATCTGTTGTAAAACTTCCCGTAGGAAATCTGGTTAGTTAGACGGACATTTTTATACCTTCAGCCTACTTAGGCCAGCGGTAGATATAGCCATGCCCAAAGCCGTAGGGCCAACTACTTTCTTAGGAACATTAATTCACTAACATTTTTTTATTTTATCAAGAAGAATCAATCTTCGTTTCTTTGTAAAATATAGCAGAATGTACGTGAAGGGCTAACCTTTTTCGTTCCAAGTATAAATTTCTCAGAGCAAGAAAATTAAATGTTTATGGAAGTTGATGAGTGCTGAAGAGGAAAATGTCAAGCACGTTATTGGAGAATTATATATTCAAAGAACGCCTTGTGTAATTTCATAGCACGTGTAATTTATTTTTATATTCTTACTTATTTTTATTTTATTCTTTTAAATAAATTTAATTTGACGCTTTGCATAGAGTAATTTTATTTGTAGCTCAATTTTCTCTGAACCTCATTGTGCCACTCAAGTAATGACAGTTGTATTATAGCTATGGCTCAATGTTTATTTTATATCATTGCAGTTGGTCTTGTTGGAAAATAGTTTAATAATGAATGTCAGATGTTATTGAAGGGTTGAAATAGAAATTTTTTCCGGTGTAAATTTTTAAATTGGATGCATAAAATCATCCCTTCAAATTCTAGCCGTATTACTCTTCGTTATCGTATAAATAGAAATGGTTTCCCTTTTCTTTTTTTTCTCCTCATAGTAACCCTGTGAGGAGTTGTTTATTCGAATACATGTTCCATTGCCACATGGCATATTGCATGTATTATTATGTTTAAATACATCATTATTTTACAATAAATATTTGTTTATCAACTGTCTACTCAAATATTCAAGAAATAAAAACAATAAAAAATAAAAATAAAATACAATATTAAAATAAGTATGGTAATCACATACAAAATTAATAAATGAAATGAAAAGTAAATAAATAAATATAATAAGAACAAAAGCATATCAATTAAAGTTAAAATTAAACTCAACGATGTTTAATTTGCGTGTCTATGTAAAGTAAATATATTGAATTATAATTTCCATTCCTCACAATCAACTTCACATTCTAATGAATTTTTGCTACATCCATATATATACTTTATATGGGGCTCAGGTTAGCCATGCGAGTTAAAGTGTTGACCTTTATCTCATATGGTAAACCTAGAGTGGTGAGTTCGATTCTTGCCTGGGCAAAGGAAATTATTTAGTGACGAAATTCATTAAATAACGTCCTAAAATCCCACCTTGGCTAGAAAAGGGTGGTAACCTGTAGATAACCCGTCCCGATTAGCCTAAGTTGCAAAAAGTGGACGTTAATAAATAAATAAATATACTTTATATAGATATATCTATAAATGTTTTCCCTTGTGAATATAAATGTTGAATTCACTTATGAAGAAATCATCAGGTAACATAAATGTTCTGTAACATGTTGAATAACTGTACAGTCATTCAGTTTTAATACCCGCCGAGTAAATGTGGCTATTGAAATAATGGAATTCTTAATGGTTTCCGGCGGAATTTGAATATTTGGTTAACTAAGCTCTGACGAAAACCTTTGCTTTCGTGAAATTGCTGTGATATTGTTGTACGCGTGAGGCACAGGAATGGCTATTGGACGAATATTGACAAACTTATTATAGTTCATGAGGTTACAAAAATTTAATTACTCGTCAAAAAATAATCATTGTATCATCCTAGTATTTAACATTGTTCAGTCGTCTTTGAATTGAATTTCCATTCGCTCTCCATGCGCTCGCTTAGTTCACAAACCCGCCGCATATCATCAAGGCGGTGGTCAATAGCGGAAACTACGGCGCTAGCTCAAGAAGGCACCGGCTAGTTTCAACGATACAGTACACGGTTGGGATTCACCCGTTACACAGTTGGGATCTATTCCGCTCCACAGTAGGGGCTTGTGCACTCTCCTGTATTGGTTCTACCGCTACAGTGTAATAGTCTATCTTGCATCTCCCGCAACGCTACCATCATATACGGATCACCGCACCAGCTTTCACCAGCTAGAAGACCGAATCTCATTGGGTATATAAAATAACACCGGAAGAAGACTCCACTTCAAGGAAAGTATATGTTTCCTGTAGGTACCTACTTCTTATAATGCTAGCATTATCTACGCACACTATTAAATGAGTAATCATAATATAGGACCGATCGATCATTATATTGTATATATATTATTGGCTTGCCGCTAAAGTATTTTATAAAATTAAATTTCTTTTGTTTCTTTTTCAACCTCTATATAAATACATTTTAATGTTTGGTTCAATTAAACTTAAGGTTAGTTTCTAAATCAGCATTATTTAGGATTTAAGTTGTATAAAGTTAGCTGCCTACTATAAAGTGTATTATATGTTGCTTATTCAATATATACTTGATTCTTTGGTGAACTCAAATAGTGACTTGTATTATTCACCCTCATCTTTCCATAAAATAGTAAATATTTCAGTCTAATGCTCTCTTATTATTGCCTTTAAAAAGCTTCCCGCCTTTACAAACATCATCTCGTATCCGGTATGTGATGGTCGAAGTAGATAGCTGCCTGTGTTACACGTGGTAGCGGGTTGAAATAAAAATGGATTCACGCGGAAATTTATTAACACGTTCAGTACGGACTTAAAAAAAGTGGTCTATCCACAAGTGCGTCACGGGGTCAACCCCGTACTTATGTCCCCTTTTTACTCGTAAAATGAACTAAATTGCTATATTCAAACATTTTTCCATCCAGGCCGTGTTTTTCCATCCAGGCCGTGTTTCCATCAATTTTTGTTACGTGACTTAGAAATTAATGTTTACCCTACATTTTTCACCTTGTCGGGAACTGTTTTTCTCCTTTGTGTGATAATTTTGGTGATCAACGAAGGATTTTAATTTTTGTTATACATAAAAATGGGTGAATATAAATTAAATTTAAATTACGACACATTACAATCATATGGCTATCTGACCCCGTGCCAGACTTGAGCCTGAATACCACTCTCCAGGCCGGCAAAGGGTCATAAAGCCCCGTGCATTTTTCAATGATACGTATTTTTTGGATTTGAAGTACATAAACATGCTATTTCTAATTATAGGTGCTAGTACAAAGCAAAATCTGTCAAAGTAATTTTTGAACATTTATCTTCAAACCCGACCTGTACTGGGAGACAGCTACGTACGGGGTCATTTGACTTAACGTGTTAAAGTTGTTTCAAGTATGCTTTCATTCCTACGATCAGTAAGTAGAAAGCCATAATTTAGCGTGACAAAATTCATTCCCTGAATAAGTATATGTACTAGCCTTTCAGTACGACAAAACAACAGCCCATACAAAGATACAATAATGAAACATCCTCAACAAACATATTTTCAGTAACATTTTACACCACACTAGTACATTAACACATCCCGTGCGAGCTCCTTGCCAGGCAAGGAGGGCCGTCCCAACCCAGGTAGCGACGTCCTTCCCTGGCAAGGACCTGCCCTGGGTATTCCCAACTGGAATTGTAGGGGGTACGCTCGTTTAAACCGACTCCGGATGCCATCATTCGCCTCAGACAAGTGTCTTGCATCTAACAGTGTAGTTCGTTTCCGATTTAAGTGGATTTTTTTTCAAGTTTTTATCAGAAACTTCTTCTTTTTTTTTAAGGTAAGCATTATTACTGTGATTTTTAAAGTATTTAACACATTATAAAGCATATTATTTTTGTGGGTTCTTAAAATAATAATAATAATAATGATGGTTTGTATTATTTATAGGTATCAAAATTTTGAAAAATGGAAAAACGAAGCGTGAAAAAAGGGGTTCTGACCAAGGGACTTTCGCCTTGCAATAGAGGATAAATTAATATCATTCAAAACTCCTGTGATTCTCTTATCCCCGAAAATACCCACAAAATGGCTGCATTTCCCTAGTTTTACCCCATTCACGGGTAAAGGGAATAAGCGGTTGCAAAAAACCTGCATGCAATGGAGTAAGGCCATCGGAGAAGACGGGAAAAAAGTGAGAAACCAAACTATTTATTACTGCCCCGAATGTCCTGAAAAACCCAGGCTTTGTCATGAGACCTGTTTTAAATTGTACCATGGTAGGACATTAGTTATTACAGTATAATATGTATTTGTATATCTGTAAACTGTTATCACCTGTAAGAATAGTATGCAATTGAACAATTGATGTTTATTATATAATAGGTAATGCAATACACAATATAGAAATAATAAATTTATTTGTTAACGAATACTGTGTTATTTTAACCCGTTTTCATTGCTTGATATTTTAAACAGATCATGTTCTTTGCGGGTTGCCTAACCGGCGACGTCCGCTGGTAGCGAGCTCCTTGGCAGGCAAGGAGCTAATTAAATAGGTTAATTACCATTAAAAAATGTGTTGGTAGGCATATAAGCTAGGTTATTTGTTAAATAAACATGTTTTTGATTTAAAATAGTAAAAAAAATAAATCGCTCCTGAGAAAAAAATAATAATTTCACAATCGCACGCAATGGGTTAAACTGAATATGGATTTCTGCTACGATTATTCCACTGGAGAAAAGCAACTGAGTTTTTACTGTGACTGTTGATCTTTTATCATGTGTTTTAGAATAAGGTGACAATACCAATTATTTTACTTCAAAAAAGTCCGGCTGCGTAAACTAAGCAGATTTCCTATGTGCTGGTGAAACACGCATATGATCTGAGTAACATATTCTATAATTATATGTAAATGACAGATGAGTAGAAGGTGGAAGGGATTACTTAAGGAGAAATACTAGAGATTTTTGAATTTCCCCGGTCCGATTTCAGCCGTTAACTAACATGTTCTTTATTTTTACATGAAAAGGTTAAATATAGCGTTTGGTAACGATTAAAAAAGTCCGTCACGCAGGTGCTGCGTAAACTAAGCAGATTTCCCACGTGAAGTTTTACAATAGGGAAATCTGCCTAATAACAACTGTAGTAGTAAGAAACCTCTAAACCTAAAACATTATTTAGGGCGTAACAACCCAGCAGTTTCTAGCCCCAAAAAACAGTTGACCTAACCTCTTAACCTATTCACGAGGGGCGAAGTTATAGAAACGGCCGCCAGAGCTCTCCCGGAAAGTTCGAAGCCTACTAGTGACCAGTATCACGCAGAATACAAATGCAAATATCTCGGTTAATATTCAAGATACAGAATAAATGAATAGTAGGATATTTATAGTAAATTTAATTTGCAATAAGATTTATTCTATACAATTTTTCGATCCGACGCATAATAACGGAGATATTTTGAATTTTCAAAAATCCCCCCTCTAAACCCCTTCCCTCCCACTGGTCCGATTTCAGCCATTAACGAACTTGATCTTCCTTTTTACATAAAACGATTAAATTCCCAGTTTGGTAAAGATCAATCAAGAATTGCGACCGCTAGAGCGTTAACAGACAAATATATATATATATATATATATATATATATATATATATATATATATATATATATATAATTTTGAACGGACCTCATTTTCGTCATCTCGTGGGTAGGATCGATGGACATTTGAAGAAATTTTTCGAAACTCGCATCATGAGTACGACCTCAATAGCTGATTACCCTTAAGGGAAATCTGCTAAAAAAAAAATTGAACGCAAGAGCCTGAACTGATATATATAGTTTAAAATAGACCTTATTTTGGTCATCTCCTGGGTAGGATGGATGGACTTTCAAGAAGATCCTCGAAAATCGCTAACAGCCTCAATAGCTAAAAGTCCGTCACGCAGGGGCTGGGTAAACTAAGCAGATTTCCCATGTGAAGTTTAGCAATAGAGAAATCTGCATACTGGTAACACAATACCACAGTGATTAGATAATGAGAAATCATTCAGTTAATTAAAATAAATTCCCAACTGAAACGGCTTCTGAATTGTAAGAATAATTAATGTTTTAATAACTCAAATTTTAGTAGTCCAAGAACTAAAGAAGGGGAGGGGGGCGGATGAACAGAACGTATTTGCATAAATCTCACAAAGTTACTCAGGTAAGGTAAGGTTAGAAACGACAGGCAAGGTTAGAAGAAGCTTCCACATGAGCCGAGAAATGACGAAGATGGCCGACGTAATCCGAACTATACCCGACCACAGACTTCATAAAAATGCAAATATCTCGGTTAATATTCAAGATAGAGAATAAATGTATAACAATATTGTTACGTTTTGTAAATTACCAAAATCAGTAATAAACGTTTTTAATAAGAGTTCTTTTGGATTGCAAAATTAAATACTCGCAAGTTTCACAGTTTTTATCACTGCAAAATTTATTTCACAATGCACAATAAACTTGGTGATTATTCTAAATTACTACTCACATTATACACTGATAGCGTTACTGTTCTTCAGATTACACAGTCCAATAATTCACTGAAATTCACAGAAAGACGGCACTGCACTGTCCGTTACTTCGCGGCACTGCACGTTCTTCTACTTCGCGGCACTGCACTGTCCTTTACTTCGCGGCACTGCACTGTCTTAAACACGGCACTAAACTGTTACTTACAGTCACGGCACAACACAGTTCTTCTTATAAAAACACTTTACCGCACTGTACTAAGTCGCACTGTAGCACTCCCGGCAGGCCCTCTTTATATAGCTTGTCGGCATACATCAAAGGGGAATTGTCTAGTTCATTCGAGGCTGGGCTAGACAAGCGTAGAAGCGTCTCGACCCTCCGTCGGTCTCTTTTGATCTACGTCTCACTTTCCAAATACGCGACTCTCTCTCTCCCTCTCTCTGAAGGATTATTCATCTATTTAATTTTCGCAACAATATTTATAGTAAATGTAATTTAAAATAAGATTGGTTCTATACATTTTTTCGATCTGATGCACAATAACGGAGATATTTCAAATTTTCGAAAATCCCCCTCTAAACCCCCCCTTCCTCTGGTCCGATTTCAGCGATCAACGAACTCGATCTGTCTTTTTACATAAAACGGTTAAATGTCGAGTTTCGTAACGATCAAACAAAAATTGCGACCGCTAGAGCTTTAACAGACAAATATATATATATATATATATATTTGTGAACGGGCCACATTTTCGTCATCTCCTGGGTAGGATCGATGGACATTTGAAGATATTTTTCGAAACTCGCGTCATGAGTACGACCTCAATAGCTGATTTCCCCAAAGGGAAATCTGCTAAAAAGGTGGTAACCTGTAGATGACCCGTTCCAATTAGCCATAGTAGCATAAAGTCGACGTAAATAAATAATTTTATTGTAAAACCATTAGTGAGGTCAGCTGGGATGAATGTTACGAATTCAGCGTTAGCTGGAATAACCATTAACTCATGAATAAATGTGAACACGTGTACAGGGCACGGCTCCCTAAAACGTGTACATCTGTTGCAGTGTTGTTTACACTTTTTAGCGAAGCCTTTAAAATTTTAAATGTTCCCCGTCCTCTGTTCAACTTCTCTCAAACGCTTCGATTAACGTTTTAACACGCGATTCACCATGTACATTATATAAAAGCTAAATGGAGCTTTCATTCCACTCAAATGGAGTTCAGTGACGTTTGCTTGTTAAAAATGATTGGCAGATGAACCCACGTCAGCTGGCAGATGGCCTCTTAAAAATGTCCGGTGTTATGTTTAGTGGCTCCGTTTCATGAATAAACAATAACGCCATTGGGTTGTGGCTTGGTTCCGATTGTATATATAATAGGATTGTCAAATATGTCGGCAGTTGACACTGTTACAGCCATATGGGTAGAGTACTGATGACATATTGTGCTTTTGAACCAAGAGCACAGTTTTAGCAGATTTCCCTTAACCTTTTACACGGCATTGTTCCAGAAGTGGAACATATTTTAAACAATTTTTTCGACCAACATTTTTTTAAATTTTTTTCAATAAAGATTTCATCACTTTTAGTTCGGTAAAAAAAAGTTAAAGTTAATGATTTTTCAATGTCAAGAGGCGTCTTGATTATTTTTTTTCGTTTTAATTCTGTAGCAATAAAATTTAATTTTAATACCGATTTAATTAATTGTGATAGATTACTGAATATAATGCATTGTAGAAAATGTAAATAAAAAAATGGTAAAAATCAGTTTTACTTATTATAAATTTAATGTTCCACATATGGAACAATGGCAGCTTCACGCTATAGAAATGACCGTTCTATTCATTGTTTCCTACGTTGTTTTCTTCGTACAAAACTGAACACGAAAATTCATGGAACTACTAATTGCTTTTCTAAGATCTTTAATTTTTGTTATAACTCCTTAGCGATAGAGAAAATCTGCGTATTTTTTTTTTAGTTTCTTAGAACACATATTATTGGAAATACTACGCCAAACATCCTTTGGTGTAGTTATCTCAGTTATTACTATGTTCTTTTCGTAACCGCATCGCGTTTCTTTCTCTTATTTTATTATAGTTTAAGTATTTTACTCGTGGATTTTTTTTTTAAATTATCTATAACTAAAAATGGAAAAAATATTTCGTACCGTGGAAGAAGCAGTGGAATATTTGGACTACCTAAAATCGTTGAGTGATCCTGAATCGGGAAACAGTTCAGATGAAGAAATAGATATTTGCCAGCTTCCTCCTAACAAAAACAAACGCCTAACAGATAAAGAAGACATCGACGAAAATTGTTTGGAGCAAGTCATTCCGTCATGTTTGTGGGCAAGTAGCTTTATTTATAAAAAAAAATAGTACTGATAAAAATTATACTTCAGACGATCGACCTTCTTCCTCCCAAGACAAGCCTGTTTCTTCCTTCGACCAACCTTCTTCTTCTACTACTCATAATAAAAAACGGAAACGGACTAAAACTTCTCCCAAAACACCCGCTCCTAAAGCAACGAAGAATACCATCCCTCCTAGCAGGCGAAAGACAGATGGACATTATATAATTTCGGCTTTCCAAGGAAGGTGTGTTCATTGTGGCACCAACACGAAATATCTATGCGAAGAATGCCAGAAACGCATTCATATTGATTGTTTTCCGCAATATCACGGATTTTAAATCTTATATTTGCAGAACAAAATTGTTTGATTCCGTATTCTTATTGTTCATAGGCATTTTTTTTTTATTATTTTACAAACAGTTTCAATGTTTTATTACAATATAATAACAATTTTTACTTTTTTTAATATTAATAAAAACAACATTATTCTTATTGTATCGAACATTCTAATGAAAGTATTAAGAAAAAGTTTGTTGTTTTTCTTTGCATAACCTGAACCTGCCAATGTTCCACTTCTGGAACAAGTTGGAAAACCACCAAAAAATTTTTTTTTTTTAGATTTTTTGTATTTACTATTTAAACTGAAACATGTTGAGACCAATATTGGAGAAAAAAAAATAAAATTTCTACTGGAATCACAGAGCGGCATGTAAAAGGTTAAGAGAATCAGCTATTGAGGTCGTACTCATGACGACATTTTCGAAAAGTCTCCTCAAATATCCATTTATTCTACACAGGAGATGACGAAAATGAGATCAGCTCATATAAATATATAAAAACTGTCAACGCAAGAAGATTAATTACATAAAAATTTTCAAAGCCATATTAACATAGATATTTTGAATTTTTGATTTTCCCCGTTCCCCAGTCTGACTGTAATTGTTTTATTTTATTTATTTATACAGGAGCAGCCGCATCTTGGCGATTTGGCTCAAAGTTTCACAATGTAAAATGAAAACAAAATTATAGAAAAATAACAAGAACTGAAATAACAAATAACAAACATAAGATATAAACAAACATAAATAAACATTAGACTAGTAATAAAGAGAGCAATTAAAAATGGTTTTATTAAAAGAAGTATGTTATTCCTAAATACTAGTACATTTATATTATTACTTTTTTATTTTTAAATTTTTTATTTATTTATTTTTGTACCCCATAGCGATTTGCATTATTAGGATGATATATTTACTTCTTCATGTGCTTACCTTTTTTTGTACTTATATATTATGGAAAATATTTCTTTAATATGATTCTTTCTCACATTCATGCTTTGTTCATAGAATATAATAAAAGTTAACCCTTTTAAATCTTTTTAGGTATGCTGTAGACCTTTTCTATTTTGTATTATATGTTTTTGTAAATGTTGGTGTGTTGTAGATATGTTAGTATTTGTGGAATATATTGGCTGCTGTCAGTTAATAGTTCTGTCATATCGTGGGGTATGTGAAGGTTTTCTCGTTGGATGCAGTCTGTCAGTATGCGTTTTATCGTAAGGTGTTTGTAGCAGTATTTTCATATAGGGTTTACGGGCCTTGTCATTAAGTGTCTATGCGTCAGGTATGTGTGGCCGATCCTGAGTCTGGCTAGAACAACTTCCTCCCGTCTAGTACTCCTATGGCTCGATGGCCACTCCTTAATAGTACTTTTGATTTTGATTGTAATTGTTAACAAAACGTCTTTAGGTTTACATAAAACACTTGTATATCATGTTTGGTAATGATCGTACAATAACTGGGACCGCTAGAGTAGATATATGGTCGAGGTTATACATATAATACAGAAAGGATCTCATTTTCGTCATCCCCTATATCGGAATAATGGACATTTGAAGAAATATTGTGAAATTACATCAGGGGTACGACCTTAATACCTGATTTCCTTTAAGGGACGCTGCTAAAAATTTAATCACTAGACGAATGTATCTTTTTAGAAGATTTCAGAAATCAGTTAGTGAGGTCGTACTCATGACGCGATTTTCGAAAAATTTCTTCAAATGTCCATCGATCCTACCCAGGAGATGACTAAAATGCGTTCAAAACTATATATATACTAGCTCAGATACCCGGCTTCGCTCGGGAATTCATTTGAGGCTGAATGTTGATGGTATTTTTTTGGCAAGGCTTTATTTTGCACAATATTTTGGCATTTACCCATTCCAGTGTTTAGGGTTAATACCCGTCGTTTCTGTGGATTTGTTAATAATAAAATTAATTTTTGATGTAAGACTTCACTGTCCTCCATATTGTCATATTTCCCGCTTCCTGTGCAATATGCATAGTTTTGAATTATTAAGGACTAAATATTAACATACATTTGAATTAATTTTTCCAGGTGAGGTACCTGGTAGTTCATATTGAAAAGAATTCTTGAGCAAATTTCTCTAAATAACAAAATAAACAACTTTTGTTATGTGCATATTTGCCGAAACTACAATAGGAAACGAAATATCACTATTATTAATTTCAGGCCTCCCTTATAACCCCCACTCCTGCCTGTCCCTAGAAATAGTATGGCTTTTTATAAGGAAGGCGTTAGTGCTAATACACATACTGAGTGTTTTATTTAGTTCGGTTGAGTCTTTTGTGCCAAATAAAATTTTTCACTTCCGCTATAATTTTTAGCGTATATCTCGTTTATAATTCGGTATACGAAAAAAGTGTATATAACAAAAGTTACTCTAAATAGCAAAATAAACAACTTTTGTTATGTTCATATTTGCCGATAAACCAATAGGAAACGAAATATCGCTATTTTTAATTTCTGGCTTCCCTTAAAACCCCCACTCCTGCCCGTCCCTAGAAATGTTGATATGGCTTCTTATAATGAAAGCGTTAGTGCTAATACACATACCGAGTTTTATTTATTTCGGTTGGGTCTTTTGTCCCAAATAATATTGTTGACTCCCGCTATAGTCATAAGCGTATAACTCATTTAAACTTCGGAATACGATGAAAGTGTTTATGACAAAAGTTACTCTAAATAACAAAATAAACAACTTTTGTTATGTGCATATTTGCGAAAAAACCAATAGAAAACGAAATATCACGACTTTTAATTTCAGGCCTCCCTTATAACCCCCACTCCTGTTCGTTTCAGAGAAAATTAATATAGCCTATCTCTCAAGTTGGACCAGACTGCTCCCGGTGTGCCAATTTAATTTAAAATCGGTTAAGTAGTTTAGGAGTCCATCGCGGACAAACATCGTGACAGGAGATTTATATATATTAAGATATATATATATATATATATATATATATATATATATATATATATATATATATATATATATATATTTGACTGTTAACACTCTAGTGGTCGCACGACTCGCTATTTATTCGTTTTATGTAAAAAGGAAGATCAAGTTCGTTAATGGCTGAAATCGGGCCAGTTGGAGGGGGGGTTTAGAGGGGCGGATTTTCGAAAGTTCAAAATATCTCCGTTACTATACGTCAGATCGAAATATTGTACAGAATCAATCTTATTACAAATTACATTTACTATAAATATTGTTATATACATTGCTTCTCTATCTTGGATATTAACCGAGATATTTGTATTCTTATTAAATCCGGGCGCCTATAAATCCCAAAAATGTTCTACATAGAATGGTCTGTATCCAACTAGATAAGAGCAAATTTAATTGTTATGTACAAGTGTATATGATTGTTTCTATATATAATTTTATTCGTTATGTGTACATATATAATTGAATCATAGATGTATATATGGAGTGACCTGATATGGAGATATTTAAAGGGTTTAGTTGTAAAATGGACTGTTAGGTGTGGTGTCAGAGAGTTGTCAGAGTGCGGCAAATGAATGGGTGGCCATGGGATTGGCTAAGGGTTGGTGGTGGGTTGAGGGGGAAGTATCCCCGGGGACAATTTAACTTTTCAATCAGGTCAGTACCTGTCTCCCCTACCCCTGGTTATGTCTCTCTCTCTCTCTCTCTCTCTCTCACTCTCTCTCTCTCACTCTCTCCCACCCCCTCCCTCCCTCCCTCTCTCTCTCTCTGTCTGTCTCTCTCTCTCTCTCTCTCTATCTATCTATCTATCTCTCTCTCTCCCTCTCTATCTATCTACCTATCTCTCCCCCTCTCTCTCCCTCTGTCTCTCTGTCTCTCTCTCTCTCTCTCTCTCTCTCTCTCTCTCTCTCTCTCTCTCTCTCTCTCTCTCTCTCTCTCACACTCTCTCTCTCTCTCTCTCTCTCTCTCTGTCTCTCTCTCTCTCTCTCTCTCTCTCTCTCTCTCTCACTCTCTCTCTCTCTCTCTCTCTCTCTCTCTCTATATATATATATATATATACTAGCTCAGATACCCGGCTTCGCCCGGGAATTCAGTTGAGGCTGAATGGTGATGATATTTTTATGGCAAGGCTTGACTTTGCACAATATTTTGACATTTACCCGTCCCAGTGTTTAGGATTGATACCCGTCGTTGCCGGTGATTTGCTAATAATAGAATTATTTGTTCCATAATTCTTCACAGTCTTCGATATTTTTATATTTCCCGTCTCTTATACATGTAAATATGGTGAATTTTTATTTCAGGCCTCCCTTATAACCCCCCTCCCGTTCGAACCTAAAAATTTTAATATAACTTATAATCATGGAAGAATTAATGCTAATTGACATACCAAGTTTTGTTAAGTTCGGTTCAGCCTTAGTGCCCGCTAAAGTTTTAACGTATAACTCATTTATACTTAGGTATAAGACAAAAGTGTATATAACAAAAGTTACTCCAAATAACAAAATAAACAACTTTTATTATGTTTATATTTGCGGAAAAACCAATAGCAAACGAAATATCGCTATTTTTAATTTCAGGCTTCCCCTACAACCCCCACTCCTGCCCGTCCATAGAAATGTTGGTATGGCTTATTATAATGAAGGCCTCACTGCTAATACACATACCGAGTTTTATTTAGTTCGGTTGAGTCTTTTTTGGCAAATAATATTGTTGACTCCCGCTATAATTTTTAGCGTATAACGCATTTAAACTTTGGTATACGACAAAAGTGTATATAACAAAAGTTACTCTAAATAACAAAATAAACAACTTTTGTTATGTGCATATTTGCCGAAAAACCAATAGAAAACGAAATATCGCTATTTTTAATTTCAGGTTTCCCTTATAACCCCCACTCCTGTTCGTCTCAGAGATAATTAGTATAGCCTAAAGTCTAAGTTGGGTTAGTAGTAATATGCATACCAAGTTTCATGAAATTCGGTTCAGCCGTTTATGCGTGAAAAGGTAACAAACAAACAAACAAACAAACAAACAAACAAACAAACAAACAAACATACACGAAAGAAACAAAATGCAGTTATGGTGTCTATGACATGTGAAACGAAAAGTTATCGTGAAATTTCGCGAAAAAAATCAATGTACAGACAGAGGTTACAATTTTATATATATATAGATATATATATATATATATATATATATATATAAAAGAGCCGAGTCTATATATTATATATCCCTTCTTCACTAGTTCCAAGCATGCCTCCTAGAACCACTCCAACTGATGGAAGTAAAACCGTCTCTAGGTTACCTCGCTCTAGTTTTATTGAGATTGTGCTCCTGACATGATTTTCGAAAAATGTCGTCAATTGTCCATCCTACAAAGTGAATGAAGAAAAGTCCGTCACGCAGGGGCTACGTAAACTAAGCAGATTTCCCACGTGAAGTTTTACAATAGAGAAATTTCACGAGAGCCAAGCAGTTAATGAAACGTTCGAACTAGCTTTTGGCGGGAAAGACACTTCGTCCGTTAGCCGGCCAGATTTAATAAAAATGCAAATATCTCGGTTAATATTCAAGATAGAGAATAAATGTATATAACAATATTTATAGTAAATTTAATCTGTAATAAGATTGATTCTGTACAATTTTTCGATCCGACAAATAGTAACAGAGATATTTCGAATTTTTGAAAATCCTCCCCTCTAAACCCCCCCTCTCCGTGGTCCGATTTCAGCCGTTAACGAACTTGATGTTTCTTTTTACATAAAACGACTAAATATCGAGTTTGAACGGACCTCATTTTCGTCTTCTACTAGGTAGGATCGATGGACATTTGAAGAAAAATTTCGAAATTTCCGTCATGAGTACAACCTCAATAGCTGATTTCCCTTAAGGGAAATCTGCTAAAATGAGGTCATTTCTAAATTGGATGTACATTTCTAAATGGAGTACTTACAATCTCGTCGTATACAGTGCATTTTTTCGTTACTCAAGTATTAAGTGAGTTTTTTGTACTGTTTTCTTTTTCTTTCAACTAGCAATAATCGCACCTCAGTAGGTCTTCATTGGTTACGATATTGCCTGTGCCCAAGGTTTTATTTTTTTTTTTCCATCGATTCCTGCCAGGGCATTTCACTTCAGGAATTTATTTAGTGATGGAGTTCATTAAATAAAATCCTTAGTTCCACCCTGGCTAGAAAAGGGTGGTAACCTGTATATAACCCGTCCCAATTAGCCTTAGTTGCAAAAAGTAGACGTTAATAAATAATTTAAAATTTATTTTCATATAAAAATAGAATATGTAATGTTTATAACGTTCTTACTGGGAAATGTTTATTTTGTCTATCAATACCATACTCTATATTTAATTTTTTAGCAAATTTCCCCCAAGGGAAATCAGTTATTGAGGTTGTATTCATGACAGAATGTTCGAAATTTTTCTTCAAATGTCCATCGATCCTACCTAGTAGATGGCGAAAATGTGGTCCGTTCAAAACTGTATTTATATATCAATATATATATATATATATATATATATATATATATATATATATATATATATATATATATATGTCTGTTACCGCTCTAGCGGTCGCAATTTTTGTTTAATCGTTACCAAACTCAATATTTAGTCGTTTTATGTAAAAAGAAAGATCAAGTTTGTTAACGGCTGAAATCGGACCAGTGGGAGGGGAGGTTTAGGGGGGATTTTCGAAAATTCGAAATATCTCCGTTGTTATGCGTCGGATCGCAAAATTGTACAGGATTAATCTTATTGCAAATTAAATTTACTATAAATATTGTTATATACATTGCTTCCCTATCTTGAATATTAACCTAGATATTTGCATTTGTATTCTGAGTGTGGTCACCAGTAGGGTATGTTCGGACTTTCTGCCGAGAGCTCTGGCGGCCGTTCCTATAACTATTCGTCCCTCGTGAATAGGTTTAGAGGATAGGTTAACTGTTTTTTGGGGCTAGAAACTACTGGGTTATTACGCCCTAAATAATGTTTTAGGCTTAGAGGTTTCTTACTACTACAGTTGTTATTATTATTTTTATATGTGAAATAACGTTTGTTATATACACTTTTTTCGTATACTGAATTATAAACGAGATATAGACTAAAACCTATAGCGGAAGTGAACAATTTTATTTGGCACAAAAGACTCAACCGAACGAAATAAAACTCTGTATGTGTATTAGCACTAATGTCTTCATTATAATAAGCCGTACCAACATTTTTTGGGACGGGCAGGAGTGGAGGTTGTAAGGGAGGCCTGAAATTGAAAATAGCGATATTTCGTTTCCTATTGGTTCTTCGACAAAAATGCACATATCAAAAGTTGTTTATTTTGTTATTTAAATCAACTTTTATCTTATACTTTTTCGTCGTATACCGAAGTATAAATGAGTTATACGCTAAAAATGATAGCGGGAGACAACAATTTTTTTTGGCACACAAGAGACTCAACCGAAATGAAAAAAACTCGGTATGTGTATTAGCACTAACGCATTCATTATCATACCAACATTTCTAGGAACGGGCAGAAGTGGGGGTTGTAAGGGAGGCCTGAAATTAAAAATAGCGGTATTTCGTTTTCTATTGGTGTTTCTGCAAATATGCAAATACATGACAAAAGTTGTTAAGTTTATTGCTTAAAGTAACTTTTGTTATATTCACTTTTGTTATATAACAAATTATAAACGAGATATACAAAGCGGGAGTCAACTATTTTATTGGACACCAACAGTTGAACCGATTCCAACAAAACTCGGAATATATAAATTAGCATTAATTCTTACATGGTTATAAGCTATATTAAAATGTTTAGGTTATAACGGGAGTGGGGATTATAAGGGAGGCCTGAAATAAAAAAATCTGCTAAAATTCGGGATATTTCATTTTTTATACTAAACCAACCACGGGTACTAGCCCTGAACACTGAAACGGGTAAATGTCAAAATATTGTGCAAAGTAAAGTCTTGCCGAAAAAATACCATTATCATTCCGGCTCAAATGAATTCCCGGGCGAAACCGGGTACCTTAGCTAGTATATATATATATATATATATATATATATATATATATATATATATATTTGTCTATTACCGATCTAGTGTTGGCAATTTTCGTTCAATCGTTACCGAAGTCAATATTTAAACGTTTTATGTAAAACGAAAGATCAACTTTGTTAATGGCTGAAATCGGAACAGTGGGCGGCGGAGGATTTCCGAAAATTCCAATTACCTCCATTAGTATACGTCAGTCCGAAAAATGTATGAAACTCGATATATAATTTTTTTATGTTAAAAGAAAGATCAAGTTCGTTAGGGGCTGAACTTCGATTGGGGGGAGAGAGGCTTAGAGGGGAGGAATTTCGAAAAATCTTAATATCTCCGTTATCATGCTTCGAACCAAAAAAATGTATATATCCAATCTTATTGAAAATGAAATGTTCTATAAATGGTGTTATGTATATTTTTTCATTATCGTTAATATTAACCGATATATTTGCGTTTTTTAGTTGTAGGCCCTCGGTAAACCCCCGCTCCTACTCATGCCATATCAACAATATGCTTTTATACTGTTAAGTGTGTTATTTGAGTCTAAATAACAAATATTCTTCTCATTGAAGTTTTACGTCATGAGATAAATGCAAATACGTAACGCAAGTGGGAAATCTGCTTAGTTAACGCAGCCCCTGCGAGACCGACTTCTTTCATATAAAAAGAGAATATGTAATGAGATGAGATTAATATTGTTTCTTAGCAGCAATTGGGGTATCTGCTTACTTTATACATATTGTTACGTTTTTAATAAGAGTTCTTTTGGATTGCAAAATTAAATACTCGCAAGTTTCACAGTTTTTATCACTGCAAAATTTATTTCACAATGCACAATAAACTTGGTGATTATTCTTAATTACTACTCACAGTATACACTGATAGCGTTACTGTTCTTCAATGAGTCACAGTCCAATAATTCACTGAAATTCACAGAAAGACGGCACTGCACTGTCCTTTACTTCGCGGCGCTGCACTGTCCTTTACTTCGCGGCACTGCACTGTCTTAAACACGGCACTAAACTGTTACTTACAGTCACGGCACAACACTGTTCTTCTTATAAAAACACTTTACCGCACTGCACTAAGTCGCACTGAAGCACTGATGTGAACATCAAGACAGGTGAGAATAAAACTGACTGCTCACGGCTGGCCCGAGCTTCTTTATATAGGTTGTCGGCATACATCAAAGGGGAATTGTCTAGTTCATTCCAGGCTGGGCTAGACGAGCCTAGTATCGTCTCGACCGACCCTCCGTCGGTTTCTTTGATCTACGTCACACTTTCCAAATACGCGACTCTCTCTCTGAAGGATTATTCATCTATTTAATTTTCGCAACAATATAATGTTATGCTCGGATTGGTTTTTGACAGGAAATATGTACATTTTAGATGAGTTAAATGATAGCAAATGAATTATTCATGGTTTTTCAAAGGGTGGAGAGGGATTGATTAGGGATTAATTTTCATTTATTATTCAGAATTAAGATTTCTATTCTATGTCCAACTACCAGACCCTTACGGAAAAACCATTATCCCAGACGTGAAGTGTAGTTGTACGCATTCCAGCCTTGACAAATAAAAAATTCAACATTCAGTCTCTAATGATTCCCGAGCGAAGCTGGGTGCCTTAGCAAGTATTATATAAATGTCGTTTATGACATTGTTTTCTGCCAAAAACTATTTGATTCAACCTAGCACAAATGTTACGCTTCGAAGTATTAATCCTAGATAAAGTAATTATTGGCTTTCCATGGCGGTCAATTTCGACTTGTGGTGGTTCCACTCAAGCGAAAAAAATTAATTATTTGTCCAGGAACTTTAATTGTGTCCATTGGAGCAGAACCCATTTATATAGCACGACCAGTCTATGTTCATACTTATAGGCCTGCTATCCGAAATATAATGGCATATTGGTCTCTTTCTTATAAGGTCGGTAGGATTCGTATTACACCAAACGCAGAGTGTTAATACTTTGCAAAGGCTGGACTAAGAAAGTTGGAATTTCACATTTGCGATTCTTTTAACGTCAAGCTGTGTACTTCCTAATTTGATCGAAAACTTCAAAGGGTGGGTTTAGAGGAGGAAGAAAGTCCAAATTGAGAATTTTTGTTAATGCAGTAGAGATACAGACAATTGGTGTTTTAGGATCTTTTTTTCTAGCCTGAAACTTGCCCCACCTTAAAAAGATAATATGCCAGATTACAAATTATATTTTCACCAATTTTTATGAAAAAATAATTCTTAATTTTATTTAACAATCGAAGTATTCATGTTGTGTATAAAGACATCCTTCAGAGAAGAAGTTCTTAAATTTACTTTCAAACAAACAATATTTTTAATATATTTAACACAGTTTTACTCCTGAAAATGATACTCTTTATCTTTTTTTAGCAGATTTCCCTTCAGAGAAATCTGCAATTGAGGTCGTACTCATGACGCGAATTTCAAAATTTTTCTTAAAATATCTATCAATCCTACGTAGGAGATGACGAAAATGAGGTCCGTTCAGTATATATATATTTATATATTTGTCTGTTACCGCTCAAGCGGTCGCAATTAGTCTTTAATCGTTACTAAACTCGATATTTAGTTGTTTTAGGTAAAAAAAAAAAAAATGATCAAGTTCGTTAATCGCTGTAATCGACTCGGGGGAGGGGGAGGTTTGAAAATTCGATCCGATACTTTAAGTCAGATCGAAA
>CM032230.1:147092500-147167500 GCA_019009955.1 Riptortus pedestris
TCTAAGTCCATTGAACTATTCCCTTCAGGATTAGTAAACAATTAGATAAAACTCAGATTAGATTTATTTGTCGTGAAGTTGATCTATTCTAAACTGTAAGTAGTTTTTCGCACATTTAAACATCTTTAATTATTAACCAAGCATTTTCTTTAATTAATATTTTATTTTGATTTCGGTCCAGAATAATGGGTCATTCAAACTTAGATGGAAGGCCGGAGCTTACGTTACATTCCCGAAACGCTTGGGGTAGCGAAGTCTACCATTCACTGTAATAAAAATGAAGAATAATTTTTTTTTTTAAATGTGTTAATTTATCTTTTTCTTTTTTTTATTTTGTATTTTTTTGTAAATAATCAATAAAAATTATTCACTTTTGGCAGATTTTGTTTAAATAACCTATAGATTAACAGATTATTTTAATTAAAAAGATTAATATACATATATATATTAAGTATTTAACACAATTATAAGACTAAATCTAAGTGTCCGGTTTTTTTTTGCGGTTGAGTGTATAACAGCGTATTGCTATTCTGTCACGAGTGGTGGGAATGGGGAATACTGAACAATGAAAACTAAAAGAATGAAAATATCTCGGCTAATATTTGGAATAGAGAATACATGTGTAAAACAATATTTCTAGTTCATTTTATTTTTTTAAAAAATGGCTTTATACCATTTTTCAATCCGATGAGTAATAACGGAGATATTTTGATTTTTTTCCGAAGTCCCCCCCCCCACTCGTGCAATTTCTGCCATTAAAGATCTCTGCTCTTCCTTTTTAACATAAAAGGGTTGAAAATCGACTTTCGTAACGATCAAACAAAAATGACAACCACCAGAGCATTATCTATTTATAATACATTTATATCCTTCAACATTGGGATGTTTAGAAAGTACCTTTTCCTTCCAAAACAGTAAATGGTATAGAGAAGATATTAAAGTCGAGGAGTAAGTGTAAGCATTAGTCTTCAATCAGGGGAATACGGAGTGTCATGGAAAAAGTAGTTTTTAGGAATACAAAATGTGTGGGTTTGGATGGTCACTTCAGAAGGGGATTTTGGGAATGAAAATTAAATTATATAAAAATACACTTATTAGAGTAGAAAAGGGTGATCCTTGCATGAAGATTATTGAGAAAGTGTTTAAACAAGAGAGAGGAATATATATATATATATATATATATATATATATATATATATATATATATTAGTGTGGGCGCAAAAACAACATTATTTTTATTTCTTAATGCTATACCGAAAAAAACTTGTCTCTATTATGTGTTATCAAAATGCAACAAAGAAAAAAATTATATACCTAACCCCCAGCTAGCGCAACACACTTCAAATTTCGAAATTTCACTAAAATCACTGGATTTTACAATTTTTTTTAAAGTACCCAAACAGCTAGATATTGAACTGCTATAGTGAAAATCATTTATATTAGAGTTATAAAAACACAATGGGTTATTGAAAATATATATTTCTTTTAATTTTAGGTAGCGCAAATGCCTTCAAAATAGTTAATTGATCACTTTTCGAGTGCTAACTCGCTGTAGTGCAGTGCAGCATCTAATTTTGTAAACCCACTACCCATGTGTTTTTTTAGAAATATAATGTTGATGGAACAATTACCTGTAGGAAAAAAAATAAATAGGCAATTTACATTTTCCAAATGAGTTTATTAATTACAAAATTTATCGTGAAATACAAATTGTCAATTCCCAGACTTCAACATTTTATTGTGCTTCTCTTAGAATAGTCCTTTAAATATTTGTAAGTTTGAAATCTTGTTTGCTGGAAAAACTTGGCATTGAAGCTCTTGATAGCAGCGTTGTTCGTATGAAACCATCTCTGTTCTTGGCACCAACGAGTTTTGAAGAGGCTTCAGTTGCATCCTTAGAGCATGAAGGCTGCGAATGTGAAACTAATGAAATGCTAGACGTCATAGCCTGATTTTTTGTTCCTTTACGTTGCAGTCTTTTGGTAATTTTTTTCCACTCCTTCTTGTCTAAATTTCCAATTTTTCCTTGTCCAAGATTTCTTTGGAAATACATAAACTTAAGTTCAAGCACCGGAATTTTTTTATCTTTTTCACATTGACATGAAATTGATAAAGGGCACTCACAGATCTCCGGGACCTTTTTGCAGTTGCAGGTCTATTCTATTTTACATTTACATGCAGGCACATCAAAGAGTGATAAAGCCTTTTGCTTGAATTCCTCAATTTTTGTTTGTATTTTTCTTTTTCCTTGTCACGCTTAAAGGACTTAGATTAGATTTCAGTAGCTAATGTGGTATGAATTTATTAATTGCACATATCTGTGGGGTTCACTGTTGGTATTGATTCTTTGTGAAAGAGAGCTTTTACTTATGGAGCGACAATATTAGATATTTGAGAGAAACAAACAGGCTTGATACTTTCTAATGCTAGAAGGTACTGTTCGTGGAAACAGCTGCTAAGGACATCTTGGTAAGTTGGAAGCTTACTCACAGGCAATTCCCTCGGGCAGCCAAAGAATGGACAATCAAAATCACTGCGAGTTCTTTTCTCAGCAGCAGCCACCACGCAAGGGAATTTAAACTTAAACTTCACTCAATAAATTATCAACTTAATTTGCACCATCAACTCACAGCGACTACGCGTCTGCAGACGTAAACTGCCGAGTAACAAAGAACATGAAATGGTAGTGCGTTATGGGTAGAGGTAGTATAAGTGGGGGAAGCCCGGCACTTGATCTGCACTTGACTGTATAATGCGTCATTTTCATGTCCGTTGCGCTACCTCAGATTAATATAATTATACTTTCCAATTATTTATTGTATTTTTAAAACTCTACTGTAAAGGGCTATCACTATAGCAGTCCAATATGAAACTATTAAGATGCTTTATAAATAATTACAAAAACCTATGATTTTAGTGAAATTTCGAAACTTCAAGTGTGTTGCGCTAGCTGGGGGTTAGGTATATATATTTTTTCTTTGTTGCATTTCGATTACACATAATAGAGACAAGTTTTTTTCGGTATAGCATTAAGAAAAAAAAATAAAAAAAATTTTCGGCCCACCCTAATATATATATATATATATATATAAAATTGTAACCTCTGTCTGTACATTGATTTATTTCGCGAATTTTCACGATAACTTTTCGTTTCAAATGTCATAGACGCCGTAACTGCATTTTGTTTCTTTCGTGTATGTTTGTTTGTTACATACACACAAAATAATTTTCATGCATAAACGGCTGAACCGAATTTTATGAAACTTGGTATGTATATTACTACTAACCCAATTTAGACTTTAGACTATATTAATATTCTCTGAGACGAACAGGCGGGGGGGGGGGATATAAGAGAGGCCTGCAATTAAAAATAGCGATATTTCGTTTCCTATTGGTTTTTCGGCAAGAATGCACATAACAAAAGCAGTTTCTTTTGTTATTTAAAGTAGCGTTAGTTATATTAACTTTTGTTTTATAACAATGTATAAACGAGATATACACCAAAAAGCAAAGCGGGAGCCGACAGTTTTATTGGGCTCTAACAATTGAACAGAACTTGAAAAAAATCGGTATGTGTGTTAGCACTCCTCCGTGATAAGAAGTGGTACCAACATTTCTAGGGAGTAAATCATACACACACACACACACACACACACACATATATATATATATATATATATATATATATATATATATATATATATATATATATATATATATATAGACGCTTTCTGTTGGGAAAATTTTTGAAATTGACTTAATGATTCCTCATTACCGTATTTTTTAACTCTTCATTTTTACGGTGGTGTTAAGTATTATGCAGTATGTACAATTTATGTATTGTAAAACCACTTTAGCAAATATGATTAGTTTAGGCAGCCACCTGCGAGAAGGATTTGTTTTTAGCAGATTTCCCTTAAGGGAAATCAGCTATTGAGGTTTTACTCATGACGCGATTTTTCGAAATTTTTCTTCAAATGTCCATCGATCCTATAATATATATATATATATATATATATATATATATATATATATATATATATATATATATATATATATGTATGTTACTGCTCTACCTGTTGTAATTTTTGTCTTATCGTTACCAAACTTGATATATAATCATTTTATGTATAAAGAAAGATCAAGTTCGTTAATGGCTGAAATAGGACGAGGGGGAGTGGGGGTTTAGAGGGGGATAATTTCGAAAATACTTAATATCTCTGTCATTATGCGACAGATCGAAAAATTGTATAGAACCAGTCTTATTGCAAATGTAATGTACTAAAAATATTGTTATGTACATTTTTTCACTATCTTGATTTTTTACTAAGATATTTGCATTTTTTAGTTTTCGGTCTTCAGTAAAGCCCAACTCCTACTCATCTCATATTAACAATATTCTATTATGTTATGAAGCACTTTTTTTGAAGCTTAAATACCAAATATCGTTCTCATTGAACTTTTAAGTTTTGAGATAAATGCAAATACGTGACGCACGTGAGAAATCTGCTTAGTTAACGCAGCCCGTGCGTGACCGACTTTTGTTATAATTAAGAGAGTTCTGCTACACGAGAGGAGAGGATGTACACTAGCGTTTGTAAAAGGATTTAAAGTTTTTTTATTACTGTTTCAATCATTGAAAAATCTGCCGAAACGTTTTTAATACATTTCTTCAAATTTCCCAAATAAACAGAGTTGGACTGATAAACCAACAAAGGGATAATGATAGAGGCATTTTATCCAGTTTGCTTTCCCTCCGTTTAAAACGCGCTCTCGTATTTGTTCGACCATATTCAGCAACCTCTTTGCACTCGGAGCAATATTCCAAAGAGATTCGAAATTTAAACCGCAAGCTTACCTTTCAGCCATGAAATTTATGAAAACAAATATTCCCAATATTAGTACATTTTTTAAGTAACGCTCCAAATTAATTATTTATTTGGACCATCCGCTACGAGGCAATATTGCTCAAATAATAACTACAAAAAAGATCATCATCAATACCCAAAATCCAAAAGAATCAAACAAAAATAGCATTACCAACAATAATAAAAAATTAAAAATATCTACATTAATAACAAAAAATAACAATTACAAAAATTACACAAAAAAGTCGGTCACGCAGGGGCTGCGTTAACTAAGCAGATTTCCCAAGTGCGCCACGTATATGCAATTTATCTCTAAACTTAAAAGTTCAATGAGAACAATATTTGGTATTTAAGCTTCAAATAAAGTGCTTCATAACATAATAAAATATTGAAAATATGAGATAATTAGGAGTGGGACTTTTCTGAAGACCGAGAACTAAAAAATGCAAATATCTCAGTAAATAATCAAGATAGTGAAAAAATGTACATTACAACGTTTATAGAACATTACATTTGCAATAAGATTGGTTTTATTCAACCCCCCCCCCCCCCACCCCCCCCCCCCCCCACCCCCCCCCCCCCCCACCCCCCCCCCCCCCCACCCCCCCCCCCCCCCACCCCCCCCCCCCCCCACCCCCCCCCCCCCCCACCCCCCCCCCCCCCCACCCCCCCCCCCCCCCACCCCCCCCCCCCCCCACCCCCCCCCCCCCCCACCCCCCCCCCCCCCCACCCCCCCCCCCCCCCACCCCCCCCCCCCCCCACCCCCCCCCCCCCCCACCCCCCCCCCCCCCCACCCCCCCCCCCCCCCACCCCCCCCCCCCCCCACCCCCCCCCCCCCCCACCCCCCCCCCCCCCCACCCCCCCCCCCCCCCACCCCCCCCCCCCCCCACCCCCCCCCCCCCCCACCCCCCCCCCCCCCCACCCCCCCCCCCCCCCACCCCCCCCCCCCCCCACCCCCCCCCCCCCCCACCCCCCCCCCCCCCCACCCCCCCCCCCCCCCACCCCCCCCCCCCCCCACCCCCCCCCCCCCCCACCCCCAGAAACATGAGACTTCTATAAGCAAAGCCTTTACGAACTGTTTCATTAGGCCTAATATGTAGAGGTGGTAGGAACTCTTTCTTTGGATCTAGAAGCTTTTTGCGGAGAATGATCTTTTCTCCAGGCTTTAAAGAATATCTCACAGGCCAATTCAGCAGTGCTTCCAACGCCCTCTACAACCATTTTGTAAACTATATCTATATATATATAAAATTGTAACCTCTGAATGTACATTGATTTTTTTCGCGAAATTTCACGATAACTTTTCGTTTCACATGTCATAGACACCATAACTGCATTTTGTTTCTTTGGTGTCTGTTTGTTTGTTTGTTTATTTGTTTGTTTGTTACCTTTTCACGCATAAACGGCTGAACCGAATTTTATGAAACTTGGTATGTGTATTACTACTAACCCAACTTAGACTTTAGGCTATATTAATATTCTCTGAGACGAACAGGAGTGGGGGTTATAAGGGAGGCCTGAAATTAAAAATAGCGATATTTCGTTTCCTATTGGTTTTTTGGCAAATATGCATATAACAAAAGTTGTTTATTTTGTTATTTAGAATAACGTTTGATATATACACTTTTTTCGTATAACGAACTATAAAGGTGTTATACGCTAAAAATTACAGCGGGAGTCAACAATTTTATTTGGCACACAGACTCAACCGAACTAAATAAAACTCGGTATGTGTATTAGCACTAACGCCTTCCTTATAATAAGCCATACAACAATTTCTAGGGACGGGCAGGAGTGGGGGTTATAAGGGACGCCTGAAATTAAAAATAGTGATATTCCGTTTCCTATTGGTGTTTCGGCAAATATGCACATAACAAAAGTTGTTTATTTTGTTATTTAGAGAAACTTTTTTTATATACACTATCGTCGGATACCGAAGTATAAAGGTGTTATACGCTAAACATTATAGCGGGAGTCAACAATTTTATTTGGCACAAAAGACTCAACCGAACTAAACCAAACTCAGTATGTGTATTAGCACTAACGCCTTCCTTATAATAAGCCACACTATTTCTAGGGACGTGCAGGAGTAGGGGTTATAAGGGAGGCCTGAAATTAAAAATAGTGATTTCCTATTGGGGTTTCGGCAAATATGCACATAAAAAAAGTTGTTTATTTTGTTATTTAGAGAAATTTGCACAACACTTCTTTTCAATATGAACTACCAGGTACCTCAAATGAAAAAAATGTTTCAAATGTATGTTAATATTTTCTCATTAATAATTCAAATCTATTGAATGCACAGGAAACGGGAAATATGACAATATGCAGGACAGTGAAGTCTTACATAAAAAAATAATTTTATTATTAACAAATCCACAGAAACGGCGGGTGTTAACCCTAAACACTGGGACGGGTAAATGTCAAAATATTGTGCAAAGTAAAGCCTTGCCAAAAATATACCATCACCATTCAGCCCCAAATGAATTCCCGAGCGTAAGCCGGGTATCTGAGCTAGTATATATTATATATATATATATATATATATATATATATATATATATATATATATATATATATATATATAGATGAAAGGTGTTAATTCTGTAAAAATTGGATAATTTAATTAGTATATTTATAAAATGTCGATACATGGTGGATGATACAGGTTTTTAAACACCCTAAAAAATATATGAACTAGAACTTTTTAACGAAAACGTTTGAAAACACTAAATCAATGGGGTTACCCTTACACTAAGACATCGCTTAGTTAACCCTAGAACTACCAAGGGGGGGGGGGGCTCCTCGAGCCCACAACTTTTTGTTTTTGTTCCAAATCACCCAATTTTAATGGTATATTTTTGATATTTTATTTATTAATAAGAAAAACAACATATAATGAGGGCATAACAATAAAATTAAATAAAAAAATTTCTATGTTGAGAAAAAAAAATTTTTTTGACGTATGGGCTCGAGGAGCCCCCCCCCCCCTTGGTAATGCAAGGGGTAGTTATACACATAAGTACCAAGGGAGGGGGGCTCCTCGAGCCCACTGATATTTAATACTACTTTTAACTAGTAATTCAAGTGTTATTAATTATATTGCTCAAATAATAATTACTTTGATGTAATTTTAACATACACAAACCTTCTCAAGTTTTTTTTTTCTCAAAAAAAAATATATATTCTCCCCATATAATTTTTTTTCATATAAAAATATATTACTGAGATGGTTATAATTATTGCTCCTGATAGGTACTTTTTTAGAAAAGAGAAGATTTTCTAGGTTGTTCCCAACTAGGGGAACAGTTAGTCCATGCTGCATTCTGGATAAACACTCGGAAAAAAAATTATTGTGCAAAAGCACCGATAATTGCTTTACGAATCTGATAATTATATTTTCTTAAATTATTATTCTATTATAATGTTATAATAACTTAGATATAGATAACTTTTTATTCTAACAATGTTTAGATATGTTCCTCCAGTAGAATAAAATTACATTTAATTTAAAGTCATCCTTTTTTCCCCATCCGAACTTTTTTTTTTAATTTATTTTTATTTTTGTATTTAATTTTTTTTAAAATTTTTTTTTCACAGGTGTCATAAGAAACGTTCATTAAACATAATCCAATAGAAATAAAAATTTTAAAAAAATTTTAGAACCAAAATAAAAGGTTTTTAAGGTTGTGGGCTCGAGGAGCCCCCCCCCCCCTTGGCAATCCATGCGACCTGGGAGAGGTCGGTAATTCTAGGGTTACTAGAATAATTCGATATAAATAAAATCCCATTTTTCCTTATTGTAAGGGATAATTAGTAGATAGAACAGTTCGATGAAAGTTATTCAATTGTATTTTTCTTTTTTATGGCACACATCAGTCGTTAGAATAATTCGATATCAGTAAAATACTAATTTTCCTCATTTTAAGGGTTGGTTAGCAATTAGAATAACTGGATAACAGTAATTCATTGGCATTTTCCTTAATTTATGGCAGAGTTTTACAATCTGTGGTTCACGACCGCCTGGTGGGGGGGGGGGGTCGCGAGAAGTCGAGACAACTCAGTAAAAAAAAACAATGAATTTTAAAGTGGTAGAAATATTAATAAAAAAGTTAACAAAACTGATTAAATATTTTTAAAATGCATGAAAAAAAAAGGTCTGGGTTCGCTAAATATTTTTTGATGATAGGGAGGGGGGGGGAGGGTTGTGTCACAAAAAAGGTTGAAAAACTCTGATCTAGGTCATGCCTCAATTGTTAGAATTATTCAATATCAATAAAATCTTTTTTTTTTCCCTCATTCTAAGGGTTGATTAGCAATTCGAAGAATTGGATAAGAGTAATTAAATTGTTTTTTCTTTACTCTAAGGTATCCCTTTGTTGTTAGAATAATTCGATATAAATAAGATCCCTTTTTACTAAAGGTATTATTCTATCTTTTATTTTATAGTAAAACCTATAATATATAATTTTTTATTATTATTATTATTTATTAACGTCCACTTTTTGCAACTTAGGCTAATCGGGACGAGTTATCTACAGGTTACCACCCTTTTCTAGCCAGGGTGGGATTTTAGGACGTTATTTAATGAATTTCGTCATTAAATAAATTCCTTTGCCCAGGCGAGAATCGAACTCGCCACTCTAGGATTACCAGGTGAGATAAAGGTCAACGCTTTAACTCGCATGGCTAACCTGAGCCCCAAATCTTTTATTTTATAGTAAATCCTATAATATATATTAATTACTAGTTAATTGAGGGTAATAAGAAATTTTGGATTTCACAAGTTCGCAGTATGGAGGTTAAATGTTGACTTCTTTCTATAGAGCCCTTTTCATGAAAGTACCTACATGTTTTATTGTCACTGAATGATCAAACGACTGTTAATGCACTTTAGACTGGACATGTCTTCCCGTGTTAAGGCTATCGTGTTCACTAATCTATAAATATATAAAATTGTAACCTCTGTCTGTACATTGATTGTTTTCGCGAAATTTCACGATAACTTTTCGTTTCACATGTCATAGACACCATATCTGCATTTTGTTTCTTTCGTGTATGTTTGTTTGTTTGTTTGTTACCTTTTCACGCATAAACAGCTGAACCGAATTTTATGAAACTTGGTATGTATATTACTACTAACCCAACTTAAACTTTAGGCTATATTAATTTTCTCTGAGACGAACAGGAGTGGGGGTTACAAGGGAAGCCTGAAATTAAATATAGCTATATTTCGTTTTCTATTGGTTTTTCGGCAAATATGCACATTACAAAAGTTGTTTATTTTGTTACTTAGAGTAACTTTTGTTTTATACACTTTTGTCGTATACCGAAGTTTAAATGCGTTATACGCTAAAAATTATAGCGGGAGTCAACAATACTATTTGCCAAAAAAGACTCAACCGAACTAAATAAAACTCGGTATGTGTATTAGCAGTGAGGCCTTCATTATAATAAGCCATATCAACATTTCTGTGGACGTGCAGGAGTGGGGGTTATAAGGGAAGCCTAAAATTAAAAATAGCGATATTTCGTTTCCTATTGGTTTTTCCGCAAACATAAACAATAGTTGTTTATTTTGTTATTTGGAGTAACTTTTGTTATATACATTTTTGTCGTATACCTAAGTATAAATGAGTTATACGTTAAAACTTTAGTGGGCACTAACGGCTGTACCGAACTTAACAAAACGCGGTATGTCAATTAGCATTAATTCTTCCATGATTATAAGTTATCTTAAATTTTTTAGGTTCGAACAAGAGGGGGGGGGGGTTATAAGGGAGGCCTGAAATAAAAATTCACCATATTTGCATTTATAAGAGACGGGAAATATAAAAATATCGAAGACTGTGAAGCCTTATCGAACAAATAATTCTATTATTAGCAAATCCACGGCAAAGACGGGTATCAATCCTAAACACTGGGACGGGCAAATGTCAAAATATTGTGCAATGTAAAGCCTGCAAAAAAATACCATCACCATTCAGCCTCAAATGAATTCCCGGGCGAAGCCGGGTATCTGAGCTAGTATATATATATATATATATATATATATATATATATATATATATATATATTTGTCTGTTAACGCTCTAGCGGTCGCAATTTTTGTTTGATCGTTACCAAACTTGGAATTTAATCGTTTTATGTAAAAAGGAAGATCAAGTTCGTTAATGGCTGAAATCGGACCAGTGGGAGGAGGGGTTTAGAGGGGGTTTTTTGAAAATTCAAAATATCTCTGTTATTATGCGTCGGATCGAAAAATTGTATAGAATAAATCTTATTGAAAATTAAATGTACTATAATTATCGTTCTTATACATTTTTTCTGTACCTTAAATATTAACCGAGATATTTGCATTTGTATTCTGCGTGTGGTAATAGGCTATGTTCGGACTTTCCGCCGAGAGCTCTGGCGGCCGTTTCCATAACTATTCGTCCCTCATGAATAGGTTTAGAGGTTAGGTTAACTGTTTTTTGGGGCTAGAAACTACTGGGTTATTACGCCCTAAATAATGTTTTAGGTTTAGAGGTTTCTTACTACTACAGTTGTTATTAGGCAGATTTCTCTATTGCAAAACCACGTGGGAAATCTGCTTAGTTTACGCAGCCCCTGCGTGACGGACTTTTTTTTATCTAGCTTATTCTTTTTTTCCAGAGTGATACAACTTTGAAACGCAGATTTTATTTACATAATTAGAGTTATATGCTGGCTGAGGAGTCAGGGCGCGGTCATCTTGCGAAAAGTCTTAGATAATTTGTGAACAGCCCTGGCTAAATTTAGGCGACTGTTAACTATATATATATGTAGAGTATGTGCGAGAGTATGAGGACTGTCATATTGGCTAGAGTGTAAAGGAGAGTGAGGGGGGATATGGTGCGAATCTCCATATTCAGATAGAGATGGGGGGACTGACTCAGCTAGCTGTCATTTGGGAAACCCCCCCTGCCCCTCTTCAACCCCCCTTCACCCCCCTAATATACAAGGGAAATTTTATTCACTTCCCCTGCAGGCCTCTTTGTCCTCCGTTTGTAGTCAGTTAGCCAGCGAGTATCCAGATATGACAGCTCTCACAGCCACTCCCCCAGAAAATACTCTCACAGTCAAATTTACATCTCACTATAATAATATAATCAAATCCGCTCCTAAGTCAATTACACTATTTCCATATTCCTTGGCACTTTACAGCGGATTTGCCTCAAGGCTCAACTCTTGAAGAAGCTCTGGACGAGATTTTTTCTTTTGAAATGTTAACCAATCCTAACTTATAAAGTCCGTCACGCAGGGGCTGCGTAAACTAAGCAGATTTCCCACGTGGAGTTATACAATAGAGAAATCTCCATACGAGAGCCGAAGTTACGGCAAAGGGCCGAACTAGCTTTTGGCGGGAAATTAAGTCGTCCGTTATCGGCCCAAATTTAATAAAAATGCAAATATCTCGGTTAATATTCAAGATAGAGAATAATTTATATTTAAATAGTTTGCTAATAGTGTTGTTGTTTTCGACCAGGTCATATATATATATATATATATATTTATATATGGTGTTGTTGCCTTTTTGGAGTTTTGGTCACTTTCCGTCGGCGCTTGTGCAACCTAACCTTTCTTGTCTTCTAACCTTTCACTTTGTGAGATACGTATATGCAAATACGTTCTGTTGATGCCCCTCCCCCCTTCTTTATTTCTTGGACTACTATAGTTTTAGTTATTAGCAGATTTCCCTTAAGGGAAATCAGCTATTGAGGTCGTACTCATGATGCGAGTTTCGAAAAACTTCTTCAAATTTCCATCGATCCTACCCAGGAGATGACGAAAATGAGGTCCGTTCAAAATTTTATATATATATTTGTCTGTTAACGCTCTAGCGGTCGCAAGTTTTGTTTGATCGTTACCAAACTCGGAATTTAATCGTTTTATGTAAAAAGGAAGATCAAGTTCGTTAATGGCTGAAATCGGACCAGTGGGAGGGGGGGGGGTTTAGAGGGGGGGATTTTTGAAAATTCAAAATATCTCCGTTATTATGCGTCGGATCGAAAAATTGTATAGAATAAATCTTATTGCAAATTAAATTTACTATAAATATTGTTCTAAACATTTATTCTGTATCTTGAATATTAACCGAGATATTTGCATTTGTATTCTGCGTGTGGTCGCCAGTAGGCTATGTTCGGACTTTCCGCCGAGAGCTCTGGCGGCCGTTTCTATAACTATTCATCCCTCGTGAATAGGTTTAGAGGTTAGGTTAACTGTTTTTTGGGGCTAGAAACTACTGGGTTATTACGCCCTAAATAATGTTTTAGGTTTAGAGGTTTCTTACTACTACAGGTCTTATTAGGCAGATTTCTCTATTGTAAAACTTCACGTGGGAAATCTGCTTAGTTTACGGACTTTTAAAATACAAATTATTCTGATTCATTATATATCGCAGTACTAGATATAGCTAATATTTGCAATAAAGTTAACGTGTTATATTCAGGTCTCATCTCAGTGATGTGGAAGTCACCTGCTTCAATACAGGTTTCAGTCTCCGTAAAATATCATTCGTAAATCGGGGCAACATGAATTGGACAATCGAATTCACCTCTTCTGCAATTGGGTCCTTCAATTCGATTAAACTACGGGGTTTGTGAGCATATAAACGTTCTTTCAAATATCCCTCACAAGAAGTAATCACAGTAGAAAAAAGTCCGTCACGCAGGGGCTGCTTAAACTAAGCAGATTTCCCTCGTGAAGTTTAGTAATAAATAGATAGATAGATAAATATGCATACTGCTAACACAACAACACCGTGAATAAATACAAACGGAAATAAATGTTTCATCCAATTTCAATAATCTGCCGACAGGAAGCGTTAGGGTAGAAATGTAAACAAACGGGTCGGCCTATCTCACACCGGAAAGAATAACAATTACTGAAATATATCAGAATATAACACATTCATTTTATTGAGAACAATTTACTAAATCTACTAGTGTAATTTATAATGAGTCAGAATAATTGTTATCTCGATCAATAAAATTTTAGTAGTCCAAAACTTTAAGATGTGGGGGTGGGGTCATCAGGGCATATTTGCATGTATCTCGTATAATAAAGATCTCTTGAATACAATTTTTGGTATTTAAACTTCCAATAATGTGATTTTATTATATAGCAGAGTATTGTTTACGTAACATGAGTAGAAGTGGCGGTTTGCTGAAAACTAAAAAATGCCAATATCTCGGTTAATATTCAAGATAGAGAAAAAACGTATATATCAATATTTATAGTAAATTTAATTTGCAATAAGATTGGTTCTGTACACGTTTTTGATCCGACGTATAGTAACGGAGATATTTCGAATTTTCGAAAATCCTCCCTCTAAACCCCCCTCCCACTGGTCCGATTTCAGCCGTTAATGAACTTAATCTTTCTTTTTACATAAAACGACTAAATATCGAGTTTGGTAACGATTAAACAAATATTACGACCGCTAGAGCGGTAACAGACAAATATATATATATATATATATATATATATATACACACAGTTTTGAACGGACCTCATTTTCGTCATCTACTAGGTAGGATCGATGGACATTTGAAGAAAAATTTCGAAAATTCCGTCATGAGTACAACCTCAATAGCTGATTTCCCTTAAGGGAAATCTGCTAAAAGTGCGGTGACCTTGGCAGCGATACCGTGAAATCGGCTTGCCAGGACACATATTTCTCACGACTTCCACCGATGAGCGAGAAGTGTGCGTTAAGGCGTCATCTTAGTTGCAAATAAACATGTTGAATCCTCGCCTTCGAAGGTCTGGTCTAAGAAATGAATGATCCGACTCTGAGAAATTACTAAAAACGTCCGTTTCCAGTATTTCAGCCTGTTTTATGAGGGTACCAGAGTATTATGTATGTGTAAATATGTATGGAAGTATGGCTACAAATATTTTAGAGAATTGAAACACCTAAATACATACAAACACAGCAAAAAAGGCAGTGACATTACTAAATGCAAACCTTAAGGAAGGTTGCAACCAGTGTTCATCAGGTTTAGCCACATTTTTGAGCACTTTTCCATTACTTATAATTACCATTGTGGGGAGCATTATAAGGTAGGCAAAGGGAAATATTGGAAGGCTGTACAGTATTTTTGTATACACAATTCACAAAATGAAAATTTGAATTGAGGTTATAACAAAACCTGAATTCGTAAGACATCTATTTTGAAAAATTAGATTTCCTATTCTTCTCCATTAAATGGATCTGCTTTCATCTTTCTATTTAGTAGGAACTAAAACACTCAATGAAATTTGTTACTTTTAAGTTTTTATTAGTTCTTAATAGTTTTCACCAAATGATGTCATGTAAAGAGTTGGCTTTCTTTTAGCAGATTTCCCTGTAGGGAAATCAGCTATTGAGGTTGTACTCATGATGCGATTTTCGAAATTTTTCTTCAAATGTCCATCGATCCTACCCAGGAGATGACGAAAATGAGGTCCGTTCAAAACTGTATATATCTGTCTATATATCTATATATATATATATATATATATATATATATATATATATATATATATATATATATATTTGTCTGTTACCGCTCTAGCGGTCGCACTTTTTGTTTGATCGTTACCAAACTCGATATTTAGTCGTTTTATGTAAAAAGAAAGATCAAGTTCGTTAACGGCTGAAATCGGACCAGTGGGAGGGGGGGTTTAGAGAGGAGGATTTCCGAAAAATCGAAATATCTCCGTTACTATACGTAGGATCAAATAATTGTATAGAATCAATCTTATTGCAAATTAAATGTACTATAAATATTGCTGTATACATTTATTCCCTATCTTGAATATTAACCGAGATATTTGCATTTTTATGAAATTTGGGCCGATACCAGATTTTTGAATTTCCCGCGAAAAGCTAGTTCGGGCCTTTGCCATAACCGTTCGGGCCTCGTATGGAGATTTCTCTATTGTATAACTTCAAGTGGGAAATCTGCTTAGTTTACGCAGCCCCTGCGTGACGGACTTTTTTTTAATTTATTGTTTCAAAGCAAAATTTTTTTAACATTCATGAAATGAATGATTATGCTCATAATCCCCAGGTAAACCAAGGGTGGTTAGTTCAATTTTCAACTGTGGATTAGGAATTTATGTTCATAATCCCACCACGACTAGAAAAGGGTGGTAACTTTTAGATAACCTATCCCAATTAGCCTTAGTAGCAGAAAGTATACATTAATAAATAACAAAAATGTCATAAAGACGTTCCAACTCCTCATGACAGTGAAGACCAAAAAGTAAATATATTCCTAGAGGGAAATTCTGTATATCGTACTGGTATTAAAGTTCGTATGGTAATTTTGAATTTCAAGCTCATTCTTCTCGGGTAGTCAGTGACTTATGGATAAGCAACTATTTACCAAAATATAAATACATTAGAATGAAATAGCAATTGTGGTGAGAGGGGGGGCTGAAATATTTTTAAAAATAGGACATTCTGAAACTATATAGGAAGTTGTAAGGGCATTGTTTGGGTTAAGCCACAGTCGCCTTCTGAAATATTTCTGAAGTAATCTTTTACTACTATACATTTTAAATATATTTGAACTTTCCTCTAATGATCTTAAAATCTATCAGTTTTAACACTGGAAGTAAGAGCGTCTGATAGATGTGTGGAAGGCTAGCATATAGATTTAGCCCTTTGCTGTAAATATAAAGTTATTTGTCTGCATGGTGGTACATGGTAATGGTAAGAGTTACATATTTAATATAAGGCAACTAGAAGCAACAAAATCTTCAAAAATGATTGAAGAGTGTTTTGTTGTTTTGTCCTAAAGATAGGAATTGCAGCTCATATTAATAAGGGATGAAACTCAAAGACTAAGCTTTTCCAACAGCCAAAATAAAATAAAAAATCCAATGTGCCACAATAATTTTTGAATCATGTTTTGGACAATTTTATTATCTTTGAAATATTTATACCACAAGTATCAAATGTACCTTATTACCGTCTAGCTTGGTAAATGCCCGAAAAACATTAAATAAATGTGAGATTTCGAACTTTTACTTTTTAATGTGCGGATATGCCAAGGCTCATTGGTAAATGTCCAGTGAAGAGGAGTTGCGACAGGGATACTCCTCCCTACCTCATTTTCTTGTCTCCTGGTGAAGTGCCCGCCGAAGAGATAAGCCTTCGCAATGGAGTTCGTCAACAGTCATTGGTTGGGTTTTGCAAGTAGTTATAGTCTTGTCTAGTGCTAAGAATATAAACACGACTCTGTTACACTAAAGTTAAATAACAAAGTGCAATATATACAAAGTAGTACTTGTTTTACAGCCCGAAGAAGAGAAAGTCCGTCACGCAGGGGCTGCGTAAACTAAGCAGATTTCCCACGTGAAGTTTAGTAATAGATAAATATACACACTGCTAACACAATGACACCGTGAATAAATACAAACGGAAATAAATGTTTCATCCAATTTCAATAACCTGCCGACAGGAAGCGTTAGGTTAGAAATGTAAACAAACGGGCCGGGCCGTCTCACAACGGAAAGAAAAACAATTACTTAAATATATCAGAATATAACACATTATTTTATTGAGAACTATTTACTATATCTAGTACTGTAATTAATAATGAGTCAGAATAATTGTTATCTCAATCAATAAAATTTTAGTAGTCCAAAACTTTAAGATGGGGGGGGGTCACCAGGGCATATTTGGATGTATCTCGTATAATAAAGGTATCTTGAATACAATTTTTGGTATTTAAACTTTCAATAATGTGATTTATTATGTAGCAGAGTATTGTTTACGTAACATGAGTAGAAGTGGAGGTTTGCTGAAAACTGAAAAATGCAAATATCTCGGTTAATATTCAAGATAGAGAATAAACGTATATGACAATATTTATAGTCAATTTAATTTGCAATATGATTTGTTATATACAATTTTTCGATCCGATGCATAATAACGGAGATATTTGGAATTTTCGAAAATCCCCCCTCTAAACCCCCCCTCCCTCTGGTCCGATTTCAGCCATTAACGAACTTGATCTGTCTTTTTACATAAAACGGTTAAATATCGAGTTTCGTAACGATTAAACAAAAATTGCGACCGCTAGAGCGGTAACAGACAAATATATATATATATATATATATATATATATATATATATATATATATATATATATACAGTTTTGAACGGACTTTATTTTCGTCATCTACTAGGTAGGATCGATGGACATTTGAAGAAAAATTTCGAAAATTCCGTCATGAGTACAACCTCAATAGCTGATTTCCCTTAAGGGAAATCTGCTAAAAAAGTAAAAATCTTGAAATATTGGCATAGACATGCAGGACGAAGACGTCATAAATTAAGATTCAATGGTCTTGACTCAAGAAAGTTAATTTCATCTAAACCATACTCGATAATTTACTTCTTCATTCAGCACTAAATCTCATATTAATTAATGTTTGAAATACGAATTGGAATATGGGGGGGGGGGGTAATAGAGGTCGCAATTATTGTTTAATCGTTACCAAACTCGACATAAAAGCGCTTCATACAAAACTAAGTTCGTTAACAACAGAAACGGACAGGGGGAGGGTTTAGAGGGGAGAAATTTTGAAAATTCAAAATAACTTCCTTAATATTAGTCGGACCGAAAAATATTACAAAATCAATCTTGTCAAGCTATTAATATCCTACAATTGTTGTTCTATACATTTTCTCGTAACTCAAAAATATTATATGAGCTATTGGTATCGTCTTATTTCCAGCCACAATAATCTCCTAATTCTTCTACAATTTTGACTTAGAAATAGAAAATATATGGTGATTGACATCTCAATTGTGTGATCCCAGCGCGTGTAAAATCTGCTTAGTTTACACAGCCTCTGCGTGTCGGATTTTTATATATAATTCTAGTAGAAAGTGCAGGCATAGGAGGCTCAAACTAAAAACGTTAGCACGTAGGTTAATATTCACAATGGAAAAAGTACGTCACGCAGGGGCTGCGTAAACTAAGCAGATTTCCCACGTGGTTTTGCAATAGAGAAATCTGCCTAATAACAACTGTAGTAGTAAGAAACCTCTAAACCTAAAACATTATTTACGGCGTAATAACCCAGTAGTTTCTAGCCCCAAAAAACAGTTAACCTAACCTCTAAACGAATAGTTATGGAAACGGCCACCAGAGCTCTCGGCGGAAAGTGGGAAGATAGCCTACTGGCGACCACACGCAGAATACAAATGCAAATATCTCGGTTAATATTCAAGATACAGAAAAAATGTATAGAACAATATTTATAGTACATTTAATTTGCAATAAGATTCATTCTATCAAATGTTTCGATCCGACGCATAATAACAGAGATATTTTGAATTTTCAAAAATCCCCTCCTCTAAACCCCCCCTCCCACTAGTCCGATTTCAGCCATTAACGAACTTGATCTTCCATTTTACATAAAACGATTAAATTCCGAGTTTGGTAACGATCAAACAAAAATTGCGACCGCTAGAGCGTTAACAGACAAATATATATATATATATATATAATTTTGAATGGACCTCATTTTTGTCATCTCCTGGGTAGGATCGATGGACATTTGAAGAAATGTTTCGAAACTCGCGTCATGAGTACGACCTCAATAGCTGATTTCCCTTAAGGGAAATCTTCTATAAGAACTTTAAAAAAATATTTACAAATAATTAAATTATATATATTTAATACTTAAAATACAACTGAGGAAAATAAAACAATTGTAGAGAAGAGCCTATGTTTCAAGAGGTAACTTTGCAACTTTCTAGAATTGTTTTCATAAAGAAACTTCTCGGCTGTAAAGAAAGAAGAAAAAAAAACTTTTTACTCAGCCCAGCAACAGCTGTGATTACATCCTGGGAGACCTGTTGAATCTAATGTAAATCACCCCTTACAGCTATCTCACCCCCTCCCCTCTGCATTAGATATAATCACGGCCTCAACTGAAAAAATAGGGGTTGCGTAAACTAAGCAGATTTTCCTCGTGAAGATTTGCAATAGATAAGCGTACATACTGCTAACATATAACACCACCGTGAATATTAAGTGAGTAAACACAAACCGTAATAAAAAAAAATCTTTCAGTTAATTACAACAACCTCCCAACGAAAAGCGTCTGAATTGTAACCACAAAGGTCTGCCGACCGTCGAGAGCTGAAAAGATGGACTGTAATATTCTTCACCGGAAAGAAAAAAAGTTCGCCACGCAGGGGCTGCGTAAACTAAGCAGAATTCCCTCGTGAAGTTTAGTAATAGATAAATCTATATACTGGTAACACAACACCACCGTGAATAAGTACAAACGGAAATAAGAAATGGTCCATCCAATTTCAATAACCTGCCGACAGGAAGCGTTAGAATTGTAAACAAACGGGTCTGCCCTCCTCACACCGGAAAGAAAAACTATTACTGAAATATATCAGAATATAACATATTAATTTTATTGAGAACTATTTACTATATCTAGTACTGTAATTAATAATGAGTCAGAATAATTGTTATCCCTATCAATCAAATTTTAGTAGTCGAAAACCTTAAGACGGGGGGGGGGGTCGCCAGGACATATTTGCATGTATCTCGTATAATAAAGGGCTCTTGAATACAATTTTTGGTATTTAAACTTGGAATAATGTGATTTATTATGTAGCAGAGTATTGCTTATGTAACATGAGTAGAAGTGGCGGTTTGCTGATGGCTGAAAACAGAAAAATGCAAATATCTCGGTTAATATTCAAGATAGTGAATTAATGTATATAACAATATTTATAGTAAATTTAATTTACAATAAGATTTGTGCTACACAAGTTTTCGATCCGACCTATAGTAACGGAGATATTTCGAATTTTCGAAAATCCTCCTCTATACTCCCCCCCTCCCCCTAGTCCGATGTCAGCCGTAAACAAACTTGATCTTTCTTTTTACATAAAACGACTATATATCGAGTTTGGTAATGATTAAACGATAATTGCGACCGCTAGAGCGGTAACCGGTATATATATATATATATATATATATATATATATATATATATATATATATATATATATATATATATATATTATATATATATAAATATATAGATATATATATATATATATACAGTTTTGAACGGACCTCATTCGAAAATCGCGTCATGAGTACAACCTCAATAGCTGATTTCCCTTAAGGGAAATCTGCTAAAACCATTACTGAAATATATCTGAACATATTAATTTTATTGAAAACTATTTACTATATCTAGTACTGTAATTTACAATGAATCAGAACCATTTTTATCTGAATCAATAAAATTTAATAGCCTAAGAACTTAAGACGGGGGGGGGGGATCATCATGGATGATCATTTGCACGTATCTCGTAAAACAAAGGTCTCTTGAAAACATTATTTAGTATTTAAACTTCAAACAATGTGGTTTATTATATAACAGAGTATTGTTTATGTGACATGAATAGAAGTGGGGGTTTGCTGAAGGCTGAAAACTAAAAAAATGCAAATATCTCGGTTAATATTCAATATAGTGAATTAATGTATATAACAATATTTATAGTAAATTTAATTTACAATAAGATTTGTGCTACACAAGTTTTCGATCCGACCTATAGTAACGGAGATATTTTGAATTTTCGAAAATCCTCCCCTCTAAACCCCCCCTCCCCATGGACCGATTTCAGCCGTTAACGAACTTGATCTTTATTTTTACATAAAACGACTATATATCGAGTTTGGTAACGATTAAACAATAATCGCGACCGCTAGAGCGGTAACAGACATATATATATATATATATATATATATATATATATATATATATATATATACAGTTTTGAACGGACCTCATTCGAAAATCGCGTCATGAGTACAACCTCAATAGCTGATTTCCCTTAAGGGAAATCTGCTAAAACCATTACTGAAATATATCTGAATACAACATATTAATTTTATTGAAAACTATTTAATATATCGAGTACTGTAATTTACAATGAATCAGAACAATTTTTATCAATCAAATTTAATAGTCTAAGAACCTAAGACGGGGGGGGGATCATCATGGATGATCATTTGCATGTATCTCGTAAAATGAAGGCCTCTTGAAAACATTATTTGGTATTTAAACTTCAAACAATGTGGTTTATTATATAACAGAGTATCGTTTATGTAACATGAATAGAAGTGGGGGTTTGCTGAAGGCTGAAAACTAAAAAAATGCAAATATCTCGGTAAATATTCAAGATATGGAAAAAATGGACATTACAATATTTAAAGTAATTTTCATTTTCTATAAGATAGGTTCTATACTATTTTAGCAGATTTCCCTTAAGGGAAATCAGCTATTGAGGTTGTACTCATGATGCGAGTTTCGAAAAATTTCTTCAAATGTCCATCGATCCTACCCAGGATATGACGAAAATGAGGTAGCGAAGTCTACCATTCACTGTAATAAAAATGAAGAATAATTTTTTTTTAAATGTGTTAAATTAATTAAAATTTTTTTTTTATTTTGTAAATAATCAATAAAAATTATTCACTTTTGGCAGATTTTGTTTAAATAACCTATGGATAACCAATTATTTTAATTAAAAAGATTAATATACATATATATTAAGTATTTAACAAAATTATAAGACTAAATCTAAGTGTCCGGTTTTTTTTTTGCGGTGTATATATATAGAGTTTTGAAAGGACCTCATTTTTGTCATCTACTAGGTAGGATCGATGGACATTTGAAGAAAAATTTGGAAAATTCCGTCATGAGTACAATCTCAATAGCTGATTTCCCTTAAGGAAAATCTGCTAAATTTTTGATTTTGATGAGCCATGTCCTGTTGGTAATTGTGTTGTTTAGAAGCCAGTAGGTATTTATTTCAGGTTCAAATAATCACTAATGTCGGGAATGTAGAACCTAAAGTGTTGTCATTAATATATTCTAGTTGTTGCCATTTATTTATGCTGACTCTTTGAAGTAAATGTGTAAAGATTTTACTTGGTGATTTGGTATTTTTGAGTAACACTCTGGAAATTTAGAAGTTGACTTATCAGCAGCTTCATTACCCAAAATTCCAGAATGCCCACGAAAGTTGAAAATTGAAACTGTGAGGGGTATGCTTTTATTTACTCTGTGTAAATTGTAATTGCATCGAACTTTGTTTGGTGAAATTGAATATAATGTAGGCATTTAGTAAAGCGAATTTCTTGGGATGATTATTTTAGCCATGGCGTCCTGATTAAAATTCTTGAATGTCGATCAAACCTTCAGTCTCGAAATCTGCAAAAGCGCAGCCAACAAAGTAATAATATGTTTTCTTAAAAATTATTGATAGTGTTCGGTTTTTTTTCCCCTGATGCCCACATTAGTTGTAAGTATTTGTAATATAAGGGAAATGTATGTACATAATTAAGATAAAATATAGGAGCTGGAGCTGGAAGATTTCCAGAAAACCATTCCCTGACCTACTTATTTCCCTTCTTGGAGGGAATCCCAGGGATATATTGGCTATATATTTGCCAGCCTGTTCCTCCTTCTCCCCCTTTACACGTGTAATACTCGCCCAGCCGACGTGAAAAAAGGCAACCAATTACCAACTTCCCAATGATACTGGTTTCAGCAAGATATCCCTAGAGGGAAATCTTCTATTGAAGGTGTACTCATAACGGAATTTTCGAAAAATGTCTTCCAATATCCAATATTCGTAATCAGTAGATGAAGAATATGAAGTCCGTTAAAAATTGCATACATATGATCTGAGGCAGAATGCAATGGATAACCACAGCATGTTCTTGTGACCCTCTTATTCCTTTGATGGGTCCCGCGAAGATCAGATTTACCGGTTCAAGAGATGAATTGTCATGTGTATCTTATGGCCACATTACACTTGTTGTTTTTCATTCATTGTAGCTCTGAAGAAGGGCACAAACGGTGTCCGAAACTTTTAGCAGAAGAAATAAACTTTTCTAACTTGCGGATAAAGAACTTTTATAGCCGATACATAACCACCTTTTACTATCATTAAATAACAAACGGCTAACCAACGACAGGTTGGTAGATTACATATATATATATACACACACATATATATATATATATATATATATATATATATATATATACTAGCTTAGATATCCAGTTCATTCATTTGAGGCTGAATGGTGATGGTATTGTTTTAGCAAGGCTTTACCTTTCACAATATTTTGGCATTTACCCTCTCCCATTGTTTAGGATTAATACCCGTCGTTTCTGTGGATTTGTTAAAAATGAAATTATTTTTTTATGTAAGACTTCACTGTCCTTCATATTGTATATATTTCCCGTTTCCTGTGCATTATGCACAGATTTGAATTATTAAGGACAAAATATTAACATACATTTGAATTATTTTTTTCAGGTGAGGTACCTGGTAGTTCATATTGAAAAGAATTGTTGAGCAAATTTCTCTAAATAACAAAATAAACAACTTGTTTTATGTGCATGTTTGCCGAAAACCCATTAAAAAACGAAATACCGCTATTTTTAATTTCAGGCCTCCCTTATAACCCCCACTCCTGCCAGTCCCTAGAAATGTTGGTATGGCTTATTATAAGGAAGACGTTAGTGCTAATACACATACCGAGTTTTATTTACTTCGGTTGAGTCTTTTGTGCCAAATAAAATTGTTCACTTCCGCTATAGGTTTTAGCGTATAACGCATTTATACCTCGGTATACGACGAAAGTGTATATAACAAAAGTTACTCTAAATAACAAAATAAAGAACTTTTGTTATGTGCATATGTGGCGAAAAACCAATAGGAAACGAAATATCGCTATTTTTAATTTCAAGCCTCCCTTATAACCCCCACTCCTGTTCGTTTCAGAGAGTATACCCTAAAGTCTAAGTTGGGCTAGTAGTAATATACATACCAAGTTTCATAAAATTGGGTTCAGCCGTTTATGCGTGAAAAGATAACAAACAAACAAACAAACAAACAGACACCAAAGAAACAAAATGCAGTTATGGTGTCTATGATATGTGAAACGAAAAGTTATCGTGAAATTTCGTGGATAAAATCAATGTACAGGCAGAGGTTACAATTTTATATATATATATATATATATATATATATATATATATATATATATATATATATATATATGTATGTATGTATGTATATTTTTGATAGGAACATCTCCAGGGAAGGATCAATGGACATTGGAAGAAAATTGTCGAATATGCCTCATGAGAACAATTTCAATAACTGATTTCCTAATACTGAAATTTACTTTAAGCAATGGGTGGCATCACTTTAGACCCCCCCCCCCAAACCCTCTTCTTCCTTCGTTCAGCCATTAACGAAGTAAATATCCAGTTTTATATGCCACGTATGAATTGGTAATGACCAACAAACATTTTGACTACTGGAAGCGGAATATATGTGCATATACGGTATAGCTTTTACTTGATATTTAACATCTCTGAATTCTTGAGAGTTTCGTCTACTAAAAGTTCGACAAGTTGACTTCCTGTAATAAGACGTCATCATAATACTTTCTCTGGTTTTCCCTTCATTAGAACCCATGTCACTCGTTGTTTTTATAATAATACTTAAAATTCAAGCTACGCAAAAAGTGTTTAGAGATCTTATAAAATGCACAAAAGACGATGAGATTAATTAAAAACTTAATGGAGCAAAGAAAAGGCTAAGTATTTCATTGAAAGGTTTTCTGAAACCTGTAGATAATTAGTTCGTATCATCCTCATAAGAAGAAATAAAAAAAATAATTTTTTTTTATGACACACACATTTATTTCAATAGACGTAGAAAACTGTTTACTAAGAAGGGGCAGAATTTGAGTCAAATTTGTTCTAATATTACGGGTTATCTACAGGTTACAAACCAGGATTAGTCTGTGGATTTCATTCAGTGAGTCCCTCAACACGTGTATATTCATGACTATATAGAAATAAAATGTATGGATCCAAGTTTCATAAGTTTATTAGAACAAATATGTGCCTTTGCATTAGCACATGAGAAATCTGTTTAGTTTACGAAGCCCTTGAAATTAAGTACTTGGTAAATATTATTGAAGTAGGTTGAATAGTGTCGTATTATCATAAATATTGTAGCATACACAAGATAATGAAAGGAACTAGTCTCATCATGTATGATTAATTATGTCTTGTAAATATATAGCTTTTGGGAACTGAAGAACTATGGAAATGAGCACTGATATTGATACATATATATGGTAAAAATAAGGAATTTCTATATATTATGGTTGTATGTTTAAGAAGAATGATTGTGGTGCATGCACTACAGGATTTATTAAATTTAATTCAATGAATATTAATTTTGTGAGAGTCTGTGCAACCTGTTGATGTATTCTGTATGGATAACCAGGTGTGACTGAATGCATGTCATGTGAGTTAATGTTTGATTCATTTGTAAAAAGATTGGTGTGAGATGGTTGTAAAAGAGTGTTAAGCGTTTTGGTTGGATGCAATGGAATGATGAGTAGTTGTGATTTAGACGAATGATTGGGTGTTGTGAACGTGAAATGTGTCATAACCTGAAGGGGAGGAAGCCATGCTTGATAAGTGGACAGCTGTGTCTGGAGAGGTTGCACAGACTTGTCAGTTTTGGGCGTGTGTGGGGGTAGTTTCGTAGATACTCACCTTGATAAGATAAGGTGCTGATAAGGGCTGTAGAAGAGTGACTTCATAAAGAAATAAAGATATACTTTCTCCCGAAGGATGGAGGGTTGATGGCGATGATCCTGAAGCTGGGAGAGAGGGAGCGCCTGCGCCCCATATCGATCCCCTGCTGCACTCTGACGGCAGCCTCTCTAACCACCTCCTGACAAATAGGCCAACTTTAAACGCCTCCCCCCTCGACAACCCCCCCCCCACCCTTAGCTCTAACTCTAATTAAAATAGTTTGTAGCCCCCTCCCCACCTCGCGGCTCTTATGAATAATTTCCGGTCGGCTGGTTCCGCTACCCGGGCTTCCAGGAGTCGACTTTAGCTCGCCGCCACCTTCTTCTTGGAAAAGGTGGTAAAATTTCCCGCCGAAGGGCTTTTCATTTTCCCAAGACCGCAACATTATTTATCTCTCTTGATTCCATTTAATTAGCGCCTTGGGGAAAACGACTGAAAAGTTTCGAACAGAATCACGATTAGAACTAGCTTTAGCTTGGAACCGTTCCTCCGCCCGGAAGACAAACAGCTCTTGCTGAAGTTTCTGTCATCTGAAAAGCTAGCTTTATAATTCATCGGCAATAGTCGGGAAATTTAGAATATCGAGGTTTCGGCTGTGTTTGATCTGGCATTCACAAGAAAAGCATGAACCTTTCAAGAAATACTTTCCTTGATGCAGTCCTGTGAGACTTGATCGTATGATGTTGCCCTACCACTCGCAATAGACCAAAGTGTATTTAGTGATATTTGCAGATTTTTCATAAAGGAAATCAGCTGTTGAGGTCGTACTTATGTCGCGATTTTCGGAAAAACTTCCTCAAATGTCCATCAATCCTACCCAGGAGATGACGAAAGTGAGTCCCGTCCAAAACTATATATATATATTTGTCTGTTAACGCTCTAGAGGTGGCAATTTTTGTTTGATCCGAAAAACACAGGTGATTGCTATTTTTGCTGCACGATGGGATGACCTCTAAAGATAAATTAATGAATAATAGGTCAAAAACTGCCCCAATCTTCTCTCTGCTATTCGTCCTTTTCCAAAATCAGGCCGTTTCCTAAAATTATGAGATCGGAGGAAAAATATGAAGTTTGTGCTCAGAGAGAAGTAGCAAAGTGGCCTTCGACATCCACACAGATTGAACGAACCATAGTTGATTGATAGCATTCCAATCCCAAGAGAGTCTCTATGACCGATGCTCCAACGGAACATTCTGCAACACATTGCCAGCCTATCTGAGATAACCTCCATAGAATATGCTTCCTTTTTAGCGGATTTTTCTTAAATTAATAGAGTGGCGAGTTCGAATCCCGCCTGGGCAAACGAATTTATTTAGTGACGGAATTCATTAAATAAAATCCTTAGTTCCATCCTGGATATAAAAGGGTGGTAACCTGTAGATAACCAGTCCCAATTAGCCTGAGTTGCAAAAAGTGGACGTTAATAAATAATTTAAAAAAAATATATATAGGAAATTTTCTATTGAGGTTGTACACATAACGTGTTTTTCGAAATTTTCCTCACATGCCCAGCAATCCTAATCATGAAAGGACGAAAATGAAGTACATTCAAAAGTATATATATATATATATATATATATATATATATATATATATAGATATCTGTTAAAGCGCTAGCGGTCGTAATTTTCTTTCGATCGTTACGAAACTCAACAGTCAATCGTTTTATGAAAAAAGAAAGATCGAGTTTGTAAATGTCAGAAATCGGGCAAGTGGAATCTCAAAATAATTCAAAAATTCCCGTTATTATAAGTCTGATCAAAAGAATTTACTTAACCCTAGAACTACTAAGGGGGGGGGGCTCCTTGAGCCCACAACTTTTTGTTTTTGTTCCCTATCACCCAATTTTAATGGGATATTTTTGATATTTTATGTATTCCTCAGAAAAACATCCTAGCGTGAGGGCATAACAATAAAATTAAATAAAAAAATTTCTATGTTGAGAAAAAATTTTTTTTTTGACGTATGGGTTCGAGGAGCCCCCCCCCCCCCGTGGTAATGCAAGGGGTAGTGCACTTAACACAACACCACCACACCACCACCCACCATCATACACTTAAGTACCAAGGGGGGGGGGCTCCTCGAGCCCACTGATATTTAATACTACTTTTAACTAGTAATTCAAGTGTTATTAATTATACTGCTCAAATAATAATTACTTTGATGTAATTTTAACATACACAAACCTTCTCAAGTTTTATTTTTCTCAAAAAAAAAATATATATATATATATTCTCCCCATATAATTTTTTTTCATATAAAAATATATTACTGAGATAGTTATAATTATTGCTCCTGATAGGTACTTTTTTAGAAAAGAGAAGATTTTTTAGGTTGTTCCCAACTAGGGGAACAGTTAGTTCATGCTGCATCCTGGATAAAAAAATTATTGTGAAAAAGCACCGATAATTGCATTACGAATCTGATAATTATATTTTCTTAAATTATTATTCTATTATAATGTTATAATAACTTAGATATAGATAACTTTTTATTCAAACAATGTTTAGATATGTTCCTCCAGTAGAATAAAATTACATTTAATTTAAAGTCATCCTTTTTTCCCCATCCGAACTTTTTTTTTAATTTATTTTTATTTTTGTATTTAATTTTTTTTTTTTAATTTTTTTTTCCACAGGTGTCATAAGAAACGTTCATTAAACATAATCCAATAGAAATAAAAATTTTAAAAAAATTATAGAACCAAAATAAAAGGTTTTTAAGGTTGTGGGCTCGAGGAGCCCCCCCCCCCCTTGGTAATCCATGCGACCTGGGAGAGGTCGGTAATACTAGGGTTAACACATCTTATTGAATATCGAGTTACCTATAAATGGTGTTCTGTACATATTTCCCTATCATCAATATTAACCAAATTATTTGTTCTGAGTTAGTATTCTCGCAGGTGGAAGTGACTTCTAATGTATGTAAGATGAAAAAATTGTTACGCTTCCACTATAATAATGTACTGAAACGGCAAAGCGCTTTCGATGCTGTGCATCATCGTCAGTGCCCGAAGGTTTTCGATGTTGACCTGACGGCTCTTGGAGTTTCATCCTACGTACAAATTATTTGTATTTTTTTGCTTTCAACAATTTTTAAACCCCCACTCCTACTCATGTCATAATAAGCTGTTATAAGATCAACCTCTTTAGGCTAAGATTAAATGCCAAATATTGATTTCATGAGATCTTTATTATTCATAATTATTAGACATGCGAATTCGTTAAGATGACGTTATCAATTAAGATTTTACGTCTTTGGTTCGAAAATGTATAATTGATCTAGCCATACTTGATATTTCACTGTTTCAATCAACACTATAGACCATATTTGTTATTGGATCAAATCGGATCAAAATTTTTCTTCAAACGTCCATCGTTCCTACCTAGGAGATGGCGAAAGTGAGGTTCTTTATAAATTGTATATATATATATATATATATATATATATATATATATATATATATATATATACTTGTCTGTTACCGCTCTAGCTGTCACAATTATTGTTTGATCACTACCAAACTCGATATTTAGTCGTTATATGTAAATAGAAAGATCAAGTTCGTTAATAGCTGATATTGACCAGTGGGAGGGGGGTTTAAAGGAGGGGATTTTCGAAAATTCCAAATATCTCCTTTACTGTACGCTGGATCGGAAAAGTGTATAGAATCAATCTTATTGCATAACAAGATCCCTGTGTTAGCAGATTTCCCTTAAGGGAATTCAGCTATTGAGGTCGTACTCATGACGCGAGTTTCGAAAAATTTCTTCAAATGTCCATTGATCCTACCCAGGAGTTAAAGAAAATGAGGTCCGTTCAAAATTATATATATAGATATATATATTTGTCTGTTAACGCTCTAGCGGTCGCAATTTTTGTTTGATCGTTACCAAACTCGGAATTTAATCGTTTTATGTAAAAAGGATGATCAAGTTCGTTAGTGGCTAAAATCGGACCAGTGGGAGGGGGGGTTTAGAGGGGGGATTTTCGAAAATTCGAAATATCTCCGTTACCATACGTCGGATCAAAATATTGTATAGAACTAATCTTATTGCAAATTAAATTTACTATAAATATTGTTCTATACATTTATCCTGTACCTTTAATATTAACCGAGATATTTGTATTTGTATTGTGAGTGTGGTCGGCTATGTTCGGGAGTTTCCGCCGAGCGCACTAGCTCTAGTGTGGTCGTTTCACTAACTATTCGTCCTCGTGAGAATAGGTTATTACTAGGCAGATTTCTCTATTGTAAAACTTTACGTGGGAAATCTGCTTAGTTTACGCAACCCCTGCGTGACGGACTTTTTTAAATATTAACCGAGATATTTGAAATTGTTGAGTTTTCACCCTTCAGCAGATCCCCACTTCTACTCATGTTATATAAACAATACTCCGTTACATATTAAACCACTTTATTCGAAGCTTAAATTTCAAAAAATATTGTTTTCTAGAGACATTTATTATACGAGATACATGCAAATATGTTCTGGTGCCCCCCCCTCTTTGTTAAATTCCTGTACTACTAAAATTTGATTGATTGAGATACAAATCTTTCTGATTCAATTCATATTACTCCAATAGCTATAGTAAATTATTTTCAATAAAATTAATGTTAAATTCAGATATATTTCTTTAATTGTTCATCTATTCAGCGCTGCGATGTTGGCGTTGCCATATTCGATATTTAACCGTTTCAATCAACACTAATGATCTTATATTATTTGTTGAAATCGGGCCTGGAATAGCAGCCGTATAGTGGAGGGGGGATTCGAATATTCAACTAATCTCCGTTATTGAATCGGATCATAAAATATTTTTTCTGTAATCGTTGAATAATGGTAACATTACTAAACTGAAATGAGTGAAGAAAGTGAAACATTTTGCAATAGAGTGATAAAAGTGAATTGCCTTCTTAATTAGTAATAAGTATAAATTAAAAAATAATTTGAAATTGGAAATTAAATGCTTTTAAATGTTTCTTAACATTGTAAGAATTTATTTTAACAAAATAAATTGAAATGTGAATGAATTATTGGTGGAAATAATCAATATATTTTTAAATTTAAATACAATAATAATTACCTTCCTTGTTTATAACCTGCACTTGCTTATAACCTGTACTACTTCACAATCATCACTAGTTGTTTTATAACTATGCTTATAACCTTTCACAACCATGCTTATAACCTACCAACAACATACCATAATCTTCACAACATCCTAATTTTGTTCATATTCTGGTTAGATCTGATCATGTATTACACGATTACAGAAAACATTTAATATTACACTCGTGACGAAAGTAGAATTTACAACTCTCCAGAAATTACCGGTAAACGTTTCACTCGAGTTGTAATGATCTACTTTCGTCACTTGTATAATAAATAACTATTAGAACCAATCTTGTTAAACTATTTCTACATTAAATTATTTACAGGTCTACAATTGTAGTGCTATCCATTTTTTTCGTAACTCAAGTATTAAGCTAGTTATTGATACTTTCTTGTTTCAGTCTACAGTTGCTCCCCGCCATTTCTACTGGGTTTTGTGTGGGATTTGTAATTATTGAATTAATGAGATCACAAGTGTGTTATACCCGCACTTAGGAAATCTGCTTACGAATACGCATCCCCTGCGTGAAGAGACTTTTGTTAGTATTCAGTCTTTAGTAAACCCTCACTCCTACTCGTCCGACTTTCAGTTTGAATAGTGGCTGAAAATCTTATGTATGTCTTCTATTTCAATAGCTGTTCAATAAAAGCTTCTAGCTAAGGAAGAATTGATGCCGAGAAAAGCTCGTGTGAAATCCATTCTTTACCATTCTGAAAGAAATTGATACTCGTCACAAACTTGAGATTTGTTGGTCCATCTCAAGTTATTATTGTTACTAGTCTCATCAGAGAGATTTTGGGAGAGGAATCAACGAAATTGTCAACAAGAGAAATGATATCGGCCTATGACAGATGTGCCATTAGCAACTATCTAGGAAGCCATCAGAGAACTTGGCCCTTCCACAGCTGTTGCCATTGATCAGCTGACATTCGCCATAGTTACTCGACATAATGTCAAACCAACCCGACCATTCTGGCATTAGTTCAACTTCGAACTTTCGATATCCCCGTTTGTAATTAACACACAAATAATAGCGTCACTCTAATTTCAACTATATTCGGGTAATAAAAGTCCATCTCGAGCTGCGTTAACTAAGCAGATGTCCCGTGAACAAATATTACCGACATCTCATCTCACCATATATTTTATATTTTCAAGTGAAAATCAGATGGTTAAAAGTCGGGGTTTATTGAAGGCTGAAAACATGAGTAACTCGCTTAATATGTGAGCTACCAAAAAATGTATAGAACAAAAATTGTAAAACGTTAACAACTTAACAAGATTGATTCTATAAAATACTTCGATATGACTCATCTTAAAAGAGATATTTTTAATTTCGAACCCTCCCACCCCCAGAGGTTAAAACGTCCGTCACGCAGAGGCTGCGTAAACTAAGCAGATTTCCCACTTGAAGTTTTACAGAGATATTCCACGAGAGCCAAACAGTTACGGAAACTAGAGCCGAAGTTAGTCGATCTCATCTCGACCGTTATTTTCGCACAGTTAATAAAAAAGTAAATATCTCGGCTAATATTAAATATAGAGAATAAATGTATATAGGTATTTATAGTACATTTAATTTGCGGTAAGATTGATTCTATACAATTTTTTATCTCACGTATAGTAACGGAGATATTTTGAATTTTCCAAAATTTCCCCCTCTCCCACTGGTCCGATTTCAGCTGTTAACTGACTTGAATTTTTTTTTGATTTTTTTTTTTTTTTTTTTTTTTTTTTTTTTTTTTTTTTTTTTTTACATAAAACGATAAAATATCGAGTTTGATAACTATAAAGCAATAATTGCGAACGCTTGAATTGAAAATTTACCAAATCTCTCATGCTGCGGATTTGCCGATAATGTAGCTCTTATCGCAAAAGATAAAGCTTCAGCCGAACACTTGATCGAGCAGGCAATTGACTGTTTTCAAAAAATTGGCCTAAAGGTAGATGCAAAAAAGAGCAAAGCCATAATAATTGAAAAGTCCGTCACGCAGGGGCTGCGTAAACTAAGCAGATTTCCCACGTGAAGTGATACAGTTGATAAATCTGCCCAATAACAACTGTTGTAGTAAGGTATCACTAAACTTATTCAAGAGAGACGAGTAGTTATGGAAACGGCCGCCAGAGCTCTAGGCTGAACGTCCCGAACATAGCCGACCCCTGCCGTCATAAACAGAATACAAATGCCAATTTCTCGGTTAATATTCAAGTTAGAGAATAAATGTATACAACAATATTTATAGTAAATTTAATTTTCAATAAGATTGGTTCAATACGATTTTTCGATCCGACGCATAATAACGGAGATATTTCGAATTTTCAAAAATCCCCCCCTCTAAACCCCCCCTCTTACTGGTCCGATTTCAGCCATTCACGAACTTGACCTTTGGGTTTACATAAAACGATTAAATTTCGAGTTTGGTAACGATCAAACAAAAATTCCGATCGCTTGAGCGTTAACAGACAAATATATATATATATATATATATATATATATATATATATATCTATATATATATATATATATATATATAATTTTGAACGGACCTCATTTTCGTCATCTCCTGGGTAGGATCGATGGACATTTGAAGAAATTTTTCGAAACTCGCGTCATGAGTACAACCTCAATAGCTGATTTCCCTTGAGGGAAATCTGCTGAAAGGGAAATTGGTAAACCAAGAAATTACAATCATGGACGGGCAAACAATTTTCAGTATCGGCCAAAATGACTAAATAAAATATCTGGGAGTTACGTTTCAGCAAGAAATCTGTCTCGATACTGAGAAACTCACAAGCACGCTGGTTGAAAAACTAAACAAGCTGTCATCCTCCAGTTTGCTCAATCCTGACCAAAAGTTAAATATATTAAACCAATATATATGGCCAATAATGATTTACCCTCTTCAGTGCGCACCAATAAAAGATCTCAAACCTCCCTTTTTATTGAAAATAGATAAAATAATTAGGAGCTGCGCAAAAGAAATATTAAGCTTGCCATCAGATACTCCTAATTGTATGTTTTATACATCACGAAAAGTTAAAGGTTTGGGATTGTTTAATGCATATTGGGAGGCTTTCTTACAACTTATAAATGGCGCTTATCAAAGACATGAACCCATATGTACTTCAAACAAGAGATCTCACTTCTGAATTATCCGACTGCTTAAAAGCTCTCGATATTACAACAGAGAAGACCATAAATATCAACGTCAGAAACAAGCGACAAGAACTACGCCATAAATCCTTTAGCGAGTGGTGCTCATTACCAGCAAAAGGAAAAGGCGTAGAAATGTTTAATGACTGGCAGGCAGGTAGTGCGCGGATGTCTGACAAAAAAGGGCTGTCTTTATCAGAATGGAAAACAGCAGTGAAAATGAATATTAATCTAGTGGCAGTTCGCTCTGTCCCATGAAGGAACCTAGGAAACACCCACTGTAGGCATTGCAGTGAGATTGAAACCCTTCCCCATGTCCTAGGTTCCTGCCAATGGGGCGAGCAGATGCGCAATTCACGACATCATAAAGTCCGGACTCATATTGCTCACCTCTTGAAAAAGAAGCACCCTGATTGGGATATATTTGAAGAGGTGACTTGTAACTCCTCAGACGGCACTCCAAGAAGAGCGGACATAGTAACCAGAAAGAAAAATGAAAAAAAAAAGGCCTCATCCTGGATCCTACTGTCCGTTTTGAGATGCACAAAAATCAAACAGACGAGGTGGACCAGGAGAAAAAATCAATATATGAACCGTGCTGCCCCTATTTCTCAAAAAAATAACAAATACAAGATTGGGCGGTTATGGGACTACTGTTCGGCTCAAGAGGAGTCCTCCACCAAAAAACGGTGAAGACATTAATGGAGCATGGGCTGACAAAAGATGATTGGAAGGAGTTATCCACACTTATCCTAAAATCATCGATAAGAATCGTAACTCACCATTTATACAAAAAATAAAGATGAAAAAGTTAAGCTACACTCTCACCTGAGATACCCCCCCCCCTAATCTGCACGCATTCAATTTATTCCAAATTTTCATTTACAATTTAAACAAAATTAATAAACAAACCATCATTACCAAGAAATTGGCAGATTAGGAGGCTGACCACACAGGTACCCTCAGAAAGAGGACAACTTATTTTGTTTGTTATATTTGTATGTTAACGCTCTAGCAGTCGAAATATTTGTTCGATCGTTACTAAACGTTTTATGAAAAAAGAAAAATTGAGTTCGTTAATGGCTATAATCGGACTAGTGGGAGGGAGTGTTTAGAGATGACTTCAAAATCTGCGTTTCCGGAATTTGATCATTTGAATTGTAAGTCGGATCAGAAAACTGTATAAAACCAAAAAATGAATATTTAATTACCTATACAAATATTAACCTACAAATAAAAAAAATAAAATAATCAAAGGATACTCATTTATAAAGAAAATAATGCAAAAAAAAAAGCTTGAAACTATTCACTTGAATATTCATTATTGGCAAAACATTCAGGGCAACCATAGTATACTATGTGTTCACTGCAAATACTTCTTTGGCATTTACAACAAAGACGGGTACCTTTTCTTTTTATTATTTATAAATTATTAACACTTTCTTCCATTTGTCTTAAAGGTTCATTTCTAATCTCGTATCTAGTGATAAATACGAAATTCAGTGTCATAGAAAATACACAAAAGGGAAGTTAAACAACAAGGCTGTGTCAAATACGACACCTATTGGCACAAACACTACGTAAAATCGTGGAGGACAGACAGTGCAATTACCTTGACATGTAGTTGGATATTGAATAGGAGGGCATTAAGCACACCAGTCTTGTTCTGTTTGTTACAAGCTCATGCGTGTACAACTTACGGCATAGGTGTCGTGTATGACACAGACTTGAAGTTCAAAGGTTATGCGAGTTATTAGTACTATCTTGTGCATTAGTGTGACATACCAGCACGTAAGAAATCTTCTTAGTTCACGCAGCCCCTGTTTGACGGGTTTTTTTTTCTAGTGCGTCATGAGTACAACCTCAATGGATATCTAAAGTCTCCTAAATGTCATTTCTATGGTCGTAAATACTGGAGGAGCTAGCCAGCCGAGCTGGAGATGGCCTAGAGCTGATAAGGTCAGAGATAAATAATTGGCCACGGAGAAGATAGAGGGAGCGGAAGTTGGCCGATATGCAGATGATGTAAGCCAGTTGCATGGCCATATGTCGAAGTTGTTGGGAGTTTGAACATAATGAAATAGTCCGACAGAAGAGAGAGGGAGAGAGTGAGGGAGTGTGTGTGTGTGTGTGTGTGTGAGAGAGAGAGAGAGAGAGAGAGAGAGAGAGAGAGAGAGAGAGAGAGAGAGAGAGAGAGAGAGAGAGAGAGAGAGAGAGAGAGAGAGAGAGAGAGAGAGAGAGAGAGAGAGAGAGAGTGATAGAGAGAGAGAGAGAGAGAGAGAGAGAGAGAGAGAGAGAGAGAGAGAGAGAGAGAGAGAGAGAGAGAGAGAGAGAGAGAGAGATCCGTTTGTTGTGCTCCTATACATATTCAAGAAGTGCCCCCATGCCCGCATGGACTGCTCTATTAATATTAAACACCGACTTCTCTGCTTAAGACAATCCAGTTCGCTCTGTCTAATTGTGTTAGGGCCGTGCTCCTCGTCTCCTGTCCTCTGCTATCTCTCTCACTCTCACACTCTCTCTCTCTCACTCTCACACTCTCTCTCTCACTCTCACACTCTCTCTCCCCCACTCTCTCTCACTCTCCCACTCTCTCTCTCTCTCACTCACTCATCGCGTCCAAATTAGATTTCTCTCTTTGAATCAGAAATGCGCTTTCTTCCCGGAAAACCGGCGTGTCGGGTGTCGCTCCCAATTCGAGGCGAACACGAGAAGTCGGCAGACACGAGCATGTGACCAACATTGCTTATTCCACACACAGCCGGGAACCCACCAACTTTCCCAGCCCACACGGAACTCTAGTTGACTCCTAGTTGGGAAAATCATGGCAGAGGATGACAACTTGTATGAAATCTGATTTGGAGCACCACGAGACGTCCATGTCGCTCTATTGCATTAAATATACAAAACGTTTGCTTGTACTTCATCTCGTTTGAAATTCACACACGATACTCCCTCCCAACGCTTTGGATTAAAGAATGTCATCTATATAGGTATGTAAAAATGAATGTTTCTCTGTACGTCCTTTATAGAATCATAAACGGCTGAGCCGAATTTTATGAAACTTCGTCTGTATATTACTACTGACACATCCTAGGTTTTTCGCTGTATATTCTCTGAGACGACCAGGAGTGGGGGTTATAAGACAGGCCTGCAATTGAAAATAGCTACATTTCGTTTCCCATTGGTTTTTCGGCAAATAAGCGCACGACAAAAGTTCTTTATTTTGTTATTTAGAGTAACTTTTAGCAGATTTCCCTTAAGGGAAATCAGCTATTGAGGTCGTACTCATGACGCGAGTTTCGAAAAATTTCTTCAAATGTCCATCGATCCTACCCAGGAGATGACGAAAATGAGGTCCGTTCAAAATTATATATATATCTATATTTATATATATATATATATATATATATATATATATATATATATAAATGTCTGTTAACGCTCTAGCGGTCGCAATTTCGAAAATTCGAAATATCTCCGTTACCATACGTCGGATCAAAAAATTGAATAGAACCAATCTTATTGAAAATTAAATGTACTATAAATATTGTTCTATACATTTATTCTGTATCTTTAATATTAACCGAGATATTTGGATTTGTATTGTGAGTGTGGTCGGCTATGTTCGGGAGTTTCCGCCGAGCGCACTAGCGCTAGTGTGGCCGTTTCACTAACTATTCGTCCTCGTGAGAATAGGTTATTATTAGGCAGATTTCTCTATTGTAAAACTTCACGTAGGAAATCTGCTTAGTTTACGCAGCCCCTGCGTGACGGACTTTTTTTCAATATACACAATGGTTGTCTCCCGAAGTTTAAATGAGTTATAAGCTAAGAACTATTGTGGTAGTCAACAATTTTATGCAGCATAAAAGGCTCAACCGAACTTAACGAAACTCCGTATGTGATTTGGTATTAAACCTTCCTGTTTATAAGCTATATTAAAATTTCGAAGTACGCACAGGAAAGGGGGTTATAAGGAAGGCCTGAAAAATAAAATCAGGATATTTCGTATAACAAAAGTTGTTTATTTTGTTATTTAAAGTAACTTTTGTTTTATGCACATTTGCCGCATATGAAGTATAAATGAGGTTTACACGAAAAACTATAGAAGGGGTCAACAATATTATAGGACACGAAAGACTAAATTGAAATCAACGAAACTCTGTATACTTGACTATAAGATATATTAACATTTTTAAGAACCAACAGGAGTGGGGGTTGTTAGGAGGCGAAAAATTGTCATATTTCGATTCTTATTGTTTTTTTTTTGCCGAATTTGCACATGACAAAATATGTTTAATTTGATATTCAGAGTAACTTTTAGCAGATTTCCCTTACGGGAAATCAGCTATTGAGGTCGTACTCATGACGCGAATTTGAAAAATTTCCTCAAATGTCCATCGATCCTACCCAGGAGATGACGAAAATGAGGTCCGTTCAAAACTATATATATATATATATATATATATATATATATATATATATATATATATGTGTCTGTTAACACTCTAGCGGTCGCAATTTTTGTTTAATCGTCACCAAACTCGGTATTTAATCGTTTCATGTAAAAAGGAAGATCAAGTTCGTTAACGGCTGAAATCGGACCAGTGGGAGGGGGGGTTTAGAGGGGGGGATTTTCAAAAATTCAAAAAATCTCCGTTATTATGCATCGGATCGTAAAATTGTATAGAACCAATCTTATTGCAAATTAAATTTACTATAAATAATGTTATATACATTTATTCTGTATCTTGAATATTAACCGAGATATTTGCATTTGTATTCTGCGTGTGGTCGCCAGTAGGCTATGTTCAGACTTTCCGCCGAGAGCTCTGGTGGCCGTTTCCATAACTATTCGTTCCTCCTGAATAGGTTTAGAGGTTAGGTTAACTGTGTTTTGGGGCTAGAAACTACTGGGTTATTACGCCCTAAATAATGTTTTAGGTTTAGAGGTTTCTTACTACTACAGTTGTTATTAAGCAGATTTCTCTATTGTAAAACTTCACGTGGGAAATCTGCTTAGTTTACGCAGCCCCTGCGTGACGGACGTTTTTTTATTAAATATATCTTTACCGTAATTTAGTATTTTATTTGGTGGCGTAGCAACGCGCTCAAGGTGCAGCTAGTATGGTATAATTTATAGATCTTAAACACAAAAGTCTAAATGACCTCCTTGCATACGAAGAATCATTTAGTCAGATTTAATAACCTCCTTGGGGCTCAGGTTAACCATGCGAGTTAAAGCGTTGACTTTCATCTAACATGGTAATCCTAGGGTGGCGAGTTTGATTCCCGCCTGGGCAAGGGAATTTATTTAGTGACGAAATTCACTAAATAACATCCTACATCCTACCCTGGAAAAGGGTGGTAGATAACCCGCCCCAATTAGCCTTAGTTCCAAAAAGTGGACGTTAATAAATAATAATAATAATAACATTAACCTCCAACTGAAAGCGTTTGAATTGTAAACAAACAGGTTTCCAACCTCACAAATATTCTTCACCGGGGAGAAAAAGAATTACTGAAATAAATCTGAATATAAAATATTAATTTTATTAAAAAATATTTGCTATATCTAGTGCTGTAATTTATAACGAATCAGAATAATTTTTATCTCAATCACTCAAATTTTAGTAATCCAAGAACAAAAAAGTCCGACACGCAGGGGCTGCGTAAACTAAGCAGATTTCCCACGTGAAGTTTTACAAAAGAGAAATTTCAGAATAGAGAGTCAAACAGTTACAGGGACAGCCCGAACTAGCTCTTGACGGAAACTCACGACTAGACCCGAAGTTAGCCGATCTCATATCAGAAGCTGAAAACAGAAAAATGTAAATATCTCGGTTAATATTCAAGATACAGAATAAATATATATAACATTATTTATAGTAAATTTAATTTGCAATAAGATTGATTCTATACAATTTTTCGATTGGACGTATAGTAACGGAGATATTTCGAATTTTCGAAAATCCTCCCCTCTAAACCCCCCCCCCTCCCACTGGTCCGATTTCAGCCATTAACGAACTTGATCTTTATTTTTGCATAAAACGTTTAAATATCGAGTTTGGTAACGATCAAACGAAAATTGCAACCGCTAGAGCGTTAACAGACAAATATATAAATATATATATATATATATATATATATATACATATATATATATATACATATATATATATATATATATATATATATATATATATATATATATATATATATATAATTTTGAACGGACCACATTTTCGTCATCTCCTGGGCAGGATCAATGGACATTTCAAGAAATGTTTCCGAAATACGCCATGAGTACGACCACAATAGCTAATTTCCTTTCTCCTAGGGAAATCTGCTAATAAGAAGGGAGAATCAATGGAACATATTTGCATGTACCTCGTTTAGTAAAGGTCTCTTGAAAATAATATTTGGTATTGTGGCTTCGAATAAAGTGGTTTACATACAACCGAGTATTGTTTATGTGACATGAGTAGGAGTGGGGGTTCACTGAAGGCTGGATACTGAAAAATGCAAACATCTCGGTTAATATTCACGATAGAGACAAAATTTATATAACAATATTTAGAGTAAATTTAATCTATATATATATAAAATTGTAACCTCTGTCTGTACATTGATTTTGGAGATGACGAAAATGAGGTCCTTTCAAAATTATATATATATATATATATATATATATATATATATATATATATATATTTCTCTGTTAACGCTCTAGCGGTCGCAATTTTTGTTTGATCGTTACCAAACTCGGAATTTAATCGTTTTATGTAAAAAGAAAGATCAAGTTCGTTAATGGCTGAAATCGGACCAGAGGGAGGGAGGGTTTAGAGGGGGGATTTTTGAAAATTCAAAATATCTCTGTTATTATGCGTCGGATCGAAACATTGTATAGAATAAATCGTATTGCAAATTAAATTTACTATAAATATTGTTCTATACATTTTTTCTGTATCTTGAATATTAACCGAGATATTTGCATTTGTATTCTGCGTGTGGTCGCCAGTAGGCTATGTTCGGACTTTCCGCCGAGAGCTCTGGTGGCCGTTTCCATAACTATTCGTCCCTCGAGAATAGGTTTAGAGGTTAGGTTAACTGTTTTTTGGGGCTAGAAACTACTGGGTTATTACGCCCTAAATAATGTTTTAGGTTTAGAGGTTTCTTACTACTACAGTTGTTATTATTAATTTTACTATATTTATTTCATACGAAATTTATATAATGTATGCTGGCTTAAACGTCAAATATAGATCAAATGCGAACGATTGGCGTCCAGAGATATACAGACTGAATATCCGCTTTAAGGAAACGCAAACGCGAAATACAAAACTCATTAGATCGTAAATAGTTTATGAATTGTAGAGTTTAATTCCCAAGCACAGTACATATTTAATGTTTGAAATTGAGATAGGAGGTCTGTAGTTAGGGCATTGTAATAGCTCATAAAGATTGTATGGAGTTCCTACAATGAGAGTGTGCAATATTTAATCTAGTTACTCAGATGCCCCTCCTCTCCGTCTAAATAACCACTCAGTTTCCATTAAACCAGGTATGGGGCAACCTTTGACATGTTGCGGGACAAACATTAGTGTGCAAATACGGCCACTTTTAAAAGTAGTGCATTTTAAATTAGTGTTCTTAATTTTTAACGATAGACATCAGAGATCAAATTATACGACAATGTAATTATAATACAATTTATTAAAATAACATAATGAAATTTAAAATGTCCGTCACGCAGGGGCTGCGTAAACTAAGCAGATTTCCCACGTGAAGTTTTACAATAGAGAAATCTGCCTAATAATAACAGTAGTAGGAAGGTATCTCTAGACCTATTCACGAGGGACGAATAGTTACCAAAACGTCCCCCAGAGCTCTCGGCGGATAGTGCCGACCACACTCACAATACAAATGCAAATATCTCGGTTAATATTCAAGATACAGAATAAATGTATGGAACAGTATTTATAGTAAATTTAATTTGCAATAAGAGTGATTCTATACATTTTTTCGATCCGATCCATAATAACGGAGATATTTCGAATTTTTAAAAATCCCCTCTCTCCCAGTAGTCCGATTTCAGCCATTAACGAACTTGATCTTTTTTTTTTACATAAAACGCTTAAATATGAAGTTTGGTAACGATCAAACAAAAATTGCGACCGCTAGAGCGTTAACAGACAAATATATATATATATATATATATATATATATATATATATATATATATATATATATATATACATATAATTTTGAACGAACCTCATTTTCGTCATCTCCTGGGTAGGATCGATGGACATTTGAGGAAATTTGTCAAAACTCGCGTCATGAGTACGACCTCAATAGCTGATTTCCCTTAAGGGAAATCTGCTAAAAATAGGCACAACATTATAATTAAATCGTAAAATTTGGAATTATTAGAAAAAAACGATATTTAAATAGCGCCACCGAAATAATGAGCTTGAATATGGAAATCTAATCCATCGATGTTTGGATTAATTCCACTGATACAAAGAAAAAAGATTTTTTTCCAAATTAACGTCAGTCAGCCTTGTTTTGCACAATGTTTTAATTTATTAACACTCCAGTAGTCGCGCCTGATCCGAGAGATCGCTGATAGCTTTCATATTGTATTGGCAGACACCCTTTGCGAAGGGACTGGTGCTGTGCTTGCTATCTTGCTAGAAGGGGGTGCCGAGCCTAACCAGACTAGTAAAGACCTTCAAGCATTTAACATAGAACCGTCAGATTACGATCGATCTCCTAGATACAGCGCGACCTCTCATGTAAGTATTTGTGTTTATTTTATAGTTATTTTCCTCCATTGTAAATCGATTTAAAACAATACATTAAAACATTACCTAAGGATATTAAATACTAACTTAGCTAACTAAATTAAAGTCCGTCACGCAGGGGCTGCGTAAACTAAGCAGATTTCCCACGTGAAGTTATGCAATAGAGAAATCTCCATACGAGAGCCGAACAGTTACGGTAAAGGGCCGAACTAGCTTTTGGCGGGAAATTCAAAAATCGACCCAAATTTAATAAAAATGCAAATATCTCGATTAATATTCAAGATAGGGAATAAATGTATATAACAATATTTATATTACATTTAATTTGCAATAAGATTGATTCTGTAAAATTTTTTGATCCAACGTATAGTAACGGAGATATTTCGGATTTTTGAAAATCCTCCCCTCTAAACCCCCCTCCCACTGGTCCAATTTCAGCCGTTAGCGAACTTGATCTTTCTTTTTACATAAAACGACTAAATATCGAGTTTAGTAACGATCAAACAAAAATTGCGACCGCTAGGGCGGTAACATACAAATATATATATATATACAGTTTTGAACGGACATCATTTTCGTCATCTACTAGGTAGGATCGATGGACATTTGAAGAAAAATTTCGAAAATTCCGTCATGAGTACAACCTCAATAGCTGATTTCCCTTGAGGGAAATCTGCTAAAAACATTTTATAGCAATAATAATGATAGTAAATTTCTTTTGTTAAACTGGAGGGAGAAGATCTGTGAGATACAGCCCGACCACTTTTGTTTTAAATTAATACAAAATTTATTAAGTTATTCATGTGATTTTAAATTTATAATTTTATTTGATCCAGAAGAAAAATGTCTTTCTCAAGCATTTTTTATGATGTTACAAATGATGAAGATGTGAAGAAAATACATAGAATATTATTTTAGGTAGACGTGGATGAAGAAAGTGGTGAATGAAGAAAGTCCGGAGATGTCGGCTCAATAGGGACCAACTCTAGAGCACTGATGATGGGACGGTTCGCCCCGAAAGTACTTTGCCTGTAATAAAGAAATATTAAGAGTGGAGGTGTTTGACCTTTTTGATCCTTCCGTTGATGATGGACCTCCACCAGCCATCACAAATCCAGACTAATTTATCTGTTATTACGCCTTGGATTGAAAAATTCTATTGAACCAATCTTATTGCAAATGTAATGTTCTATAAGTGTTTTTAACAGATCAAGGGAAATCAGCTATTGAGGTTGTACTCATGACGGAATTTTCAACATTTTTCTTCAAATGTCCATCGATCCTACTTAGTAGATGACGAAAATGAGGTCCGTCCAAAACTGTATATATATATATATATATATATATATATATATATATATATATATATATATATATATTTGTCTGTTAACGCTCTAGCGGTCGCAATTTTTGTTTGATCGTTTCGAAACTCGAAATTTAGTCGTTTTATGTAAAAGGAAAGATCATGTTCGTTAACGGCTGAAATCAGACAAGTGGGAGGGGAGGATTTTCGAAAATTCGAAATATCTCCGTTACTATACGTCGGATCGAAAAATTATATAGAATCAATCTTATTGCAAATTACATTTACTATACATATTGTTTTATACATTTATTCTCTATCTTGAATATTAACCGAGATATATGCATTTTTCTGTTTTCAGCTTCTGAGATGAGATCGGCTAACTTCGGGTCTAGTCGTGAGTTTCCGTCAAGAGGTAGTTCGGGCCGTTCCCGTAACTGTTTGACTCTCTATTCTGAAATTTCTTTATTGTAAAACTTCACGTGGGAAATCTGCTTAGTTTACGCAGCCCCTGCGTGACGGACTTTCTCCTGTTTTTATTGTTTATTTGTACTCGTTTTAATTTATAAAAAGTAAATGCGTTCATACCTTCTGATAATTTTTTAAATGCAACTGTATTATATGTGGCTATCTCAAAACGGTATATAAAGAAATAATTACTTTGTATTTTTTTTTAAATGTTTTTTTTTTAATATCCAGCCCCTGAGTTCATTAGTTATAAAGGAAAATCGACGCGAAATTCATATTGGACGTGATAAACTGGGAAAAAATGAGTGAATATAATTTAGGGTGGTTTGTTGCCTGGAAGGTAGCCAAGGAATGGGGGGAGGGGGTGCCAGATCTGGCAGGGGGTGTATTTATCACAAATGAATTTCCCTAGCCTCTTTCTAAATCAACACTGCATAAATTCTGCCCTCAAATAGAAAACTGGATTTAGCCCTAAAAGACCTAGCTGTCAGGCACAGCTGGGTTATAATGGATAGAACTGATATTAACTAATCTTCCAATAAACTTTGATAAATCTGAAATAAACAAATTACTTTGTCTACTCCGGGGAATTAGCCGTGGTTTAGTAGCAATTATATCCTGATAAAACATTCCTGCGAGTTTTATTCAGATACAGATACAGTTATACAGATATACTTCCTGGCATCTTTGGGGTGGTAATTAAAATTAGTATATTTTGGGTGTTTATATGTATATTTACATTTTTCTTTTTATTTGAGTAATCATTTGAAGCTTTCTCATTTTTTTTTTGCCATCCGCCATAGAGTAGTTAAGGATAAATATATCAGTTAATGATATTTCCTGTGTTTTTCATCTATAAACCTTCTCCCATTTCGCCTTGAATGAATTAAATAGTAAATGTGTGTAGGAGGTTGAGGAATGAAGGATGGGAGTGAGTCTGGGAAGAGACGATCCCATTTTGAAGGACATGGGTATATAAATGCAATATGTATTAGTTTCTGAAAGAAGGAAAGTCTATTGGAGAAAGTGAAAGACCGGCAAGTTTGATCAAAGTCCCCAAGTTGTGTGAACTTATTTTTTATTAACTTACAGAGTTCTTTCAGTCTTCTCTCATATCTTATTCTTATATGTATCAATATATATATATATATATATATATATATATATATATATATATATATTGTTATGTTTTATTACAAAACCAGTAGTAAACATTGATAATGAGAGTTCTTTTGGATTGCAAAATTAAACACACACAAGTTTCACAGTTTATCATTGCACAATTTATTTCACAATGCACAATACTCTTGGTTAACTATTACTACTCACAGTATTACACTGATAGTGTCACTGTTCAGATTTCACAGACCGATAATTCACTCGCGAGCACTGAACTTCACATAAAACGACGGCACTGCACTGTCCTTTACTTCGTGGCACTGCACTGTCTTAAACACGGCACTAAACTGTTGCTTACAGACACGGCATAACACTATTCTTCACGGCACAACACTTTACCGCACTGCACTAAGTCGCACTGTAGCGCTGAACATCCCTCGAAGACCGTCGAGCGTCAACTGAACTGAGGTACTGGCAGGGTCTCTTCTAAATGCCTGCAGAAGGGACTAGCCATGGAAAGGTCTAGACTAGAAGTTCCAGGAAGATACGGGCCCTAATTAGATTCGTTCGTTCCACTAGTCTTTGTTCCTCCTTTCACGCGGCTCTCTCTTTGTGTATTCTCCTCCTATCCGATTCTCGCAACAATATATATATATATATATATATATATATATATATATATATATATATATATATATATATATCGCTGGTCGGGAAGAAGACTGTCACATCTCAAAAAAGTGAGATTTTTGGATTAGTACCTAAATTAGCTCTGAATGAATTGTTGTTTCTCAAGGCAAGACTGTTACATCTCTGTTTATTGTAAATTCCGCTAGAGAGCTCTTCACTCAATAGTCACAAGTATGATTAGCAAGGGAAGGTAATGCAACAGTGTCACATTTCAGTTTGAGTCAGTTAGTTGTTGAGTGAACATCTACTTTGTCTTTTTCAAAACTGTCATAACTTGAAATATCACAGTGTGTGTTCCAGTGGTGTTAATTCCTTATTGTGCAATAGAGTTTTATCTTTTAATGTGACACTCTTCTTTTTAAGGTAATAACTGTTAAATATATTTGCTTATTAATGATAGTGTGATATTTCAAAATACAACCTTCTTGTATTATAAATAAAAGCTATTAAACCTTAAAAAAAATTTGACAATTCAAATATTTTTTACTACCTTAAACTTAACCGATCTTTACTGGGTCTTCTTTAGGGTCAATAGTTTTGAAGAAAACTTCAACAACTTTTGATCAAAGAACAATATCGAAATTCCCTTTTTGCTAATGCACCTGTAATACATTTCTGAATACACATACGAAATTTGATCAAAATCGGTTTTGCAGTTTCGGAGGAGTAGTGTTTTTTAATTGTCAAAAATCTGGGATAGAGGGCTTCGCCCAATTTATTTAAACACTATTGTATAAAATGAATGGCTGTATGTTTTATAAATATTGAATTGATTAAGTATTCAACAAAAACTTTCTGTAACTTAATTTGACATTTTTTTTATAAATAAATGCAAAGAATTTGGGACAATACCGTCATATCTCTAAATTTTTAAATTTTGGTGGCATCTCAAAAATAATAAATCAGGAAATATATATCATTGGATGATAGAACTAGACATAAAGATACTATTTACAAAGTTTGAACAAATTAAAAATTTTTTTTATAAGAAATTTTAAAATAAATCTTTGGGGGCTTCTCTTGAAAAATCAGGGGTTTTCGAGATGTGACAGTCTTCTTCCCGACCAGCGATTTGAAGTGTTGCGCTTTATTGACGTTTTGATTAAAAAATGGATTTTCCTAGAAATATTTTGGTTACTTTATGCAATAAATGATCAAATAATATTTTTACAGATCACAGGTGTCCTGTAAGATGTAAAAAAAAAAGTCCGTCACGCAGGGGCTCCGTAAACTAAGCAGATTTCCCACGTGAAGGTTTGCAAATAGATAACTATACATACAGGTAACACAGCGGTGAATGCTCAGTAAATGTATTGTACAATACAAGGCTGAATTGTAAACAAACAGGCAAGCCAACCTCGTAGTGCTGCATAGATAGACCGGAAAGACAAACAATTAATGAAATATATTTGAATATAACATATTAATTTTATTGAATACAATTTACTAAAGCTAGTGCTCTAATTTGTAATGAATCAGATTCCGTTTCATCTCAATCACTCAAATTTTAGAAATCAAAAAACAAATAAGGGAGGGGGTCAACAGAACGTATATCTCCCAAAGTAAAAATTCAATGAAAATTAGGTATTTAGGCTTCAATTAATATTTTTTATTATGCAACAGAGCATTATTTATGTAGCACAAGTTGAAGTGGGGGTTTACTGAATGCTGAAAATTGAAAAATGCAAATATCTCGGTTAATATTCTAGATAAAGAATAAATGTATATTACATCATTTATAGTGTATTAAATTTTCAATATGATTGATTCTATACCCTTTTTCGATCCGACTTATAGTAACGGAGTTATTTCGAATTTTCAAAATTCTCCCCCTCTAAACCCCCTCCCTCCCCCTTAACGAACTTGATCTTTCGTTTTACATAGAACGACTAAATATCGAGTTTGGTAACGATTACACAAAAATTGCGACCGCTAGAGCGGTAACAGTAAATATATATATATATATATATATATATATATATATATATATATATATATATATATATATATATATATCCAGTTTTGAACGGGCCCCATTTTCGTCATCTCCTGAGTAGTATCGATGGACATTTGAAGAAAAAATTCCGTCATGAGTACAACCTCAATAGCTGATTTCCCTTAAGGAATATATACTAGTATTGGCCAATTTATCCAGGTTTATGGGCTCAAGTAAAATCGTTTCACCCTATAATATAGAATTTCGTTATTACAACATGGGTATGAAAAAATATGATTAAATTCTTAATTACTTAAAGTAGTCTTAGATTACAGTAAGGTTGATATGCACTAATTAACGATGTAGTTTCATGAGATTTAGAATGCTGTTAGCTCATTAAATACTAAAATAAGCCAGTTAGAGATATAAACACTGTAAAACCCCAGGTTCTTGGAACGTGGAAGAGATAAGCAAAGAGGAAAACTGTATTGAAACACTCATTTAATAATATATACGCGCCTTTTTTTGAAAAACAAGGAAAAACAATCCTTTTCTCTTCCAATTCATTCTGCTAACTGTTTGAGACTCACAAAGGGGAGACAGTATTTCATTTTTTTAATTCACCGACCTCCCCCAGTTTGCCAGCTAGTCAATTATGCTGTGTGTACTGAGGACCTTAGGGAACCCCCCTTCCCCCACCTTGTGAATTTAGATTAGACCGTGTGGATAAATTCCCCTAACTACCCCTACCATTTTTTACCACCCCCTCAGCCCACCGAAATTCCCAGAGACGTTTGATAATATGTATTCTCTTTTCGTAACACCTTCAAATAGATTACACAGTTTTATTTCTCACGGCGAAACGAGATTTGAAACAGTGGCTCATGAGTATTAAATATTTAGATTATTTCCTCAACGAAGCGATATTCCAGAGAGTATCTTCTACTATATACGTGAAAATAAAAGTCCGTCATGCAGGGGCTGCGAACTAAAAAGATTTCCAAGTGCTGGATTGACACATTATACATCTCATCTCAGAATATATTTTTTCTGTAATCGTTGAATAATGGTAACATTACTAAACTGAAATGAGTGAAGAAAGTGAAACATTTTGCAATAGAGTGAAGAAAGTAATAACTTGCTTCACAAGTGAAGAAATTGAATTGCCTTCTTAATTAGTAATAAGTATAAATTAAAAAATAATTTGAAGTTGGAAATTAAATGCTTTTAAATGTTTCTTAACATTGTAAGAATTTATTTTAACAAACTAAATTGAAATGTGAATGAATTATTGGTGGAAATAATCAATATATTTTAAAATTTAAATATAATAATAATTATCTTCCTTGTTTATAACCTGCACTTGTTTATAACTGCACAATCATCACTAGTTGTTTTATAACTATGCTTATAACCTTTCACAACCATGCTTATAACCTACCAACAACATACCATAATCTTCACAAACATCCTAATTTTGTTCATATTCTGGTTAGATCTGATCATGTATTACACGATTACAGAAACAATTAAATATTACACTCGTGACGAAAGTAGAATTTACAACTCTCGTGAAATTACCACACTCGCTTCGCTTGTGAGGGTAAACGTTTCACTCGAGTTGTAAAATGATCTACTTTCGTCACTTGTATAATAAATAACTATTCTCCATTTAAGTAAAAGAAATCCAATGAGTACAAACGTACGGTAATATAATCTTAATTCATGACAACCAGATGCTTGAAACTCACATAATAAAAGTCTGTTGAAAACACATTTCATTTCGAACAATATATTTGGTACTTATGCTAGGAAGATGTTTTTTGATATAATTTATAGGACATGAAATTTGCATTAATATTGGCTTCATACAATTTTTTCTATACGACACATAATAACATGAATATTTTGAATTTTTGAAATAAACCTCTAAACCCCCTTTCACTGATCCGATTTCTGTCATTAACGAAATCGATCTTACTTATAACATGAAACGTTTAAATATCCTGTTTGGTACTTATCAAACCAAAATGGGAATGCTGGAGCTATAACAGACAAATACAAGCACACGCACACGCACACACACACATATATAGTTTTGAGCTTCACGAAAACTTTCTCTTCATATTGTGTTAGCAGATTTCCCTTAATGGATATCAGCTATTGAGGTTGTACTCATGACGCAATTTTGGAAACATTTCCTGAAATGTCCATCAGAGAGGACGAAAATGAGGTCCGTTCAAAATGATATACATAAAAAATCAAATCAATCAAATAACAAGCTGCCCCTATTTTGAGGGCACCCGTTTGGGTCAGCCTCCTAATCAGCCCACCAGGGAATATAGGCAAAATAAAAAATTATTGTTTTTAAATGTTTTATATATATGCTTACATTTTTTTTTTGTAGGGAATTGAATTTGATTTAATTAAATTTTGAGCTGGTGAGTGACTAGTTCTAGAGGACAGCTTATGTTGAGCTTTATTTTATTTTGTACAAGTGATTGTTCATGATTCTGATACTTTTCTTTAAAACTTATTTTTAGACATTTGGCATATTTCTTCGGTCTTCAGTCCATATTCTTGGAGTAGGTCGGCCGTTTTTTGGGGGATTACTCCTCTTGCTCAAACCGCAATCCGACGACTCTCCAATTTAGAACTTGGTATTTATATATATATATATATATATATATATATATATATATATATATATATATATAAAAGTGTGTATAATGCAAAACTAAAGATCAATTCCGTTCACGAAAATGGTGGGAGTAGAGGGGAAGAATTTAGGAAATCCAAAATATCTCTGTTATTGTTAACCTGTTCCCAAAATCGAATATAGCCAATCTTATGACAAATATATTTGTCTATAAATATTGTTATATAAATGATTTCTGTAATATGAAAATTAACCGAGATATTTGATTTTTTTAGTTTTCATCCCGTAGTAAACCCCCGCCCCTACTCACGCTATAATAACAATAAACTATTATATCATGAACCATTTTATTTGAAACCTAATATTTTTCTCATCGAAATTTCACTTTTTATGATAAATGCGAAATACGCTACGCTACCTGGAAAAATACTTAGTTAACGTTGAGTTAGCCCCTGCGTGACTGACTATTTTAATAAGTGTATCTAAAAGTATTTCACAATGGAACCATTCAAATACAGTGTAACATAAGAATATAACAAGTTTAATACTATTAGTTTTAGCAGATTTCCCTTGAGGGAAATCAGCTATTGAGGTCGTACTCATGACGCGAGTTTTGAAAAATTTCCTCAAATGTCCATCGATCCTACCCAGGAGATGACGAAAATGAGGTCCGTTCAAAATTATATATATATATATATATATATATATATATATATATATATATATATATTTGTCTGTTAACGCTCTATCGGTCGTAATTTTTGTTTGATCGTTACCAAACTTCATATTTAAGCGTTTTACATAAAAAGAGAGATCAAGTTCGTAAATGGCTGAAATCGTAACAGTGGGAGTTAGAGAGGGGGGATTTTTGAAAATTCAAAATATCTCCGTTATTATGCGTCGGATCGAAAAATTGTATAGAATCAATCTTATTGTAAATTAATGTTACTATAAATATTGTCCTATACATTTATTCTTTATCTTGAATATTAACCAAGATATTTGCATTTGTTTTGTGTGTGTGGTCGACGGAACCCCGCCATGTTCCGGACTCTCCGCCGAGAGCTCTGGTGGCCGTTTCCAGAACTATTCGTCCCTCGTGAATAGGTTTAGAGATCCCTTCCTACTACAGCTGTTATTAGTCTTCTTACCCTGCGTGACGGACTTTTGTTATTAGCACTGAATGAGTTATAATTTAAGCAAACGTGTACATTTATTTTTCTACATGATCTATGGAGTTCATACAAGCACGGAAGAAATTTCATATTAAATAAGAGTGCTTTAGCAAGATTTGACAGTAAAGTGTTGCTTGTTTTATTCTCTTTGTAAGACTGCAATATCTCTGACAGCGGATCTAATAATCTCAAATCCAGCCCTCCACTCCTCACAGCCTTCATATTTTATCCTCATATTACATATATATATATATATATATATAATCAATATATCTATGTATTTAATAATAATATTGTTGTGAAAATTTAATACATGAATAATCCTTCAGAGAGAGAGTCACTTATTTGGAAAGTGTAACGTAGATCAAAGAAGCCAACAGAAAGTTCTAGCTCCTTATAGACTCGTTGAGCCCAGCGTCGAAGGAACCAGACCATTCCCCTTTGATGTATGCCGTCAACCTATATAAGAACGGCCAGCCAGTTTTATTATCACCTGTCTTCATGTTCACATCAGTTCTACAGTGCGGTAGTGTTTTTATAAGAAGAACAGTCTTGTGCCGCGACTGTAAGTAACAGTTTAGTGCCGTGTTTAAGACAGTGCCGCGAAGTAAAGGACAGCACAGTGCCGTCTTTCTGTGAATTTCAGTTACCGTGAGTGAATTATTGGACTGTGTAATCTGAAGAACAGTGACGCTATCAGTGTATACTGTGAGTTGTAATTAAGAATAATTACCAAGTGTATTGTGCATTGTGAATTAAATTTTGCAGTGATAAAAACTGTGAAACTTGCGATTATTTAATTTTGCAATCCAAAAGAACTCTCATTACAAAGTTATTACTGGTTTTGGTAATAAAACGTAACAACATTATTATTTATTAACGTCCACTTTTTGATGCTATGGCTATTCGGGACGGGTTATCAACAGGTTGCCACCCCTTCCTAGCCAGGGTGGGACTGCAGGATTTTACTATAGAGTTCATCAATAAATACATTCCTATTGCCCAGGCGGGAATCGAACTTTCCACTGCAGTTTTACCATGTAAGATTCAGGCCAAAACCTTCAACTCACATGGCTAACCTGAGTCCCAATTATTCAGTTACCATGATTACTTTTAGTGAAATACCTCCATATGTTTGGGAAATTTAACCACCTAACTATAAATCGGGGCTCAGGTTAGCTATGCGAGTTAAATCGTTGACCTTTATCTCACATGGTAAACCTTGAGTGGCGAGTTCAATTCTTGCCTGGGCAAAGGAAATTATTTAGTGACGAAATTCATTAAATAACGTCCTAAAATCCCACCCTGGCTAGAAAAGGGTGGTAACCTGTAGATAACCCGTCCCAATTAGCCTAAGTTGCAAAAAGTGGACGTTAATAAATAATAATAATAATAACTATAAATCCTGAATAGTATTCATTTGTGGTCTACAATTAATTATAATGAACATTTTTGCACTAAAGTGAAGATGATGCGATTAAGTTCTTACAGTTTTTGCGTTACCGTTACCAAACTCGTTATATTACATATTTCATTCTAAACTAAAGTTTAAGTTAGGTACAAATACACACCTCAGAATGGGAAATCTGCTTAGTTAACCTAGCCACAGAATGACGGACATTTTAGCAGATTTCCCTTAATGTTCATCGATCCTACCCAGGAGATGATGAAAATGAGGTCCGTTCAAAATTTTATATATATATATATATATATATTTGTCTGTTAATGCTCTAGCGGTCGCAATTTTTGTTTGATCCTTACCAAACTCGATATTAAAACGTTTTATGTAAAAATACAGATCAAGTTCGTTAACGGCTGACCAGTGTGAGGGGGGGGGTTTAGAGGTGGAATTTTCGGAATATCTCAGTTACTGTACGTCGGATCGAAAAATTGTACAGAATCAATCTTATTGCAAAGTAAATGTACTATAATTATTGATATTTACATTTATTCTCTATCTTGTATATTAACCGAGATATTTCCATTTTTATTAAATCTGGGCGGCTAACGGACGAGAGAGACTTTCCAGCCAGAAGCTAGTTCGGCCGTTTCCTTGACTGCTTGGGTCTCGTGAAATTTCTCTACTGTAAAACTTCACGTTGGAAACCTGCTTAGTTTACGCAGCCCCTGCGTGACGAACTTTTATTAACGTCCACCTTGTTCTACTCAGGCTAATTGGGACGGGTTGCCTATGGACTACCCAGGATTTTAAGGATTTTAGCAGATTTCCCATAAGGGAAATCAGAAATTGAGGTCGTACTCATGACGCGATTCTTGAAAAATTTCTTCATATGTCCACCGATCCTACCCAGGAGATAACGAAAATGAAGTCCGTTCAAAATTATATCCATATGTAACGCTATAGCGATTGAAATTTTTGTTTTATCATTACCAAACTTATTTGTTTTATTATTGGTATTTATTCACGCAATATTCACGGACTTGTAGTGGTACCAGTATGCAGATTTATCTACATTATATTGTTGAACTTCACGAGGGAAATCTGTTTAGTTTACGCGGCCCCTGCGTGACGGACGATTATGTAATGAGTTCGTAACTAAAGAAATTAATATTGTCCAGTTGATAATGTAACTCACCTCATCAGATTTATAATGTTGGATTAAGACGAACGGCTTAACTCACACAGCTAATCTGAGTTGCAATGTGGATACAGTGTTCATATATTGGCCCAGATCGTTTGTAACTGAGTATAATCCGCTAGGTTGGTCCCTTGCTGGCATTCCAATTGTGTATGGGATTAAGCGAACCAAAGTGGAGTATCCATTGGCAGAGAGTAACAGGCAGGGGTATCTCTCATTACCAAAGGCAGGGGTTGGATGTTGGCGCTGCTTTGATGTCGCGACCAATGGCCAAAGTCTGCTGGTTGCGTGTTGCATTTCGGAGGAAACGCAAATGTTCAGATTTGGATCGCTTGAAATGGTGACAAGCTAATATTGTTCCTCTGTCGACTGCTTTCAATGTCAAATGTGCAGCTGCCAAATCCATAATATCTGTCAGGATCGTTGAAGAAAAGTCCGTCACGCAGGGGCTGCGTAAACTAAGCAGATTTCCCGCGCACAGGTACTTGTGATCTACGCTCAACACATATTCTCTATTTCCATGTAAAATGGCCGATTAGATGGCAGTTGGGCGTGGGTGAATTACTGAAAGCTATGACCACAAGAAAGCACGAATAGCTCGACTAATACTTGACTTACATTTACCCTTAGGGGAAATCAGCTACTGAGGTTGTATCCATGATGGGATTTTCAAAAAATGTTTTCAAATGTCAATCAATCCGACCTAGGAGATGACTGAAAAAGTCCGTCACGCAGGGGCAGCGTAAACTAAGCAGATTTCCCACGTGAAGTTTTACAATAGAGAAATTTCACGAGAGCCGAGCCAGTGAAGGAAACGGCCGAACTAGCTTTTGGCGGGAAAGTGACTCTCGTCCGTAAGGCTCCCCGATTTAATAAAAATGCAAATATCTCGGTTAATATTCAAGACAGAGAAAAATGTATATAAGAATATTTATAGTAAATTTAATTTGTAATAAGATTGATTTTATATAATTTTTCGATCCGACGTATAGCAACGGAGATATTTCGAATTTTCGAAAATCCTCCCCTCTAAACCCCCCCCCCTCCCACTGGTCCAATTTCAGCCATTAACGAACTTGGTCTTTATTTTTTTAATCACATATATATATATATATATATATATATAATTTTGAACGGACCTCATTTTCGTCATCTCCTGGGTAGGGTCGATGGACATTTGAAGAAATTTTTCGAAACTCGCGTCATGAGTACGACCTCAATAGCTGATTTCCCTTAAGGGAAATCTGCTAATGAGGTCCGTTCAAAATTTGATATGTAGATCTATCTATCTATATATGTATGTATATATGTATCGCTCTAGCGGTCGCAACAAAACTCGATCTTTAAACGTTTTATGGATTAATCAAGATCATGTTAAAGAATGGAGGAATTTCAAAATATTTTCGTTATTACGCTTCGAATCTAAAAACTGTACAGAGCCAATATTATTTAAAATGTAGTGTTCTACAAATGTTATTATGTAGATTTTTTCATTGTCTTGATTATTAACCTTTGAACGACAAGGCTGTGTCATACATGACACCGATGCCATAATTTGTACACTCATCAGCTTGCAACAAACTGAACAAGACTGGTGTGCTTAATACCCTCCTATTCAATAGTCAACTACATGTCAAGCTCATTGCACGCTCTGTCCTCCAACATTTTTCGTACTCTTTCGGAGTGTTTGTGCCGGTAGGTGTCGTATTTGACACAGTCTTGTTGTCCTTGTTGGGGTTTGTTTAACTTCCCTTAGGTATATTTTCTATGGCACTGAATTCGCTATTCATCACTGAAGATGAGATTAGAAATGAACTTTTAAGGCTAATGGAAGAAAGTGATAGCGATTTATAAATAATTAAAAAATAGAAGAGGTACCCGTCTTTGCTGTAAATGCCAAAGAAGTATTTGCGGTGAACACATAGTATACTGTAGTTTCCATGAATGTTTTACCAATAACAAATCGTCCAGCAAATAGTTTCAGGTTTATTTTTTTTTTTTGCATTATGTTCCTTATAAATGATTGTCTTTTGATTTTTTTTTGTACTGTGTAGGTTAATATTTGTATATAATTTTTTATACTTCGGTATATTTTTGTATAATAATAACAAGCCACTAATATATTCTTCTTTGCTTATTTATTTCGTAAGTAAAGGTATTGCATAGTATGTAATTAAATAATAAATATTACATAATATAATATTATACTATAAATATATTTTTTGCATATTTAATAATTTAATATTTTATTTCAAGCTCTCATAGGTAACGAGGGGGGGGGGGGGGGGGCGCCAACACAAGCACAAGCACACTAACCCACTATTCTTCTTCACTTTTCTAAATGTTATTTTGAGACAAGAAGAATGGTTCTCAGCAGAATAAAATGGAAAACATGCATATGGCAAGTAAGTGTCATGTATTACACATATTTGTCAAATTTTTCCTGGCTCACAGCCATGTCATTTAACCCTAGAACGGTAGTGATATTATTTCCCACTTATTGGTATTGATACGCAAATTTTACGTGTGCAACTGGTAATTGGTGAAATTATTCAAAATTTGTTAATGTTTGTGACTATTGCGAGATATTTGATTTTAGCAGATTTCCCTTAAGGGAAATCAGCTATTGAGGTCGTACTCATGACGCGAGTTTCGAAAAATTTCTTCAAATGTCCATCGATCCTACCCAGGAGATGACGAAAATGAGGTCCGTTCAAAATTATATATATATATATATATATATATATATATATATATATATATATATATTTGTCTGTTAACGCTCTAGCAGTCGCAATTTTTGTTTGATCGTTACCAAACTTCATATTTAAGCGTTTTACGTAAAAAGAGAGATCAAGTTCGTTAATGGCTGAAATCGGACCTGTGGGAGGGGGGTTAAGCGCGGCGATTTTTGAAAATTCAAAATATCTCCGTTATTATGCGTCGGATCGAAAAATTGTATAGAATAAATCTTATTGCAAATTAAATGTACTATAAATATTGTTCTATACATTTATTCTGTATCTTGAATATTAACCGAGATATTTGCATTTGTATTCTGCGTGTAGTCTCCAGTAGGCAAGTTCGGACTTTCCGCCGAGAGCTCTGGCGGCCGTTTCTATAACTATTCGTCCCTCGTGAATAGGTTTAGAGGTTAGGTTAACTGTTTTTTGGGCCTAGAAACTACTGGGTTATTACGCCCTAAATGATGTTTTAGGTTGAGAGGTTTCTTACTACTACAGTTGTTATTAGGCAGATTTCTCTATTGTAAAACTTCTCGTTGGAAATCTGCTTAGTTTACGCAGCCCCTGCGTGACGGACTTTTTTTGTTTTTGGCCATCAGTAAAACCCCACTCCTACCCATGTCATATGAGCAGTAAGCAGTTATATTATGAAACACTTTATTTGATGCATAAAATCCCTATGTGGTTCTCAATGAACCCTAACGTTTTGAGGTAATGCAAATAGGTTACGTACAAGGGAAATTTGCTTAGTTCACGCATCCCCTGCGTGTCCGACGTTTTTTCAAACAACCGTAAAAGAATAGTGCTGGGTTCCTGGAGATCCGGAACAGCTGGGGGTAATATCAGCTGTTGTAGGTCGTAAGCGGGAGAAAGAGTGAGGAAGACGGCTCATTACTGGAGAGAGATGGCTTGAGTGTTGACATGGCTTTGAGACACACCGCCAGGAGTCTGGGCTAGTAATGAAGGCACTGTTGGCTAACCATTATCAGGCAGACTTGACTGTCTATTCAGCTCCCTTTGAAAAGAGCCGCCCCAGCTGATAAGGGACCCCTCTTATCACTATCTCCCTATATGCCACTTATGCATAATAAATATCTCCCTATATGAGCCATTCTCTTCCAACCCCGTCTCCCTTTATCGCCCCATTCAATAGCAGTTAAATCAAATGGTCTCGATCCAAGCGAAAAATACATATCGATACTCTATACTCTCTCGAGTAAGCATTTTTAGCAAAAACGCTCAACGATCTCTTTTGCCCAGAAGTATTAATAAAAAAATAAGTCTCACGTTACATTTTACAATAGATGCAACAGTTAACATCATGTCGTGTGTAAGTGAATAATTTCAAACGATAATGGGAAATCATTCAGGCAATATTAATAACTTCTCAAATAGAAAGCGTCTGAATTGCAAACAAATAGATCAGCAGGCCTTCCAAAATGTGTAATTTATAATCGATCAGAATAATTTTTATCTCATTCAATCAAATATTATTATTTTAGAATAATGTGTTTTATTATATAACAGAGTATTTTTTATGGAACACTACTAGAAGTGAGAGTTTGCTGAAGGCTGAAAACTGAAAAATGCAAATATCTCGGTTAATATTCAAGATAGAGAATAAATGTATTTAACACTATTTATAGTAAATTTTCATTGGCAGTAAGATTGATTCTATACACATTTTCGATCCGACTTGTAGTAGTTTCAAAATTAACCCCTCAACCCCCCCCCCCACCCTCGCCCTGACACGATTCATAACGAACTTGGTCTTTCTACTTACATTTAATGATTACATATCGGGTTTGGTAAAGATCAATCAAAATTTGCGATCACCAGAGGGGTAATAGGCAAATATATAGATAGCTAGATCTATATATGTGTGTGTATATATATATATATACAATATATATATATATATATATATATATATATACATAATCAGTTTTGAACGGACCTAATTTTCGTTATCTTCAATGTAGGATCGATGGACATTTGAAGAACATTTAGGAAAATATCGTCATGAGTACAACCTTTCCCTTAAGGGAAATCTGCTAAGATCTATTCCATATGCCCCCTATCTGACCTTCCCGGGAAAACAATACGTCCAGTCGGGAAGTGTAGTTGTAAACATTAAAGACTTGCCAATTATAAAAATGTCCGTCTCGCAGGGGATGCGTTCACATACCAGATTTCTAACGTGCGTAAATTCATTTATAGACGTAAAAGTTCAATGAGAAGGTTATTTGGTATTTAGGCTTCGAATTAAGTGCTTCCTAATGCAACAGCTTATTGTGGCATGATTAGAAGTCGGGGTTCACTGAAGGCCAAAGACTAAAAAATGCAAATATCTCGGTTAATATTAAAGATAATGAAAACAAGTACATAACAAAATTTACAGAAAATTACATTTGCAATAAGATTGCTTTTATACAATATTTTGACCCGACGCCTAATAATGGAGATATTAAGAATTTTGGAAATTCTCTCTCTCTAACCCCCCCCCCCCCCTTCCCGCTGGTCCAATTTCACCCATTAACGAACATGGTCTTTATTTTTTACATAAAACGTTTAGATGTCCAGTTTGGTAACGATCAAATAAATATTAAGACCGCAAGAGAGTTATCAGACAAATATACAAATCAATAAATGTATATGTATTTAATTTTTGAACAGAAATCATCTTCGTCCTCTACTATGTAGGATCGATAGGCGAGTCCTAGTTAATGACACACTTGGGCGCATTGGCTACAGGTGTAGCCATTGCTTAAAAATGATTTATATAAGAAAAAAATCAAATGTAATTAATTTTTATTATAAAACAATTTAATGTATACAACTTTTAAGCAATCATAACGGAGAACAAATTGAAATCAATTTTTATTGAAGTGAATAACATTTTTTTTTTTAATAAAAACACATTAATATACTTTCTATAAGCAATAAAACGTAATGGAACTTTATTTTATTAAAATTTATTAATGGAAAATAAAATACTACGTACAAAATATAGTAAATACATATACAGCCGCTTTTATAAACAGTCAGGACAAATTTGCCACATATGATATTTACATATAATTTTTTTACATTTTGCACACATGTTTCTGGTTGTTTTCTTTTTCTTTGCCCGTCCTTCACAGAAATTGCATCTTCTTATAGTGTCTTCAAGGATTATAATGGGTTTGGTATGTTCTTCTGGCAAATTCAAGAGTTGCTTCAACTTTGTTGGTAGATGTTCCACCTCAGACTCCTCACCCGATGAAACTTCTCGCAACCATTGAAAAAGAATATCTGGATCACTGGTCCGTTTCACAGAACTGTGTTGGCTCTAGGAAAGAGCCATCTTAACTTTAATTGTTATGATAACTATGAAAAAACAACAAAACAAAACGATAAGCTGAAATTGCCAATTCTCGTAGTTGTAACACTGTTGGGCGCGTTGGCTACACCGGTAACACACTGGGAATTAAAGATCTGCTGTAAGGAAGGTCGAGGTCACTTGCATACTGACTAATAGACATGTCCTGCCTAGGAAGGTATTAGTTCGCCGAAAGCTCCCAGCCCATGCATGCCCTTGCTAGGAACATTTAAACTTTGTCATGGCTACACCCGTAGCCACGCGCCTAACGGAGGGTTAAGGAAATTTATCAAAATTCGCGTCATGAGTACAGCCTCAATAACTGATTTCCCCTAACTAAAATCTGATAAAATGCAGAACGTGTGCTTCCGGTCCACAGACAGACGAGTAATATTTAATGATTTCGTTACTAGTAATGAATTTCTAATGCTCGAACCCACGACTATAGGCTTAGGACCTAACTAGAACCATGGTTATAAGGTTATAACAGAGTCAGCTAAGTTCGTATAGAGCCAAGGAAAGTAAAAACTCGAAGGAGAAGGAGAGAGCCCTGGACTATTTATATGATAATTAAAATTTAAATGAATAGAATAAAAAAGTTTTTTATTTAATTTTGTAAAAAGGGGAGAGCGAGAGGGAGAGAGAGAAATATAGAATAGAATAAACGCCTTTGAGTAAAACTGCTAAACATTTTTTGATAATTGAAAATAAGGAGGAGGGGTTGAGCCTAAGCCAGTGTCTGGGATCCTTATAATTCCTCCTCCAGCTCCAGCGTATTCCTTTCCATTTGTAGAAAGTGTTCCCTCCAGAAATGGTGGAGGGGGAGGGGGCTGTTCCCACCAGCCCTCCGTGAAATTTGAAAATTCTTCAACGTTATCATGAGGTCAATTTACATAGCCATTCACAAGTTCCTCCGCCAACTCGGCTGAATTTCAAATTAAAGTTTTGAATTAGACGAAGGGGGGGGGGCTACCTGCCCCCCCCAGGAGCTGCGCGAGTCCCCAGCAGATGGATAAGCTTAAATTGTATTAATCACTATCTTTTAGTTCTATTGATCCTATGATCCTAATGATTTCCCTTCCGAATTATATATATATATATATATATATATACTAGCTCAGATGCCCGGCTTCGCCCGGGAATTCATTTGTGGCTTTGCACAATATTTTGACGTTTACCTATCCCAGTGATTAGGGTTTACACCCATCGTTGATGTGGATTTTTTAATAATAAAATTAATTTTTTATGTAAGACTTCACTGTCCTCCATATTGTCATATTTCCTGTCTCCTGTGCATTATGCAAAATATTAACATAGATTTGAATTAATTTTTCCAGGTGAGGAACCTGGTAGTTCATATTGGAAAGAATTGATGAGCATATATATATATTTCTACGCAAATTACTTGCTTCATACATTGTTCCCAAATAAATGTATAAAACAAGAGTCACTCTTAATAACAACGCAAACAAATTTTGTTATGTGTACGTTAGTCGACAAACAAATAGACAATGAAATATCGCGATTTTTTATTTCAGGCCTCCCTTATAACCCCACTCCCGTTCTAACCTAAAAATTTTAATATTGCTTAAAATCTTGGTATTGTGAAATTTAGAAAAAAATGTACAGACAGAGGTTACAATTTGATATATATATATATATATATATATATATATATATATATATATATATATATATATGTATATATATCGATGGACATTTGAAGAAATGTTTCGAAAATCGCGTCATGAGTACGACCTCAATAGCTGATTTCCCTTAAGGGAAATCTGCTAAATAAGACGAGAGTTATTTTGTTCTCAGCTCTCTTCAAGGGAATAACAGTGCGTTCAGTGCAGCTTTAGTGAACAGTGCGTCTTAGTTGCAGTGGGGTAAAGGGTTTCATGTGAAGATCAGTGTTGTGCCGTGCTTCTGTAAAGAACAGTTAAGGGCCCGTGTTTAAGTACAGGGCAATCCAGTGCCGTTATCTTTGCGAAGATTGGTGCAGTGTCGTGTTTTTGTGAACTTCAGTGGTCGTGGGTGAGTTACTGGACTGTGTAATAAGAAGAACAGTGAAGCTAACAGTGCATACTGTAAGTAGTTAGGAACAATTATAATAACCAAGTTTGTAGTGAATTTTTAAATAAATTGTGCAGATTAAAACTCTGGAGCTTGTGTGTTTTTAATTTTGCAACCCAAAAGAACACTAATAAAGAACGTACTAATTTTGTAATAAACGTAATAATATACTGTTTAAGGTGCCTGGCTTCGCTCGGAAAACCATATGTGGCTATTTTTGTTATATTTATTTTTTGGCAAGGCTTCAATGTTCACATCTACATTTCTGTACATTCTGTGAGTATTGTTTTCCCTTAAGTGTCAGGTAGGAGACTGTTAGAATAGACATATTAGTTTTGAAAACTAAATGAAATTGAGTTCCTAATCAATACCTAAACACCGTATGACACACAGTGAATAATTCAAATGATAGCATCATGTAAAGCATTTATTATAATTAAATATCATCTATAATGTACATATTTCCTGTCAAGAATCAACCGCAGTATACATTGTAAGCTTAGTTATATCCATAATAGTAAATGTTAGAAAGAAATTCTAAAATGTCATAGGAAATAAGTTAACACAATTAACTGTGTTAGCCTCCCGACAACTTCTGCTCATGTTTGAGTGTTATCAGTATTGCTTCACTTAAATTATTTATTCAAAATATTATAAAATTCGAATTTTCTACTTATTCTACTAATTAATATATCTGGTGAAAATAAATAAAAGTGGTACCCAGAAATAATTTAAAATATATTCTAAAAACGGGGAAAGAGATTGTAGCCCTCCTTGCAACTTCAAATCATATTGACTTTAAACGCATGTTGTCTTTTCTTATAATGCCATAACCAAGTAACGTTTAATAGTTATAGATATTAAATAGACACTTAATGACGTGAACATATCAGAGGGAATAAGATAATATGTCCCACAATTTAAGAGTTTGATTGACAACTTCCGTTATCATAGGTTGTGCAAGTTCAGCATGATTTTGTTGAAATAATACATTATATAAATTAAATAATCGACATTCTCTTATAGTTTAAATTTCTATTGGAAACCAATAACGAAGTTATTTTCTGATTTAGATAAATAACAAATGTGGAGGGGAGGATATAAAATAACCTTCCTAATGCGAGTCATACTTAGAAATATCATATTAGTCTAAAAATGTAACATCATTTGTCATAATATGCCTATATTAAAAACACTTTAATGAGTACTAATAAAATTGTTGACTCCCCTTAACGTTTTTAGCGTATATTTTGTTTATAATTCGCTCTACGACAAAAGCATATATGAGAAAAGTTACTCTAAATAAAAAAATAAACACCTTCTAATATGTACATGTTTGCCGAAAAACCATTAGGAAACGAAGTACGGCGATTTTTCATTTCAGGCTTCCCTTACAACCCCCACTCCTGTGTGTAACTATAAAATATAGCTAATAATCACTGAAGATTCAATACTGATTTTTGTTAAGTTTGGTTAGATTTTTAGTGTCCAATAAAATTGTGACAACCGCTTTAGTTATACTTTGTTATACGACAATATAACTAAATAAACAACTTTTTTCGTATTCATTTTTGCCGAAAAACCTATAGGAAATGAAGTATCATTATTGTCAATTATAGTTCTCTCTTATAACCCTCACTCCTGTTCGTATCAGAGAATATTAATAGTCTAAGTATCTATCTAAGTTGGGTTAGTAGTAATATTATTATTATTATTTACTAGCTCAAATACCCGGCTTCGCCCGGGAATTGATTTGAGGCTGAATGGTGATGGTATTTTTTTGGCAAGGCTTTACTTTGTGCAATATTGTGACATTTACCCGTCCCAGTGTTTAGGGTTAATACCCGTTGTTGGCATTTGTTAATGATAAAATTAATTTTTTATGTAAGTCTTCAAATTGTCATATTTCCCGTCTCCTGTGCATTATGCATAGATTTCAGCTATTATGTACAAAATATTAACATTAGTAGTAATAAACACACCAATTTTCACAAAATTCGGCTCAGTAGTTTAGGTGTGAAAAGTTAATCAACAAACAAAGATACACCTAAGCCACAAATTGCAGATATCGTGTCTACGGCAAAGATGGCATGGAATCAGAGAACAAAAAAACATATCCTGGGTAGGATCGATGCATAAATTGCTTGAGAAAATGTTTTGAAAGTCGCACCTCAACAGCTGATTTCCCCCAATGGAAATCTGCTTAAATACGTACATGTATTAATTGTCAGCTGGTAATTACATCGGACGTGTAAAAGCTGTGAGGCTATTGAAAAGCCGGCGGTGGAATCCAGACCAGCTCAAACTATAGTTTGACAGTTGGTGCGAATCTAATTTCAATGAGGCCCCGCCGAAACTGGAATTAGGGAGGTTTAGGGGTGGGGGGTTGACTTTAGCCTTACACACGGTCTGGGAGACCGCACCCCCCATACACACCTAGAACAAGACCACCGTACTCTCTCCGGGCTAACTTTAATAGAAATACCCCCCTCGTGGCAACACTGCCTCCAACAACTTCAACAGCTGTGCAAATTGTCTTTGGTTAGTGATCGAGCGATAGGGCTTTGTAATGCGCTCCGAGAATGCAACCAGCTAAATGCAACTGACTGCATTCCAATGCAAACATGCATTCCACTCAGCGCGACACAGCCAGCCGGCCTATGCTTCGAACTTTTATACTCCTCCCACAAACATTCGATGTTTAGACCAAAAATTCGCCTATTACTCTGTTGGCTGATTTTCCACGTGCTGGTGTTTACACACTATGGATCACATATTTTCTATTTCTAAATAAAAACCTAAAATCCATGAAAGCACGGTTCTACTAACTACAGAGCCCTATTGTCATTAATACAAATTATTTTCTGCTGTAGCTCTAGCTGTCATTTTGCCTCTATTAGACTTCCTCTAAGATTTGGTTATTGGAGAAAATCGAATTTGCCCAAATCAGCAGATGGGAAATCTTATTAGTTTACGCAGCACTTGTGTGATGGATTTTTAGTGGAATAAGGGGTTCAGCCATTAAATATAAAATGAAGTGTGTTCAAAACTATATATATAAAATTGTAACCTAGGTCTGTACATTGATTTTTTTCGCGAAATTTCACGATAACTTTTCGTTTCACATGCCATAGACACCATAACTACATTTTGTTTCTTTCGTGTCTGTTTGTTTGTTTGTTTGTTACCTTTTCACGCATAAACGGCTGAACCGAATTCTATGAAACATGGTATGTATATTACTACTATCCCAACTTAGACTTTAGGCTATATTAATATTCTCTAAGACAAACAGGAGTGGGGGTTATAAGAGAGGCCGAAATTAAAAATAGCGATATTTCGTTTCCTATTGCTTTTTCAGCAAATATGCCCATAACAAAAGTTGTTTATTTTGTAATTTAAAGTTACTTTTGTTATATGCACTTTTGCTGTATACGGAAGTATAAATGAGTTATACGCTAAAAACTATAACGGGAGTCCACAATTTTATTTGGCACAAAAGACTCAACCGAACTAAACCAAACTCGGTATGTGAATTAGTACTAACGCCTTCCGTATAATAAGTCATACTAACATATCTAGGGATGGGCAGGAGTGGGGGTTATATGGAAGGCCTGAAATTAAAAATAGCGATATTTCATTTCCTATTGCTGTTTCAGCAAATATGCACATAACAAAAGTTGTTTATTTTGTTATTTAGAGTAACTTTTGTTATATGCACTTTTGCCGTATACGGAAGTATAAATGAGTTATACGCTAAAAACTATAGCGGGAGTCCACAATTTTGTTTGTCACAAAAGACTCAACCGAATTAAACCAAACTCGGTATGTGAATTAGCACTAACGCCTGCCTTATAATAAGCCATACTATTTTTAGGGACGGGCAGGAGTGGGGGTTATAAGGGGGGCCTGAAATTAAAAATAGTGATTTCCTATTGGGGTTTCATCAAATATGCACATAACAAAAGTTGTTTATTTTGTTATTTAGAGAAATTGTCTCAACATTTCTTTTCAATATGAACTACCAAGGTACCCCACCTGAAAAAATTAATTCAAATGTATGGCAATATTTTCTCCTTAATAATTCAAATCTATGAATATTGCACAGGAAACTGGAATTATGACAATATGCAGGACAGTGAAGGACATAAAAAATTAATTTTATTATTAACAAATCCACAGAAACGACGGTTATTAACCCACAACTTTATTGATGCAATAAGGTTCACAAGAAAATAGCATTTGAGACAGCCAAGTGTGGGAAATAACCTCAGGCATGTGGTGGCCGAAATCGTTGATGCAGTGCTGAAGGCGTTCTTGGAAGTTCGCATAGATTCTCTCCAACATTGCTCCCTCAACTTGGGCGACTTCCACGCGAATTTCGTCCTTCAATTCGTTCAGAGTTCAGGGCTTGTGTCCGTATACTCTAGCCTTGAGGTATCCCCACAAGAAAAAATCGCATGGATGGATCTGTGGACCGATGGATAAATCTGGGGACCGAGGAGGCCAATGAACATCGCCAAATCTGGAAATGAGGCGACCAGGGAAGAGAGGGCAAGTAACGTTCACTGTTGCTCTGGCTGTGTGGGCGGTCGCCCCATCCTGCTGAAACCACACACGTCGGCTTGGGACACAAGCCCCGAACTATGGATAAATTTAAGGACGAAATTCGCATGGAAGTCGCCCAAGTTGGGGGAGCAATGTTGGAGAGAGTCTATGCGAACTTCCAAGAACGCCTCCAGCACTGCATCAACGATTTCGGCCACCACATGCCTGAGGTTATTTTCCACACTTGACTGTCTCAAATGCTATTTTCTTGTGAACCTTATTGCATCAATAAATTTGTTTTTGAGTAAAAATTAACTGTTTTATAACTTTTTAAAAACCGTCCGTCCTTTCTGCCGCACCCTGTATATCGAATTTGGTAACTATTTATCATGGGTCTGCAAGGTGCATAATTTAGTGATAACAAATACGTTTTATGAAGTTTCAAAACGTAGAAGAACCTCACCAACTGATAAAAAGCGATTTCAAATTGAATACAAACAATACCGCAATCAAATAAAATCAAGATCCAGTTATCCAGGAGCAGAAGTAGATAGTGGTCATCAATTAGTCACGACTGAATGCCGAATTAGATTGAAAAAATATAATAAAGCATTTTCTAAAAAATAGAACCTAGAATGCATCAAAATACGAATAAATTGAAACAGTGTTTCAAGGGAAACCAGAAAAGATTTTTGCGGAAAACAACGAGATTTCGCTAAGGCTAATGGCTGGAAGGAATTGAAACTGTATTAAGACTCGTGGCAGACGAGATCTTAGGCAAAAAAAATACTATTTTCCAGAAAACCTTGGATGACGGACGTGATTTTTGAACTGATAAATCAAAGGAACAAATATAAAAATGTAACAAATTACACAATATGTCAAAAATTACGAAAGCCTTAAAAATAAGATTATAGAAAAATTGAAGAGAAGAAAAAGAAAAAAGGGCTAAAGAAATTCCACAAGAAGCTGAGGAAGACGTCAAACTGGGAAGGACTGACAGAGAATATAGTAAAATCTTTGCAGTTCAATCCTAAATGGAGGTCTAATATAGTAAAAATTAAAATGGCCTGACACTATTTGTTAATAATGAAATAATAGATCGTTGGAAAAAATATATAGAAGAACTTTACAGCGATTCTAATACTACAGACGTCGAAGTACAAGAGGAAATTATCAGATGTAGATGAACTTAAAATGTCTATTACAAGTTGGACTCAAAAACAATTCTACATGAAAGTTCTAAATGAATTAAGTGTTATCAAGGGCATGGAACTTTTTGGGCATATCATAAGGTACAATGACTTCATTACTAATATAATATTACTAATATATTTGAAGGCAAGATTATTGGGCATAGGGGAAGAGGAAGGCCTAGGACATTCTATTTTGAAAGCCAAACGCATCGTTTTTATATATATATATATATAAGTTGAGTCTTGAGCACAATCTCAATAGCTGATTTTTCTCAAGGGAAATCCGATGAAATGTGGGAGTTCCTGAATGCAAGAATCTACGAACAACAGTCATATTTCAACTAATATAAATTCTTGTCTGCTACAACTCTAGCGGGCACTTTCCCTCTTTTTAACAACCTCAAAGATTTGAAAATTCGATTTTCAATTAAACCAATTGTACAATAGTTATTAACTTAATGACCACCTTAAATTGGAAACCTAATGTGATTGTATATAATAAATAACTGTTTCGTCAAAATAAATAAATAAATGTCAAACCCTATTTAAATATAGTTCTTGCTATTCGAAAAAAAAATCGAATTTGAGTTGAATTCTACAGCGTTTCATTTCAGCAGATGAGCAATCTTCTTAGTTTATGCAGCACTGACACGATGGGTTTTTATAACCATTAATATCACTAAGTAATTATTATTTATTAATTTCCACGTTTTGCTTCTATAGCGAATTGAGACGGGTTATCTATATGTTACCACTTTTTTCTAGGGTCTCAGATTAGGCATGTGAATTAAAGCTTTGGCCTCTATTTCAAATTGTAAACTTAGAGTGACAAGTTCGATTCCCGCCTGGGCAATAGGAATTTATTTAGTGACGAACTCATTAAATGAAATCCTTAGACCTATTCTGGCTACCTGTAGATAATCCCTCCCAATAAGCCACAGCACCAATAAGTGGCCGTTAATAAATAATAATGCTCTTTTCTAGCCAGGGGAACAAGTATTTTATTTAATGAGTTCTTTACTAAATAAATTCCTATTGCCCAGGCGAGAATCGAACTTGCCACACTAAGTTTACAATGTGAGATAGAGGCCAAAGCTTTAACTCACATGGCTATTTATATTATTTGATTATTTATTTATTTGGTGAGCTCCGCTACTAGGGAGGTCGCTCAGTATCATTTACTTTTAATTCCTTAAATTAAAATGTTAAAATAAAGAAAAATGTTTCGAAAATTATTAATACAGTATAAAATATAGCTTATATAAAACTAAGGAACCGTTAAAATAAAACTATGTAGAACTATAATGTTTGCGACAAATCCTGGCTTGGAGATGATGAGAGTCTAAGGCACAAGTTTAAAAATTTATTATACAGCCTTGTTCGAAAAAAATACCAATACGTATTAGTGGCATAATTTGAGATAAAAACGTAGAGAGATGAGTGGTGTAGGTGTGGTTTAAAGTTTGTTGTAAATGTTAATTGTCAAGTGATTTAAGAGTGTGTTTATATGTGGGCTACCTTCTGTCAATAGGTCATATAAGTCGTTATGTAAGTTCAGATGTTCACGTAGTCTGCAGTCGGTCAGGAGATGTTTAATGGCCAGTACTGTGTTACAGTGAGTGCATGTAGGTCGATCTTTACGGTTTATGAGCTATGAGTCTAAGTCTAGTCAACAACACTTGATCTCATCTGGTAAGATTTTCCAGAGATTTTCCTTTGTTTGGGTTGTCAAGGATTTCTCGTAGTTTGTTTTCAGTTTGTAGCCAGTCGGTTTTCCAGTCGTTGAGTACTTGTGTTTTAATTACTCGTTCTAACCTGAGCCCCTAAATAAGAATGCACATTTGTGCCTGTACAGTGTATAGGCTGCATACCATTTGACAAACAGCTGTCAAACCCTCCACTATAATGTCACTAGGACGAGAGAGACCGTATGGCCTAGATCAGGATAATCCCTGGGGTATTATCCCTGTATCCTTGCTATCCCGGCCTATCTGCCTCCTTATTGCTCTCCTAATCCCTGTCCTAAGCACCTATTCGGGGTCAATGACAGTAAACATCTTAAGAGCCGCTCCTATCCCTAATGTCTTGGATCATCTCTATCCTCCAATGATAATCCTCAGTCCGACCCTTCGCATCTGTTAGCCATTTCACTAAACTCCCTGCTTATCTCCATAATTGAATTTAGTTGACTGATCCAATTTTAGTTTTTAATTGACATTTTGTTTTCACTTTGTATCAAATAACTGATTTTGAAGCCACCAATAATGATTTATAACTTGAAACTTGCCAAGAACATATAATAAAATGTTTATAATTAATTTGTGTGTCCTAAAAAAATTTTTTTCTTTTTTATTTATTTAAATGAGTTCCCAACACCGGCGATTTACTCATAATTAAATTGTGCACGCAAAAAAAAAAAAGAATAGCAAAAAAAAAATAGTGGGAAACGTAAAAGGAATGAACAAAGGTGGTTTTTGATGGGTTCATTGGAATACCATTTTTATAAGAATCAAATAGTATTGTATGGAAACATCAAGATGGTGAAAATTAAATAAATGAAAATATAAGATTGACTGGGGGGGGGAGAAATAAATAAAAATAATAATAATAAAATAAGGAAAAGAGAAAAGCAAAGAAATAAGTAAATTAAAAAAAAAAGAGAAAACCAAAAAAAAGTCCGTCACGCAGGGGCTGCGTAAACTAAGCAGATTTCCCTCGTGAAGTTTAGTAATAGATAAATATACATACTGCTAACAAACACCGTGAATAAATACAAACGGAAATAAGATATGTTTCATCCAATTTCAATAGCCTGCCGACAGGAAGCGCTAGGTTAGAAATGTATACAAACGGGTCCCGCCTAACACCGGAAAGAATAACAATTACTTAAATATATCAGAATATAACACATTAATTTTATTGAGAACTATTTACTATATCTAGTACTGTAATTAATAATGAGTCAGAATAATTGTTATCTCAATCAATAAAATTTTAGTAGTCCAAAACTTTAAGATGAGGGGGGGGGGCGATTCACCAGTGCATATTTGCATGTATCTCGTATAATAAAGGTCTCTTGAATAAAATTTTTGGTATTTAAACTTCCAATAATGTGATTTATTATGTATCAGAGTATTGTTTACGTAACATGAGTAAGTGGCGGTTTGGTGAAAACTGAAAAATGCAAATATCTCGGTTAATATTCAAGATAGAGAATAAATGTATATAACAATATTTATAGTAAATTTAATTTGTAATAAGATTGATTCTGTATAATTTTTCGATCCGACGTATAGTAACGGAGATATTTCGAATTTTCAAAAATCCTCCCTTCTAAACCACCCCTCCCACTGGTCCGATTTCAGCCGTTAACGAACTTGATCTTTCTTTTTACATAAAACGCTTAAATATGAAGTTTGGTAAGGATTAAACAAAAATTGCGACCGCTAGAGCGGTAACAGACAAATATATATATATATATATAGATATATACAGTTTTGAACGGACCTCATTTTCGTCATCTACTAGGTAGGATCGATGGACATTTGAAGAAAAATGTCGAAAATTCCGTCATGAGTACAACCTCAATAGCTGATTTCCCTCAAGGGAAATCTGCTAAAAAAATGAATAAATAAAAAAAAGGGGGAAGGGAAAGGGAAACTAAAAAATAAAATAATAATAAATAAAATTAATGTTTATACACCCTGCTAATGTAAGAAAGAAGTAAGGAGTAGTGTGGGTGTGTGGAAACTGTAGATTATAGTGTGTTGTATATATTAATGTATTTTAGGTGTTTAATGATTGAGTCTAGGTAATTACTGTTATCGGTCAAAAGTTCCTGTAAGTCATGTGGAATATCTAAATTGTCTCTTAGTCGACAGTTAATCAATATGTGATGTACAGTTAATGTTTCGTTACGATGTCTACAAGTCGGTGTGTCCTTGTTTGTCATTAAGTGTCCGTGGGTCAGCAAGGAATGGCCAATGCGTAGTCTGGTCAGCACAACTTCCTCTCTTCGTGTGCTCCTGTTACTTGATGGCCATTCCTTAACCGTTTGTTTTATTTGTCTTAGTTTATTGTCGTTTGTGCTATCCCAAGATTAAATGGTAATCAGAATGGATGGAAGTAAACAATTACCCCCGCAGTGTCAAAAGTACTATTAAGGAGTGGCCATCGAGCCATAGGAGGACTAGACGGGAGGAAGTAGTTCTTGCCAGACTCAGGATCGGCCACACATACCTGACACATAGACACTTAATGACAAGGACTGACAACCCTATATACAAATACTGCAACAAACACCTTACGATAAAACATATACTGATAGACTGCATCCAACAAGAAAACTTCGACTTACAGCAGCCAATATATTCCACAAATACTACCATATCTAAAACATATAAACATTTGCAAATACATATAGAATGAAATACAATTGGCCTACAGAATACTTACAAAGGTATAAAAAGGATAACTTTTATTAACAAGAAAATGTGTAAATCGCTTAAATTACGACACACCTAAATAAATAAATATTATATTCAAAAAGTCCGCCACGCAGGGGCTGCGTAAACTAAGCAGATTTCCCACGTGAAGCTATACAATAGAGAAATCTCTATTCGAGAGCCGTCTCTCTATACGTTCGTTATCGGCCCACATTTAATAAAAATACAAATATCTCGGTTAATATTGAAGATAGAGAATAAATGTATAGAACAATATTTATAGTAAATTTAATTTGCAATAAGATTGGTTCTATACACTTTTTTGATCCGACGTATGGTAACGGAGGTATTTTGAATTTTCAAAAAACCTCCCCTCTAAACCCCCCCTCCCAATGGTCCGATTTCAGCCGTTAACGAACTTGATCTTTCTTTTTAGATAAAACGACGAAATATCGAGTTTGGCAACAATTAAACAATAATTGCGACCGCTAGAGCGGTAACAGACAAATATATATATATATATATATATATATATATATATATATATATATATACAGTTTTGAACGGACCTCATTTTCGTCATCTCCTGGGTAGGATCGATGGACATTTGTATAAAAATTTCGAAAATCGCGTCATGAGTACAACCTCAATAGCTTATTTCCCTTAAGGGAAATCTGCTAAAAGGCAAAGTATTGACATGAGAAAACTCAGATATTAAAGGAATATTTTCCGTACTATATAAATGAAGTACAACATCAAGGTGTACATGAAGGAATATGAAATATAAATATCCTAAATTCCTCTAGATCTTGCAAATCACATTCGATGTGGGGGATAAACTAAATAAATATAGTTATTTATTATACAAGTGACGAAAGTAGATCATTTTACAACTCGAGTGAAACGTTTACCCACACGAGCGAAGCGAGTCTGGTAATTTCACGAGAGTTGTAAATTCTACTTTCGTCACGAGTGTAATATTAAATTTTTTCTGTAATCGTGTAATACATGAT